>LNAC01000317.1:634575-774660 GCA_002007465.1 Ailurus styani | reverse complement strand
AAAAAAAAAAGAGTCTAATGCTTAACTGACTGAGCCACACAGGTGCCCCAGTAAATCTGATATTTAATATATTTTGTATAATATATAACGTTAGATATTCCAGAGTAGAATAAATTACTGAAATCGCATATAGTATTGCAACTTATCGTGGCCATTATCCCAACTTCTTTCACATTAAGGAATATAAACTATAGTTCATGTAGTCAGACTCACCCAACTTTCTGAATTAAAATAGCTGCAAAAGCCATCTAATATATCTACTTTGGTTTTACCAGTGGACATCACATTTTCTTTCAACATTGTCAGCCTCATGCAGAGATCTCTGAGGTATTTTGTTAACAAAATGCCATCACTGTCATACAAACCTGATTAAAGTTAAGCAAAAATGATATTCATCAAGATAGTATTGTTTTACATGTGATGACAAATTAGTTCCTAAATAAAGTATATAGTGACAGCAGTCTGCCTGACATGACCAGGAAACTACACTAGCAAGTGATATAATATGGGGCTCTTGAAATATTAGAGTGGATACACATAACAGGGGAGAAAGTTTGTTCATATGAATAATAAGGCAAACTGGTAAATTCAGCTTCTGTTAGAGATGAGTTTTAAAATTTCCATTTAACCATGAGAAAACTGAAGCTCAGAGAGGTTGTGCAACTTACCCAACATCAAACAGCAGGTAGCCAAGGCAAGATTCAACTTCAGCTCTTTCTGACTCCAGAGCTCATGGTTTTTCTAGAAAACCACATCACTTGTCAACAATTTCTTCTTTAGTAGCTATCTAATTTAATTATATTAACTGCATAAACCATTTGTAATTAATTTCAGTGGATGTCCCTATGTTAGGATTTTCTAGAGAAACAAAATCAATAGGATATAAAAGGACATTTATTTTGAAGAATTGATTCATACAGTTAGTTATGTAGGCTGAGAAGTGCCACAATCTGTCATCTGCAAGCTGGTGATCCAGGAAAGCTAGTGGTATAATTTGGTCTGAGTCTGAAGGCCTGAGAACCAAGATTGATTTAAATCCTCACCCAACAGCAGAGGATGAGATGAGATGTCCCAGATCATGCAGTGAGGCAGAACAGAGAGCAAATTCCTCCAATTCCTCTGACTTTTTGGTCTGTTCAGGTCTTTAGCAGATTGGAGAATGCTCACCCACATTGGGGAGGGCAATAATCTACTTTATTAAATCCACCGAGTCAAATGTTAATCTCATCTACAAACACCCTCACAGACATACTCAGAAATAATGTTTAACCAGATATTGGGACAATCCCCTGATCCAGTCAAGTTGACACATAAAATTACCACAGTCCCTGAAAAGTTTCTGGTCACCTGGTGTTTATAGAAGACTTGGGCAAGGACAACTGGTGCTAAACCAATGTTGTCATCACTTGAGCCATTGACTCAAATAAATGGACTGCTAGCCACACCCACATAAATTTGGGACTAGATTTATTCAGGCGCATGCACTTAAACTTGTTTCAATAGAGTCCTCTTCACTGGAAACAACACTATTTAACTTGTAATGAGATTAAAATGTTAAGATAAGAAGAAAAGTAAATGTCCTGCCATACATAGTCAACGATCCATTGTTTTATTGCTTATTAAATAATGGAGGAAAGTGAATTGAAAGGCAAGATGAAGAGTTTCTAGAGCATTCGCAGTCACCAATGTTGTCAGATACAAGTTATAGCCCAATTACGCTTTCCTTACATTGGTCCTTCTGGACCAATAGGGAGTTAGAAGCATCTACTAAATGATTGTAAAGGTGATTATTAAGAATTAGCAGGGCATGGGGAGCCTGGGTGGCTCAGTGGGTTAAGCCTCTGCCTTCGGCCCAGGCCATGATCTCAGGGTCCTGGGATCAAGTCTCGCATCGGGCTCTCTGCTCAGCAGGGAGCCTGCTTCCTCCTCTCTTTCTCTCTCTGCCTGCCTCTCTACCCCCTTGTGATCTATCTCTCTCTGTCAAAATAAATAAATAAAAATCTTAAAAAAAAAAAAAAAAAGAATTAGCAGGGTTTGTTCTCCAAAGCTTAGGACACATCTTCATTGCTCAAGCTGAGTAACAACTTGAGTCTGAGATTTACCACTGCTCTTGGCAGTTCCTTATAGCTCTGTGCTTTTAAGTAGTTCATTTTCTGGTAACTTAATAGTGAAATGCAGTGGGTACAGTTTTACAAATCCCTCAAAGAAAACAAATTAATATACATCATCTCCTCCTGTGGCACATGGAAGCCCATCTGTCCCAGCTTAACCTGCCAAGTCAGCTCAATCCTGAGCCAGCCAGTACTGGCTGTCCTGCAGGCTAGTGTCCAGTAAGATGTCGCCCACCTGCTGTCTTGAGGCTTGCATTGCAGAATTGGGTTGTATTTCAGTGTTTGGTCATTCTAAAGTCCTGTGTGTGCTGGTAGGAAAAATAATTGGAATTCATCCCCCAAATCCAATGGCCTTCCATGTTGGGCCTGATACACATCTGTCGGAACTATTTAGGGGTGGCGTTGACTAAAAGCTGGTGATGGCTGGTTAGATGGCTTCTCAGGATGTCTGTCTGCTCAGTAAATGAAAAAGAACTTAAATTCTAGATCCATGTAGGAGAAATAAAGCATTAAAAAATTAGCAAGAAATTTGGGGGCAATAGACAGTGTGCTTTAGAATGATTATAGGAAGAATTCCCCAGTTTCAAGGGTATAAAACACTGTAGTGCATTATTCGGGGAAAAGAGATTAGGAAGACTCCTTTACAAAGGGTTTAAAACAAAAGGGTGTCTAATGATCTTCCAGCCTTCTCTGAACCAGGGCATGGACTGAAATGCCATTCATACCAACTTCCACAGATCTGTGAATATCTAGCTTAATAGGATTCTAGAATCCCTTGCTCAGAAATGTAGTAATGTTAACATCTAATATTTGCATATTACCTGTAATTTTCCAAAGAACTATTATATATATTATCTATCATATTTTATTGTTCCAGGAAACCTAGGGGGAAAGTAGGGCATGATTATAGTTTAAATGTAATAAAATAGTACAAAAAGTTTTAATTATGTCCAGAGGGGGAGCAGTATGGAGAGGGACCAGAGAGCAAAGATGGCAGTCCTCAAAAAAAAAAAAATTCCTCTCTTTGGCAAAGCATGTGTGTGCATCTAGAATATATTATGATATCCAGCCTTAAAATGGACAAGCTGAAAGGGACCTGAGAGATCATCAAGTTTATTCTCCTGCTTTCAAGTAAAGAAATGGGCCTATAAAAGGAAAGTGATCAGACCAAGTTCATATGTCAAGAGAGAGGAATAACTGAACAAAAACGCAGGTCTCATAACTCCCAACTCTCTGCTTTTTCCACTTGTCCACAGTCTCCTGTATAATTCTCATGTCTTTCAGTTTCATACCTCATTCTTACCAGAAACTTGAATGTAAAACTGATAATAAGAGGTCAAGGAATCATTTTAACCTATTGCCTATATGAAAAATACTGTACACATCATTTTAAGTGCTAGTTTTAAAGAACAAGTAAGTAGGAAAAAATGTTAGTGATAGTGAGGCTGATAGTAAAATTTTTAAAAAGCCAAGAAATTTTTTTTAAAGATTTTATTTATCTATATGACAGAGAGAGAGAGATCACAAGTAGGCAGAGAGGCAGGCAGAGAGATAGGAGGAAGCAGGCTCCCTGCTGAGCAGAGAGAGAAAGCCCAATGCGGGACTCAATCCCAGGACCCTGAGATCATGACCTGAGCCGAAGGCAGAGGCTTTAACCCACTGAGCCACCCAGGCGCCCAAGCCAAGAAATTTTTAAAATTATAAGGCAAGTCATATACCTACATTCACTATTTTTATTCAATGATAAATTTATTCAGCTAGTCATTAAATATTTCTAAGTGCAAACCATTTACCAGTAACGATGTTAATTGTGAGGGATGGAACAAGATGACAATAAACAGGATAGGTCCCACCAGAGGAAGTATAAGTGCAAAACCACAGTAGCATAAAGGAGCAAAATACTCTTTGGGTGTAGCCTACAACGTTCATGTGAGTGTGGCAATAGATAGGGCTGCAGATGTAAGTGTGACCAGATCATGGAAAACCTTACATTGCCACACAAAGGAATTTGATGTTGACTTTTAAGGAAAGACGGATGTCAGATTTATATTTCACAAGGAATAATACAGTCGTGTGGGAAGGATGCACTGAAAGACTGGAGACCTTTTAGAAGGCTAAGGAAATTATCCTCTAGATTCTTCAGCCATTCCTTTTCAGTGACTTTTGCGGTCTCCTCCACCTGACCCTTAACATGTTGGAGAATTCATTGCTCTGTCCTTGTCACAGTCTCTTCTCTAGCTACCCACTTTCTAGGTGATCTCATCCAGCTCCTGTGATTTTTAATATCATAATATTCTTAATATTTAATAACATTTCTATGCTAACAATCCTCAAATCTTTATTTCCTATAAAGACATGCTCAATATCTTTGGGCATTAAGAAATTACAAATTAAAAAAGAAAGTACAAATTAACACCACAATAAGATATCAGCTCACGCCCACTGGGAAAGATGGCTATAATTAAAAATATGTACATTAACAAGTATTGGCAAGGATGTGGAGAAATTGGAATGCTCATACATCGCTGATATGAAAAAAAATGGTGCAACCACTTTGAAAAACAGTTTGACAGTTTCCTAAAAGTTAAATGTAAGTTTATATGATCTAAAAATTCTCATAGGTACAACCCAAAAGAAATGAAAACATACATTCATACAAAGACTTGTGTGTGAATGTTCATAGCAGCATTATTCATTGTAGCTAAAAAGTAGAAACAAATGTCTATCAACTGGGGAATGGATAAACAGAATGTGGCATTACAATGCAATAGAATATTATTCAGCAATAAAAAAGAATGAAGTATTGATATTATTGTTATATGTTACAACATGAGTGAACTTCAAAAACATCATGCTAAGTGAAAGCTGCCAGACACAGAAAACCACATATTATATGGAAATGTCCAGAAAAGACAAATCTATGAATAGAAAGATTAGTGGTTGCCTGAGGCTAACAGTGGGAACATAAGTTAATGTAAATGCGCATGAGGGATCTTACCGTGGGGATGAAAGTGTTCTAAAACTGGATTGTCATTATGCAAGCTTATTAAAAATCAGTAAATTATACACTTAAAATGGTGGCTCCTACCATATATAAATTATACCTCAGTAAGTTAACTTGAAAAAAAAAATCTCTATATCCAACCCTGACATTTTACTGGAATACAGACTTCTACAACCAGTCCATTACTTGACATCTTTGGATGTCTAATAAGTATCTTAAACTTAACATGGACCCAAAAAAGTATGTTTTAAAATGAGGTTTAATTTATATAGTTAATACAAATCAGGTATGTAACTTGGTGAACTATACCCTTGAAGAGTCAACACCCGGATTCAGGTATTTCCATCAGACCAGAATATTCCTTCATGCTTCTCCTCAGTCAGTACTTCGGCCCCTCCAGTAGTAATCACTTTTCTGATATCTATCGCTATTGATTAGTTTTGCCTGTTCTTGAACTTTTATAAATTTGGTCTGGCTTCTTTCACTTAACATAATGTCTATGACATTCTTTCAGGTTGTTGTATGTATCAGTTGTATAATCTTTTTCATTGCTGCATGTATTGTGTATTCAGTGTATGACTATATCACGATGTGTTTATCCACATTCCTGTTGATGGGCATTTAGATTAACTACAGTTTAGATCATTATGAATAAAGTTGCTATGAACATTCTCATATATGTCTCTTGGTGGCTATAAGCACTCATTTCTACTGGGTATTTTCTTACAAGTGGAATTGCTATGCCATGGGAGATCTTTGATATTTCCCCTTAAACTTTATCTTTCTTGAGTTTCTCCACATCATAAATGCCACTGCTACCTACCTAATTGTTCAAGCTCCAGATGTAACTCTTTTCTTATCTTCTACCTCATTACTTTTGTCCTTAATTCCTTCTCTGCATGGCAGCCAAGCTTTTAGAAAAGAAAGATCATATCATCCATTTGCTTAAAACCTCCCCCCCCCAAATTTCCAATAAAGTCTAAACTCCTTTCCTGACTTACACATCCCCATCTTTTAATCTGGCCACCACCTACCTCTGAATCTTTATCTCTCATGCATGGTGTTCCAGCTGCCTCTGGACTTCCTTTTTGAGTACACCAAGCTCATTCCCAGGGTATTGGTACTGGTTACGTTCTTCAGTTGAGAATGCTAGTCCTCTGATCTTTGCATGACTAGCTCCTTCTGTTCATTTGGATCTCAACCCAAAAGTCACTACATCTGAGAGGCCTTCTCTGAACACTGAATTTGGGATAGCCATTTGGTCACTAGCTATAACAACAATTGTAGTATAATTCTCTGCAGGGAAATTATGGCTATCATATTTTTATTTACTCCTTTCTTTATTGTTTTCTCTGCACAAGAGTTTGTGCTCCACAGGAACAGGGAATTCATTTGCCCTGTTCATTGCATGTTGGTGCTTAAACAATGCCTGGCATTATAGAATGAATGTATGACTTCAGTGACAGCTATGGTCCAATTGTCACTTCCTTCAGCAGATCTCAGAAACTCACATGTAGAGCTAGAGAAAGTAGATGATTAGTTGGAGTAATCCAAGTGTGGGTCTGCCAGGTGGATGCAGACTTTGTTCAGGAAATGGGGATGTTGAGGGTGTTGGCAGGAGAATGCCAGAAGTTACATTCCTCAGAATCCCGGTTGGATAGTAAAGGGAAGAAGCTATGTGGAGAGAAAATAGAATTTGGAGGAGACTGGCGTGGGGGGCTCTTGACACAGCCAAAGAATACTTATATCTTTGTCTTTCTGACAACTGAGAAAGCGAGGCCAAAATAGCTGAAGAAGTATTGGGACTTACTTGCTCTGCCAGTGGTTCAATAGCATGATTGAATCTTCCTATATAATTTATTTTATGTGGTCAGTACTTGGCACTAGTCAATAAATATTTGTTGAATAGTTTGATAAATTAATGGATGGATAAATAAAATAGCAAAGAGATAGTAATAGTTGAATGAATGATAGAACACAAAACTCATGTTCTACTGTGTTTCTTCTGAAAGTTAAAAGAAGTAATATCTTGCCATAAATGTGTCAACCTATTTTCAGGTCTCTGGTGATATGAGTAGTTCCCACTCCCCACTCCCACTCATCCTAAGGGACAAGCCAAACTGTTTGGGATAGCTTTCTTATAGACTCACAATTAAGGTTATCCATTTGTATATTCTTCCTTTTCCACTAAATTGAATAGTATTTTATATAAGTACAGTAAGTCTGCTATAAAATAAAAAAACCCAAACCCCATTATCACTCAATCCTCTTCCACTGGCTCTATAAATCAGTGCTATTTTCTAAGTCCAAGATACACTAAAAACCTTTACTAAGTACAAACATCATAAATCATTAACTGTTCATTTCCAAAAATTTATTTTAACGCCAGCCAGGGGTAACTATTACTGGAATTTATTTTCATTTGCAAGCATGCAATATTATTTCAGGATAGTCAATGCTGTAATGTTGAAAGGACCAACTAAAAATAGATTTTAAATGAAAGCAATAGGAAATGTTGGCAGTAGAATACAGAGTGAATGTTGTGGCTTAAATCTGCAGAGGAATCCACTGGAGCCTTGATAATGTCATCCCCCAGCCTTCAAATCAGAAGGCAGCGCCAGAAGGCTCTGTTAACAGCTGGGAAAAGACCTCACTGCCTGAGAAAGAGTGAAGAACATGAAGTTCTGTGAACTCACAGACAGGCAAAGGAATAGGGAAGAAGAAATAAAGGAGACAATAAAGCAAACCAGCCCTGAGGAATTCCCAGAGCACAGTGGAGCCAGAAATTTTGTCAGAGCTCTGAGAAAAAGCAAAGAGACTCCACTCATCTCTGCTTTACAGTAGGCCCTTTTGTTTTGCTCATATGGTTTCTTTTTTATTCATATATCACAGAGTTGGAGTCATGGTGATCTGAGGAAAACAGGGAAGTAGGAAGAAAGAGGAGAGGGAGATAAGAATGAAGAGAAGGACTTCCTTTCATCAGAAAAAGCATTTTATTTCCACAGGGAAATGTTCTAAGTAAGTTTATCTTCTCCAACCAAGAGATTTCTCTGAAAATGCTCCTCAGGCCAATAGCCCAGTCCATCCCTGTGGAGTGCTGCTCTATCCAACTAGCTCATTGACTTTACTTACACTAGGTTCCAGTTCACTACCTAAGCTTATCTTTTTTCTCCATCTGAAAATGTAACTTACACCACTGACTGATGGTGATGTAAAACTTGCTGGACGTTTTGGAACATAACTTGTTCATGGGTAAAAGCTCTATCTCTGGGAACTTAATTCTCCTGACACGCATGCAGCAACAGATAGTGCCACCACTGTGGAACACTTACCATGTGCCAGTATTTTGAAAAACAATTTACACACAAAACCTCACTGGAATTTATACATACAGTATTTATACATACAAATGTATAACAACCAGGAAAGACGTTTCCCCCATTCTGCAGCTAAAGGAGCTGAAACACAGGAATTATAATTAACTTATTACAGTGGTAATAAATGGCTGAAAATGGACCCAAATCTACATCTGACTCCAGAGCCCAGGTTTGTCTTAAAACAGTCTTAAATTAGATGAGATAGAGCGGCGAGAATAGTGAGTTTGCTGGGAGGGAGAGTTGGGGAAAAGACCTAGTATATTTCAAAGCAAAGTTGGAGTTATCCACACTACCACTGAGCACATGCATTTGTACAGAGAATTGATTGTTGACTAGAAAGTGATATAAGTGATGGTTTTCATGGATTCCAGACCAGGTTATTTCTCCTGACCACAGCCACACCCCTTAACCTCCTTAGTCTGCTCAAATCTTATCTGTAAATTGAGATGGTCTCTCAGGGCCCTTTACAGCTCCAAAACATTCCCTTAGGATTCCCAGTGGTAGCCTATTTCTGGGTAGCCTAAAGCATGTCACACACCATCTGAAAAAGGAGGTTAGATGCAAAAATACAGAATTAGGTCAACAGCATCTACAGGACTCCCTGTAGGACTAGTGACTACAGGATGTCCAAACATTAACAAGTGATTGGGGTTGAATGGGTTGGTGTGCTAAGTTTCAGTTGATTGTGTTGTTATACTAGTTGCTGTCTGTTCTGGATATTATTGCTGTGTAACAAGCAATCCCAAAACTCGTGGCTTAAAGCAACTATTTATTTTGCTCACAATTGTGGGATCAGAAATTTGGAAAGGACTTAGAATAGGCAGTTTAGGGCGCCTGGGTGGCTCAGTGGGTTAAAGCCTCTGCTTTCAGCTCAGGTCATGATCTCAGAGTCCTGGGATTGAGGCCCGCATCGGGCTCTCTGCTCAGCAGGGAGCCTGCTTCCTCCTCTCCCTGTCTCTCTGCCTGCCTCTCTGCCTACTTGTAATCTCTCTCTCTCTGTCAAATAAATAAATAAAATCTTAAAAAAAAAAAAGAATAGGCAGTTTAACTCTGACCCACATGCCTCAACTGGGGTGGCTAGGACTAGAGGATATCCTTCCAAGATGGCCTTCTCACCCACGTGTCTGAAGTTTCTCTCCACTTGGGCCCCTTTCTATGGCTTAGACTTATTCCAGCATGGTGGTATAGAGTTACTCATACTTCTCACATGGCAGGTAGTTTCCAAAAGACCAAGACAAACCTGCTAGTACTCTTAGAGACCATGCCCTGAAGTAGAATAATTTTATTATTATACCCTATTAATCAAAGTAATCACAGAGTAGCCCAGATTCAAAGGGAGGGGGAACAGCTTCCAACTTTCAGTGACAAAAGTATCTATCTGCCATAGTGTCCTACCTCAAGATTTGGCCAGAAAGGATCCATGTAACTATTGGATTTGGAGAAAGTGGAATGATCTAGGACAAAGAACTGTTACCACCCACTGGTTATAGAACCATGCCATGGGTATGGCATGCTTAGCAGTTTTGCCTGCCTAGCATTCATGATCCAACCATCTTTCTTCTGGCAGTATCACCTTGGGGAACCTGACCCCCTCAGCATTCAGTTCATGTGGTCTGGATAGAGGATCGATTTTGCCCCTGAAATATGTGACTTGGGCCTTTCAAACATCATCAGTGCCTACAACGGTGTCTGGCACATAGTAGGTGCTCATTATGAATGAAAGGAAACGAATGCATTCCTGTGACCACAAGGATTGTTTCAGGGATACATGATTCACATTCTAGGACTTTTTCTAGAATGACTAGGAAAGAGGTATCCTCTTTATGCTGGACTTGGAATTTTAGGCATGTAATGCAAAGTTATTGAGATACCACAAGGTAAATCCCTGCAAGAGAATGGAACTGACCCAGTGGAAAGGAAAGCTGAGAGATGAAAAGAGAAAAGCAGAATCTTGATGACACTGTTTGACATCCAGCTATGCCTAAAATTAGTCTATCCCCTGGTCTATTCATCTAACTAGCTAAAATCCAAAACACCAACACCACTAAATGCTGACAAGGATGTGTAGCAACAAGAACTCATTCATTGCTGAGAATGTAAAACAGTACAGCTAGCCATCTTGGGAGGGCAATTTGGTTGTTTCTTAAAAAGCTGAACATAGGGATGCCTGGGTGGCTCAGGTGGTTAAGCAGCTGCCTTTAGTTCAGGTCATGATCCTAGGGTCCTGGGATCAAGTCCCACATCAGGCTCCCTGCTCAGCAAGGAGACTGCTTCTCCTTCTGCCTCTGCCTGCCACTCTGCCTGCTTGTGTTCTCTCTCTCTCTCTCTCTCTCTGATAAATAAATAAATAAATAACGTCTTTAAAAAAAAGCTGAACATAGTCTTACTGTGCATTCTAGTAATTTTGCTCATATACCCAAATGAGTTAAAAACATGTTCACATAAAAACCTGCACATGAATGCCTATGACAGCTTTACTCATAATTGCCCCAAACTAGAAACAAACAAGATTTCCTTTAATAGGTAAATGGATAAATGAGCTATAGTACATCCATACAATGAACTATTTTTCAGATATAAAATAAATAAGCTGTGGAGACACAAAAAGTCATGAAGGAAACTTAAGTGCATATTGTTAAGTGAAAGAAGCCAATATGAAATGGCTACATACTGTATGATTCCAACTATATCAGATTTTGGAAGAGGCAAAATTATAAAATAGGGATTCAGGTGGAGGAAGGAAGGTATGACTAGATGGAACAGAGGGCATTTTTAGGGCAGTGAAAATATTCTGTGTGACGCTATATTGGTGGATATGTGTCATTATATACTTGTTAAAACCCATAGAATGTACAACACAAAGAGTGAACCCTAAGATAAACTATGGACTTAGTTAATAATAATGTATCAATATAGGTTCATCAGTTGTTACAAATGTACCAGGCTAATATAAGATACTAATAATAGAGAAAACTATTCAGGGAACAGATGGCGTAAGAGATGGTTTACGGAGACTGTACTTTCTGCTCAATTTTTCTGAAAACCTAAAATTGCTGTAAAAAAAAAATAAGCTACAAGTCAGTACATCCTCTTTTTAGCTTAAGCAAGCTTAGGTTAGTTTTCTATCACTTGCGAATGAAAAAAGTTCTGAGTGGGGGAGGGGGCACCTGGGTGGCTCTGTCGTTTTGCGTCTGCCTTAGTTAGGCTCAGGTCATGATCCCAGGACACTCAGGTCATGATCCCAGGGTGCTGGGATTGAGCCTCGCATCAGGCTCCCTGCTCAGAGGGAAGCCTGCTTCTCCCTCTCCCACTCCCGCTGCTTATATTCCCTCCCTTGATATCTCTCTCTGTCAAATAAATAAAATCTTTTAAAAAATAAAAATAAAAAATGTTCTGAGGGGTACCTGGGTGGCTTAGTCGATTAAGTTTCTGACTCTTGGATTTTGGCTCAGGTCGTGATGTCAGGGTTGTGAGATGGAACGCCGTGTTGGGCTTTGGGTCAGGTTCTGCACTGACTGTGGAGCCTGCTTAAGATTCTCTCTTTCCCCCTCCTTGCCCACGCTCACTCCTTCTCTCTTAAGAAAAAAAAAATCTAATAGGTCTTGAGATGAAGGCCAGTTTAGTGGCCAGGAAATGACATGAGAAGACTATGACAAGGGGTGCCTGGGTGGCTCAGTGGGTTAAGCCAGTGCCTTCGGCTCAGGTCATGATCTCAGAGTCCTGGGATGGAGCCCTGCATCGGGGCTCTCTGCTCAGTGGGGAGCCTGCTTCCGCCTCTCCCTCTGCCTGCCTTTCTGCCTACTTGTGATCTCTCTCTCTGTGAAGTAAATAAAAAAATAAAATATTTTTTAAAAAAAGAACACTATGACAAGACTCGATTGAGCCCCAACAGCAGTCAGCATGGGATGTGAGGATTTCCCAACAATCAGGCAACACTATGGTGAGGCTCCCGTGGCTTTGGTACAAGAGAAGTAGCAGAAAATATGCCAGCTACAATTAGGGTGCCCAAGCAGAGGCAGGACTCTGGACTAGAGAATGAAGAATGGAAAGAGCAAGGTAGGAGCCGAAGTATTGAAGAGACTGGCAAGACAGTCAGGCCCAAGGAACAAGGCAAAAGCCGGGTATCAAGAAATAGGAGAGGTTTAGAGTGTCAGAGTAGTGATGCCTCCAGCCAGGCCCTGATCTGGAGGTGGAAAGAGAGTGAGCCTGCAAGAGGGGATTGACTGCCCCACCCTGGGGGGCAGGAGGGAACAAAGGAGGAGAGGAGGTCTGTGTTTTAGGCCAGACAGCATCCAATTTGATTTCCACACTAGCCTACAAAAAATCTGTTAGGGAAAGCAAACTGCGTGGAGAAAGATGTGAATCTCTGTATCTCCAGGAAAACCAGAGGGCACCCTCTCTGTCCCACCAAACACAAACTCCACGAGAAGGGTCCCCTTTAAATATAATTCCTGAAAACCCACTAGTTCCTTTAAACCTAGACCCCAGCATTGTTAGTTCTTTCCTGATGTCACATGTAGACAAGCTGATACTATCCTTCCCTCTTCTTTCTGCGCATAATTCCCCAACTTTCTGAATAAATTTTGTATGGCTTAACAAGTGCTGCAGAATCATCTGTGAACAATGTTTTAACTGTTTCTCCAAAGAAGTGTGGACGGTGAAAAGAACCTGGATCTCAGCACCAGACTCAATGTATATTTTGACATCAGGTAATGCTAATTAAGTGCATTATTGATCTTGGTTGTAATTAAGAACTCTCTTTGTAGGCAACCAAACTGATCTTCTTTTTTGTTAATGACTTTGGTTTAATAAACTGACGGTCATGTTTAGAGAGAGAAGTCAAAGAGCCCACCAGCTGCTCTTCCTTTCCTCCCCAAAAAGAACTGAGTCCATGAAATTTAAAGACACATGTACCATACAGGATTGAGTGATGTGGGCAGGATCTTTCCAGGTGAAGACATAGCTTAACCAACAAGGGGAAGCTTGACCTGAATAGAAGCTCTTCAGATTTAGTGACACTTAGCATTGTGACACAGTTCTCCAGGGAGGTTGAGAGGGCAAAAAACGGAGCTTTGAATCCCAAGAGTGGCTCTGTTTTTATCTGTTTCATGTATTGGGATTTCAAATAAAATTTCCTTTGAAAAGGACATGTCACTAATTTTCCTTAAAAAAAATTAAAAGACATGAAAATCACTGCCAAAGACAAATTAGATGAATATAGACACATTTTTGTTTGGGATTTAGGAATGGAAAGGAACATTTTTATCAGTGGTGGTCTTCTCTGAGTCAGTAGAATCACTGGCACTGTGATTTTCCATCCGTTCTTTCATTTCTGCTACCTGTTGAGTGACAGTTAAGAAATTTTCCTGGACTTCACTCACCTTCAGGGTTTTGCTCAAATGTCACTTCTCAGTGAAGCCTACCCTCACCAGACCGTATAACATGTCAAACACATGTCACCCTTACCTGACTACTTTTTCTTTTATTCCTTAGTGTTTTATCACTAACATACTATATAATTTACTTACTTATTACACTCTCAGGGGGACCACCTTGGCTTAATAAAAATAACAATTACTATCTGTTTTGTTCATTGCTGAACCTAAAACAGTGCCTGGAATATGGTAGGTGTTCACTAAATATTTTTTAAATGGTGGATGAGTTGTTTCTCTTTTCACCCTTGGCTGAATCGTGGGAGAGAAAGTAAAGAGGAACAGTATATTGCATGAATTCAGAGATCAGTATCTGGCCAGGTAATAAAATGCTGTATTGGTAGTATGGCCAAATTTTAGCAGTTCCTTCCTGAATCCTGTATTACTCCTTAACTCCTGGGCTCATATTGTCTCTTCTCTCTTTCTCTTTCATAATTAACTGAACTTGCTGAAAAATATTATACATTTCTCATCTCCAGTGTCTAACCTTCATTTTCTCCTTTATTCTGTAGTCCTTACAGCTACCACTCTATTGAAACAACTTAAAAGTCACTAAAGATGTCTTTTTACCAAAACCAAATGAACAGTATTTAGTCCTCTGTCTCTTGACCTTTTTACTCCCTCTTAAAAAGTATCTCTTCCTTTGGCTTTCACACTCTTTTGGTTTTCTTTCTTCCTCTGTTAGTTTTATTCCTCTTATTTTCTTCACAGGGTCTCTTTAATCTGTCCTTGAAATGCTGGTGGTGCATGCCCATGTGGTGACCTTGGACCTCCTTCATCCATCTGCTCAGTTTCTCCCTAACTGATCCAGCCACTCCATGACTTCAACAATGACCAAGACAATAATAGTTTCCAAACTCTATCTCTGGCTTAGCTTACTCTCCTAAAGTTCATATCTATGTGTTCCTCTGCCTCACAGCCATGTTCACACTACTGCCTCATTAGCACTTCAAACTCAGCATGTTCAAATTCAAACACATCCTCTCCCTCCCAAACCTCTAACATCACTTTCCCCATAATTGCCCAACCCATTAAGCAACATAACTTCTCCTTCTCTTATAGATGCCACATTTAATCAGTTATCAAGTCCTATCAATTCTATCTCCAAAGCATCTCCTTAATTACATCATTCTTGAATATGTCATTATTTATTCCCTAGGTTTCTTTTTTTTTAAATTCATTTATTTATTTGACAGAGAGAGAGAGATCACAAGTAGGCAGGCAGGGGGGGTGGGGGGAAGCAGGCTCTCCCCTGAGCAGAGAGCCCGATGCGGGGCTCGATCCTAGGACCCCGGGATCACGACCCGAGCCAAAGGCAGAGGCCCAACCCACTGAGGCACCCCGGCGCCCCTATTCCCTAGGTTTCTATAGGAAATTCCCAAGTGGTCTCCTTACCCAAACGATTAATTTCCCATGATAAAGGGATGTTTCCTTAAAATTCCCCAGTAATTCTCTGTGATCTTCAGTATAAAATTCAAACTCCTCAGTAAGGCATGCAAAGCTTTTATGATCTGTTCTGCCTGTCATTCCATCTCTATTCCCCACCAGGTTCCTCCATCCAGCCATATGCAGCCATAGTGAAGTGTCTCTTTCTGAAACACCCTTACTCACCTTTGCTCTGGCAATTTCCACTGATTTTTCAAAATTTCATTTATGTATCAGATCCTCTGATCTTACGGAGTACATAAGTACCCCACTGATTACTTATGTCAAACACCTATTGTTCTTTTCTTATTTTCTGTTTTGTCTACCTTTCCAACTAAATTGTGGGCTACTTGAGAAGACCATCATTCTCTTTTACCTGTATATTCCTCCCCTAAAACTAGTCACAGTGCCTGCCTCTTAACAAGTGCTTGATAAATGTATTTTGAATGAATTAATGTCTTCAAGCTGGGAATAAGTACATGGCAGTCAAGGCAAGATCTGACAAGGTATTCTTTTTGGCTGCTCAGTATCTGAACCTTCCTCACATCTCTAGAGGATTTCTCTGACTCTCAGTGGGAGGCAGGCGTACTTTACACTCTTGGAGATGAAGATATCAGTAGCTTTCTATCCATCTCTTGTGGCAAGGTTCTAGCCTGACTTCCTGCAATCAAATGGACCTTCTCCCCCAAGACTTTGAATGGCGAACTAGCAGCTTCAGATACATGGAACTTGAAAGAGTGGCCATTAGGCAAAATTTGCATTCCAGGACCACAACAGCACTGGTGCAAATAAGAACGTCTAGAGTCTAGAGCTGGCAGAATTAGGAGCAGCATCTACTTTAGCAGTGGCAGTAGAGCTGTCTTCCCAGGACCAGTTTTGCAGTTTGATATGTTGTTTGATATGTTGTTCCAGGCTGTGTAGCTATACCTTGGTCAGTTTTATTTAAGGAGATGTTTTCTGTTGCTTACCAGTACAAACACTGACTGGTACCCAGAGGTTTCAAAGGTACAACATTTAACCAAGATGCAGTGCAAAAGAAAACCAGGTAAAACTCCAGGGGCATCAGAGTCTTAGCAGTACCAAGTGGGACTGCATAACCTGCTTGTTCAAGTGCCAGCTGGCCTGGATTTTACCCCTGTTCTTCCTCAAAGCAAGGTTAAAAATAGATCTGATTATACCTTTGGGATCTAGAGTAACTTTTCTTTAAAAAAAGAAAAAAAAAATCCTGAATGCTTGTTGTAGAGTCAAAGCCTGAGGGTTCCATGGCATTCCTGGAGTTTAGGACCAGATGAGACCTGTTAAAGGCTACAAGAGAGTAGGAGTTTGGTTCCAGCCAGCCTTTCTGGGAAGGATGAATCTCTGAGGTAGAATGACTACGTTTGTAAGCCAGGGAACAATGCCATTAAGAAGAAACAAAAGCCTAGACAGATCATGTGATCTGCCAGCCTCTTGGAAGTCAGCTTGTCTGAGGGCTTGGAACCTGAGTGGCACTCTGAGGTGGCTGGTGAGTGAAGTCTTTCCTTGCTCACATGATCTAATGTACTGTTTGCTCAGCACACCTCAGTTAGATCCTCGTGTTTTGACATTCCTCTGACAACCCTCCCCTTCCCCCTGTCAATCAGCCTGGCTTCATTCCTTCTTCCTGGTTAAAAACTGTAGATCAAAACTAGACTATGAGTTAATCTGCTAAGTAAAAAACATACTTCATCATATAATAATTTTTCCTGGTGCCAGCATCCTTACTCCCCAGCCAAATGAATAATGTAGTGGCCTTATTAGAACTGAGCATGACCAAACACATCCCAGTTTTAGTGAGGTCTTTACAGAGATGTGAAATGAGTCAGAGGGACAGTAGTTGCAACATATCAGCATTTTTTGGATAATTTATCACCACGGGCCTCTTACGTCCCAGGTAGCAGGGTTAACAAGAGCCCACCCTCTTTATGCTCTTTAATATTAAACACTGCAGTGCCTAAAATCAGCAGCAATAATGTCTTTGAGATAACACATAGTTGCAAAACTACTTATGGCAATGTGTTATGGGAGGAATAATTAACAGCCACTGACACATTCACAGTAGTAGACCTTGAGGGAATGATATCCAAGACAGGGAAGAAGACAACCTAAAAAAAAGAAAGGTCTAATCCCATCGTGGAAGCCATTCATGGTCCCACCATGGAAGCACCTCAGTGATCATCCTGAAGAGCCATGGTACTTGGGAACTCAGAAAGATGAAGGTCAACAGCTCAAATAAAGAGAACTATCTAGGACAAACCATATGGGGCCAGGAGAACAATTTGGAGGCAAGGTTAGTACGAAAATACATTGGTAGCACCTTCAAGGCCTTTTTTATGGAAGTGTATGTGTCTCATTCACAAATGTCTTCTAAATGCATCCTCCCCTGAAAACTATTGACTGTAGCCTGAACCACATCTTGGGATATAGGATATCTGAGATGTTTGAGGAGATCATCAAGAGAACATGACCACCAGTTGACCCAAGAACTGGACCTGGGCAATTGGAGGCTTCTCACCCCTCCCCTCTCTTTGGAAGGTGCATTTTCCCCACTGTTGCTGCACTAGGAGCCACTTTAAGGGTGCAACCTTGAGAGAGTAATGTGTTATTGAAACTATCTGGACTGTATATGTGACTGGACCCCATTAAGGCCTTTATATAAACTCTGAAGATGCTGGCTCATGAGTGGGGAAATCTATTCTTGCAGCCATCAAGACAAGCCACATACATACACTCCCTTGCTTATTAAAATGGCCAACTACCAATCTAGAGTGGTCTGCCTCTTTCTTCAGTCTCTCCTTGTTCTCCATGTATGGGGACCAGTTTTGGATTTCACTTGGAGAGCTTCTAAGGTTGTGAAACAACAGTGGAAACCAAGGGAACTCCATCATAATGGAAAGACATAAAATTTTTTTTTAAATCCATAAAAAATGGGGCACCTGGGTGGCTCAGTGGGTTAAAGCCTCTGCCTTTGGCTCAGGTCATGATCTCAGGGTCCTGGGATCGAGGCCTGCATTGGGCTACATGCTCAGCAGGGAGCCTGCATCCTCCTCTCTCACTCTCTCTGCCTGCCTCTCAGCGTACTTGTGATCTCTCTCTCTGTCAAATAAATAAAATCTTTTTAAAAATCCATAAAAAATGGAATTCCCTGGAAAAGCACTTTTAAATCTCTGTAAAACTATCAAAGATGACAATGTTCAAGTTTATGAAAAGTAAAAACACAGCATATGACTTTTACTGATATTTTTCCAGGGATATCATGAAACTGAATGTTTCATGGGAGCAATTGTTGAATTCAGAGGACCCCAAAACTAGCCCTTGGACCCAGGCATCCAAGGCCTCTGCCTGCAGCACTTTGCTTTAGAGAATTCTACTCAAGGAGTCCTGGGCCAGGAGATGTGCCCACTCAGCACCTCTCCCCTTTTAGATCATGGTGCAGGTTCTTGGAACCCAGGAATTCTCTGACTAGACCATCCTAGGTGGAACTATCTTCCTCAAGTCTATAGTACTGAAGGTCCACATGGCAGTTATGTGCCTCTCTAGTCAGGAAGAGGGTTCAGAGGGTGACAGGACAGAGAAGGATGGGACAGCAACAGGACCTGTAGGTTGAGGAGTACAAACACATATGCTAGTGGCCCTTCAAGGTACAAGGCAGAATCAGGGGTGACAGAAAGGGAGCTTGGCCTCGGGCTCTTTTTTACTCTTGCTCCAGTCCTGCAAATATTAGGAACAGTTCTGCCTAATGCATTATTTCTATGTCAGCACATCTGCTAAGGGATGGGCCCCATGCCGTTGGACATCCGCTAGGTAATGAGAAGGAGGGGAAGATGACTAGCCTCAGCTGGACAGATGGGATGTGCACATTTGCTCCCTTCCTTCCTTGTTATGATCTCTGGGGAAACGTTGAATCTAAACACAAAGACTATCCCACCCCCAAGTCTTCCCAAAGCAAACCCATAAATGAGGATTTTTAAAGGAACTCTCTTTACAACTAAAACTAGAAGACATTTTGGGAAACTATTCAGTTTTTATATAATTTCTGATACATGGCCCTTGTCTTATAAGGGGCTAAACATGCTATGATAGACAACTTGTCTTCTGCATCTCTTTTTGAGCTTACTAGTCAAGGCTGAGAAACCACCAGTGAAAAAGACAAGTCTGGGATATTAAGCATTGAGCAGTTCTTTAGGGAAGCAAGTCAAGTGGAGTGACTTGATATGGTAACACTTTGAAAAACTGTGGAAAGTCCTAGAACATTGGTAGTTCTCTAGACCATTCCAGATACCCCCAAAGTTGTTCCTGGGTGTCTCTATGTCCTGGTCTGTGGCTCTGAGAGCTGCAGGGACAAGAGGGCAAGGAAGTGCCAGGTTCTTCAGATAAGGTTATAACATACCTAGACTGAAGTGTACCTGCCCTGTGCTCCCACCTCCACCTCCAAAGAAGGCAAAGACTTGTTAATAAGACCAGAAAGTTTTTCCCCAGTGGGTAGGAAGACAAGAGGTTACAAAAACAGTGAAAGGAGTTAGAAGAGAGATTTAATCCACAGCATCTCTTGCTCTGGGTTCCAGATGTTTTTTTTAAATACCCACAAGTTGGGCGCCTGGGTGGCTCAGTGGTTAAAGCCTCTGCCTTTGGCTCAGGTCATGATCTCAGGGTCCTGGGATCAAGGCCCACATCGGGCTCCCTGCTCAGCGGGGAGCCTGCTTCCTCCTCTCTCTCTGCCTGCCTCTCTGCCTACTTGTGATCTCACTCTCTGTCAAGTAAATAAATAAATAAAATTAAATACCCACAAGTCTCCCTATTTTAATATTTACAGGGCCATGGTGGATTTTTCCATTTCAGGCTGATGTCATTCCCAGACTGCAGGTTTCCCAATATTCCATCTGCTAATGCAGTTGACTCCTGCAGACACAGACCCATTCACTCTGGTCTGAGAGGGCATCCTTCCTTCCTGTTTTTGCTACAGCCTGGAAAGTAATGCCTGGAAAAAGGGACTGAACTTACAGCCCATCCAGTCTCCATGACGTCAGAGTTTCTTTCCTTTTGTTCCTCACTCATCTCTTCCAAGGTGGCCCTGTAAACCAACCTGGCCCGGCACCCCTGGAAGGAACAGAGTGCCTGGAATAGACCCAGTTTTGTAGTCCAAGGTTTCCCCCTCCCATTCCACTTACAAAAATTTTAGACAAGAGTTCTACCTCCTCTCTAGGGACAAGTTCAGATACAAAGACATATAGCTTCTAGTAAACCTTGGTTGTTAATCATAAGAGTTGGTATAGGAAATAAATATCCAAATTCAGTGGAACTCAATTTATGCCATGTTACATAACCTCATCATGTGTTGGGGAACCTTGTGTGTGGCGGTACCTGCTGACAATTCTAAGATGGGATGGATAAGGCTCATGCAAACCTAGCCATTCAAACAATATTATATAAAAGAAATTTTAAGAACAGGAAGTTTTTTATCAGTCTAATAAAGTATAAGTGATTCCAAAGTACAGAGCTGACTCTAGTTCAGAAGCTACTTGTAACATTATCAAAAGGGTAGCAATTAAAAGAATGGTAATAGATGTCAGTGCATGCATGCACACAAATACATACACACGTACACAAACCTGCATGCACACTGACACACACATGTGAAGTTTTTATGATTACCCTTTTCCTAACAAATCAGACTCTACTGTTTGCTCCTAGCCAGGATGGTGACAGAAACTAGAAGTTGGGAATGGGAGTTTAAAACCCCATTATGGTGAAAACATGAGATTCCATTACGAAGTAAGTTCTCCCTCCTGATGCCCACACCTTAATTGTAGGTAGGTCTTCCTCAGACTTGCTGATGCTTGGGCAAATTCATAGCATATAGAAGGAACTTTTACATTTACCATAGAGATCCATTGTAATTATTTAATACTTATTAATGGTAAAATGGAATGCTTTTCTAGTTTTCCTCACATCCATGTTATATTTATTGTGTGGACGAATGAAAGGAAAATGAGAGGAATGGAATGAAGGGATAAGGATAAATATTTAAATGACTGACTTTTTAGTTTATTCCAATTTTTTACTTCACATATACTCTTAAATTATGGACATTGGGGAGGGTTTGTGCTTTGGTGAATGCTGTGAAAGATGTAAGCCTGATGATTCACAGACCTGTACCCCTTGGGCAAATAATAAAAATAAAATTAAAAAAAAAAAAAANNAAAAAAAAAAAACTAAAAAGAAAAAAAAAATATATGGTCAACTTTTCCATTTTGATAACCAAAAAAAGTATTTTGTGAGTTGTTTTCCAAATGTTCAACATTCTCCTCACACATATAAAATGTAAGATAGGTAATGACTGAAAAAAGTAACCTTGAATTCAACTAACAAAGTTTTTGTATCAAATTTTTTAAAGGAAAGGTGAATCCAAGTAGTTTCTGAAATATATATGTATAGAACATTGAGCCTCCCCTGAATTCATTGTGCCCCTCTGATGAACAGCTGCAGAGGTAGGATCTAACTTGTCAAGCCAAGCAGTGTAGTTCTATCTCCTTCTTTGAACATCAGGGTAACAAAAGTCCAAGACCTGTTTTCTGGTGGAAAAGAAATACTGTTCCTTCCCCTGTCTCTCTGTCTCCTCTAGCTAAATGAGGATGTGAAAGCCTGAAGTCCTGGCAGCCATTGGAGGAGACAGCCTTTAAAACAGAATGATACTGTGAAAAGCAGAGAGGTGACATGCAAAGAGCTGGTCTTTGGTGCACCTTTGAGCTACCGTATTAAGCCATTGCAAAACTTGCCCTGACTCCAGACTTAAAAGCTTAATTTTCTTTAATCATTTGAGTTGAGGTTTCTTCCACTAAGATGCAAGTACACTATGCAAGATATAGCACATTTATGTGTCTGCAACCATGTGGGTTATTTTATTTTTCTTATAGAAATCCATTATGTAACTGAAAATTATGAACAACTTTCCATTGAAAGTTATTCAGTCAAAGATGAAATGCAGATCTGGAAAAAAATGAAAATTATTTCTTAACACCAAAGGTTGGATTAATTCCTAATGACACAAGGTAGTGAGTAAACAAGCCTGAGGTCACCTCTTCTGTTTTATGACAGTTTAATTTATCTGCCAACATTTTTACTGTCAGGGGAAAGCATATTTTAGAGGAATAGAAACTGGGAAACTGACCATTTGAACAAAGTCAGCAAATACACAGGTTTCGTGACTTGACACTTCTGAGGAGCATTTAACACCAAACAAGGTCTAAATTAAGCTTAAAATGATTTAGAGGTCCTAGAGGAATCTCTTTTGAACAAGAACTGGTGACACTAGGTAAAAGGCCATTGTTGAATCTAGGAGAGTAAAGTTACCAGCAATGGAATAAAAAGAACTCAGATCCCCAAAGCAAGGTTCTATAGTCCCAGTGCTACAGCATCAACCTCAGTGGAAACCTGTCCAATCAATTTGTGTTTTCTCCAGGAAGCATTCCATCAATTTCTTTTCCATCCATTCCATGATGTTTTTCTTTCTCTCTTTTTTAAAGATTTCATTTATTTGAGAGAGAGAGAGAGAGAGAGTGCGCGGGGGCGGGTGGGAGAGGAGGAGACAGAAGAGAGAAGAAGAAGCAGACTCTTTGCTGAGTAGGGAGTCGGGCGTGGGTCTCAATTCCAAGACTCCAGGATCATAACCTGAGCAGATGCTTAACTGACTGAGCCACCCAGGCACCCCCCATTATGTTTTTCTTTATCAAACTCTTTGTGATAAGTCATGTGTCAACTTGGTTAAGATGGCCCCCAGCCCTTGAATCAAGCACTAATCCAGGTGTTGCTGCATAGATATTTTGTAGATACCCTTGACATCTATAATCAGCTAACAGTAAGTAAAGGAGATTACCCTTGGTAGGGTGAGCAAGCTTCATCCAATCATTTAAAGGCTTAAGAGCAAAGACTGAGATTTCCTGAAGAAAAAGGCATTCTGCCTCAAGCCTGCAGAAAGTCTTGCCTGAGTTTCTAGCCTACTGGCCTGTCCTGTGGATTTCAGACTTATACATTCCCCACAACTTTGTGAGCTGATTCCTTAAACTTTCTCTCTATATAGGTAGATAGATGTTCAATAGATATATGAGAGACAGATACGCATAGATAACATAGATAGATACATAGATGAATAGATAGGTATTGACAGATATAAATACAATGCACATGCCCTCATGTGCACATGTGCGCGTGCACACACACACACACCCCTGTTGGTTCTCTTTCTCTGGAGAACCCTGATTTCTACACTATTGAATAAGACACATAGGGCAAACGCAAAATTGCCCTGATGAAGATCAAGAAATTAAGAGAGAATCCTTAGGATGTAAGAAACTACTGTGCAGTGACCTCTGCAGGGAGATATTGGTGTGCAAATAAGACCTCCAAAATGCTGTGTCATGAAGTGAAAACCACAGGGAAAAATCTCCACAACCATAGAAAAGATTTTACCATTGAAGATTTCTTAAAGCAGGCAGTCTTTTTCCTGATAACACCCATAGATAGATAAAGGAAAAACAACAAGCTTTCTTGCTGAAATCATTTGGTTGGAACTAGTTCCATGGAAGAAAGGATAAAGCTCACCCACCCTTCTTTTCCTTATTCTGTTCACAGAACCATCTGATTCCTTCTTTGTTGTTGTTGCTGCTATGATTTTATTATTAATCACATAGAGCATGAATTTATGGCAGCCTCCCTTAAGAGGGAAAAAGACTGCACAGAGTGTTTTAAATTACTTATATTATTCCCATAAAATTAAGTGATTAATGTGTCAGTAGTGTCCAAACTCAGTCATGTGTCAATCAATTTTTATTGTCTATATTAAGCATTTGTTGTATACCCCATGCTGTACCAGGTCGCAGGAGCTATGGACTTGCCTTCAAAGAGCTTATTTTCTAGTCAGGGACAAAGATGAACCTTGGAAAAGCAATAATGAATAACATGACCCAGTGTAGAACTGAATGCTATCAGGTATAGTGCAGATGCTACCTACCATTGGGTTTTAATTAAGGAGATGATTATCAGGGGCCGTATTCTCAAAGAAGATTTCATAAAGAAGACATATACACACCACCAGTAAAGAAGTAAGATTCCTTTGCATTAAAACAAAATTCTCTGTGATTTTAGCAAGTTATTTAATCCAGTTCAGCCACAGTTTTCTATCTGTAAAATGGAAACAATGTATCCTTCTGGATCAGATATGATACTTTCAGCTGAAAATTACTCTAACTCAACTAACTGGCTTAAACAAAATGGAATATTTTGTTGCACAGTTGTCAGAGGATGGTTCAAAAATATCTGGGGTCCCAGATTCCGTCTGCTTTTCTGTTCTGTCATCTCTGGCTCCTTCCTTCTTAGAGAGGCAAGTTGTGAAACTTGAAGGTGAGTTTTGAAAGATTTCCATTTAGTCGCCTAATACATAACTGTGCTGTTGCACCTAATACTTGAAGGATGCCATTGATGCCATTTGCAGGGTAAGAGTGAAAAATAAGTCTACATAAAGTGCAAAAAGGGCAATTTTTGTTTTAAGTTTCAAAGGTGATCTGACAAGACATGACTTACTGAGTGTGTAACAGTCATTCTAAAACATTTAACACATCATAGAAACTTCCTTCCTTCTTCTTACTTGTTCTTTTCTGCCATTCACTTTACAGAGAAATTACCAAGAATCCTTCAGACCTTGCATTGTCTACCTTAAGGATCTTAGAACACGTTGAGGGTACAAGAATATAAAGGAGCTATTGCATGATGTTGATTTTTTTTCCTTTGCTTATTTCACAGAAATGCTATCAGCCAATTCTTATATTCTGGCTTTCATGAATTCTTCAGTTTCCATGAGGTAGACCAGTTGTTCTTAAACTCAGTTGCATATTAGAATTGCTGATGAGAATTTTTAAAATATTGATGCAATAGTTCCAACTCTGGTCAACTAAATTCAAATTTCTCAGAGTATCAATATTAGTATTAGTAACTTTTAAAATTCCCCAAATGATTCTAGATGCAAGCAGGGTTGATAACACCTGGGACAGAAAAAGGGATCAAACTATTCATCAATCAAACAAGAGCATGAACAGTAAGCAACAACCATAAAATGGGTATTGCTATAAACTGAATGTTTGTGTGCCCCCACTTCCGAAAATGTATATGTTGAGACTTAATCCCCAATGTGATGGTGTTTGGAGGTGGGGCCTTTGGGAGGTAGATTAAGACTTGAGGGTGGACCTCTTATGAATGGGATTAATACCCTTATTAAGAAGACTCCAGAGAGCTCCCTTGCCTCTCCCACCACATGAAGACACAGCAAGAAGCCTGTTGGTGGGAAGGAGGCCCTCACCACACCATGCTGGCACCCTGAACTTCCAGCCTCCAGAACTGTGAGAAATAAATTTGTGTTTTATAAGCTACCTAGTCTCTGGTATTTTATTATAGCAGCCTGAGAGGATTAAGACAGCCATCAACCCAAAGTATGAGAGAGAGAATTTCTGACCACCCTCTTCAAAATTTCTGCACCCGCTTACTCCAACATTTTATATCCTTTCCTTAACTTGCAATTTACCTTATTTATTGTCTACCTTCCTCTGTAGACTAGAAACTCTACAAAGACTGTCTTCTTCACAACTGGATGGATATCCAGTTACTAGAATAGTGCTGATCACATTTTATGTACTTAACTATTTGTTGGAAAAAGGAGTAAATGGATGGGAATTATGTCTGGTTTGGGACCTGTCTATATAAAACAATTAAAAAACAGTGGTAACAGTGCTAATGCTCTGCTTAGGAGAGCTGGTCAACCTTAATTTGGGACTTATCAACCATCTGTATTCTGAGAGTGAGCCGCATTGGAAGATCCCTCAGAAATAAATAACCTAGTAGGTCATTCAATAAGGAGCCTCTAGAACTTGCAAAGAGGGGTTTCACTTTTGGCTTCTGGAGGAAATGAATATAATTCTGATGATCAAGCAAGAGAGATGGTACCACTCAAAAGCAGGAAAGGTACAGAAACTTTTTATAAAGTGAAGAACTGGCCAGAACAACTGGCTAGTGACTATCTCAAGCAAACATAGATTTTAAAACTAGCCTGGAAGAAGAATATTTTGTTTTAAAGGCCTGAAGCTGAGCAGGCATTTAGGAGATAGGTTAGTGATGGTGCCTCTGTAAGAATGTCTACAAGGAGTATCAGTGGAATGACACACAGCTTGCCCTAGATGTTGGGCTTGGGGTCCCCATCTGTAGGACATGCTAGCAGGTTGGTCCCTGAGGAATTGAACAATACAAAAACTTTTATTTAAAGTCAAAAGTCTGGACTGGGATTCTGGAGCTGTTGACAAGCATTCTCAGGTTAGCTGAAGAAAAACAAAAAATAGTGCCAGCAAATGGATTAAAAAAAGAGAATCTATGCTCTCTAAACATTCATTTCAACGTTCTCTGTGTTTGTCTCATTTCCCTTCTTTTTAATGTTTAATTTTTAATTTAAATTCACTTTAGATAATATATAGTATATTAATTTCAGGGGTAGAATTTAGTGACTCATCAGTTGCATAGAACACCCAGTGCTCATTACAAGTGCCCTCTTTAATACCCATCACCCAACTACCCTATACCCCCACCCTGCGACTTCCCCTCCAGCAATCCACAGTTTGTTTCTTATAGTTAAGAGTCTCTTATGGTTTGCCTCCCTCCCTGTTTTTGTCTTATTTCTCCTTCCCTTCCTCTGTGTTCATCTGTTTTGTTTCTAAAATTCCAGATATGAGTGAAATCATATGGTATTTTTCTTTCTCTGACTGACTTATTTCACTTAGCATAATACCCTCTAGTTTCATCCACATTGTGGCAAATGGCAAGATTTCATTTTTTTTGATGATATATATACCATATATTCTTTACCCATTCATCTGCTGATGGACATCTGGGCTCTTTCTGTATTTAGCTGTTGTGGATATTGGGGTGCATGTGCTCCTTCAAATCACTATTTTTATATCCTTTAGGTAAATACCTAGTAGTGCAATTGCTGGGTCATAGGGTAGTTCTATTTTTAATTTCTGAGGAACCTCCATACTGTTTTCCAGAGTGACTGCACCAGTTTGCATTCTCACCAACAGTGCAAAAGGGTTCCCCTTTCTCCACATCCTCTCCACTCTGTTTCCTGAGTTGTTAATTTCACCATTCTGACTGGTGTGAGGTGGTATCTATTTGTGTGTATGTGTGTGTGTGTGTGTGTATGTGTGTGTGTGTGTGTGTGTGTGTGTGTGTGTGTGTGTGTGTGTGTTTTAGCCAAAAGCTTTGTAAAGCCAGAACTAGGGGGAAAAAATTCAGGCCATTCTTACCAATGTCTTTAGTATAGTTTGGTGTCTTATTCATGTGAACAGTATTATCTATATACTTCTCCACATGCTATTAAAGTCACACAGAGTAGTGAGGTGACTGTATCCCTTTGTTCTCTTCTGCTGCCATTTTAATGGTATCATTTTTTGGTGTTATTACTATCCTGTATTTTCTCTTATAATGCTTAAGGTATAAGCATCCTAAGTAATATGTAGAGGGGGTCAGGTTTAGGGGGAAAGATAGTTTATTTGTGCCCACATTGAATTTCAGATGGCTGTTAGTCCACCTCGAGATTTCCCAGGGATAGATAAGTCTGACCACTCTTGTTGAAAGAGTTTGTTATTATTTTAAAATAACCTCAGCATAAACACTTCGAGTATACCCTTACTGTAGTACCTATAGTTAGTTGCGCTTGAAGTAGCTCCATGGCAGCCTCAAGAACCCAGATGCTTTCTTGCCTTCCTGCTCTGCCATCTCTAGATTATTTGCTTTTATTTGTAGGTTTGTCCTCTCCTGCTCACAAGATGGTTACAGCAGCACCAAGCTTCCCATCCACACCCAACAATGTTCAAAGGCCAAATTTGAGCACATTTTTCCTTGTTCTTTCTTGAAAGCAAACCAAGTTTTGGAGTTGATGCTTGAAGGTGGTTAGTATTTGAAGGACTCTAATCAGGAGTCTGTATTCAGAGGCAGCTTCAGAGACAGCTATACGAAGTACTTCAAATGAGCTTAGCTAAATCTGAGTAAGAGGATCCACTAGGTAGGATAAGAGATTTTGGAAATCATTTTTCACTGTGAAATGAATGGTATTCAAGGTATGTAACCGATCAGCATTTTTGCCTTTGCAAAATGAACTATAAGAATGTGGCAAAATCCAACTCCTTTATAGTAGCATCCTGGGTCTTAAACTCCACTTGGTCCTGGACTCTCATTAGCAGAGTGCACCTTCTTCCCATCCAAATAGAAGGTTTGTTGGTTTCGCCATTAAATATTGTTGCATTCCTATACATTATTTTAATCATGCAAGGAGCCGCTATGTTCAAGAACAGAAGCTGGGGGGCGCCTGGGTGGCTCAGTGGGTTAAAGCCGCTGCCTTCGACTCAGGTCATGATCTCAGGGTCCTGGGATCGAGGCCCGCATTGGGCTCTCTGCTCAGCAGGGAGCCTGCTTCCCCCTCTCTCTCTGCCTGCCTCTCTGCCTCCTTGTGATCTCTCTCCCGCTGTGAAATAAATAAATAAAATCTTTAAAAAAAAAAAAAAAAGAACAGAAGCTGGGGAACTTCTTTCAGCATATAGGATCAGGGAATATGCCCTTTTTGGCCTGCTTGCCAAAAAATATTTGTACCTGTGGCAGAATTCATGTGAGGCTTTCTTTGTTGCAACATATCACTGGGGAGCAAGTTGTGAGTGGATACACATATAGCCCCTACCAGCCTCTTAAAGTTCAAGGATACCAATGTTTACTGGACAATTTTGAATGGTAAAAATAGCTCAGGGTAATTTGCAACACCACTATACCAAGTTACTTCTCCCTACAGATACTCAAGTATTATGCATCCATCAGATGAGTCCTGGCAGAAACTCAGTCAAAAGAAAAATCTTTCCTGCAGACGGACCTCCTGATCCTAGGAAAGGGCCTGAGAATGAGAACCTTCTGGAAGAACCACTGCCTCACTCTGTACCAGAATCTAATCAATTGGTCTTTTTCCTCCATCACTGTTTCATATATGTCTCTCCTGAAACACCCAGCTCAGTCAGAAAGGAAAATAATTCTCAGATAAGAAGAGGACTTCTTACTGGTTTAGGTTATATGCATGGATGCTCTCATTCAAGTGCTTCCTTAAATAGCATCCCACACACCCTTTATTCAGCTTCTATTACATGATTTTCTCACACCCACTGTTTACAGTCAGCACCTCCTGATGGCCAGCAACTGCCCAGCTCTAACACCTCCTTCCTTTCTCCCTTGAAATATTATACCAGAGAGCAGATCAGTGAGAGTGATGTTTTCTAGCTATACTGAAGAATGATTGACAAATGAAAATTATGCATCTTTCAGGTATAAAATGTGATGTTTTGCTATATGTATATATTGTGAAATGATGACCTAGTTAATTAACATATCCTTGGGACACCTGGGTGGATCAGATGATTAAGAGTCTGCCTTCAACTCAGGTAATGATCCCACGGTCCTGGGATCAAGTCCCACATCAGGCTCCTTGCTCAGCGGGGAGCCTGCTTCTCCCTCTGCCTGCTCTCCCCCTGCTTGCACGCTCTATCTCTAACAAATAAAATCTTTTTTAAAAAATTAACATATCCTTTATCTCACATCATGACCTCTTTTTTGTAGTAAGAATACTCGAGATCTACTCTCAGCAAATTTCAGGCATACAATATGTTGTTCTTAACTGTAGTCACCATACTGTACATTAGGTCTCCAGAACGTATTCATTTTATAACTGAAAGTTTGCACCCTTTGACCAACATCTCCCTTCTCCCACCAACATCCCCAGCCCTTGGAAACAACCACTCTGTTACTATGAGCGCAACTCGTTTAGCTTTCACGTATAGTGAGATCATACAGTGTTTGGTCTTCTGTGTCTGGCTTATTTCACTTAACATATGTCCTCCAGATTTATCCATGTTGTCACAAATGACAGGATTCCATTGCGTTATATTCCACTGTGTGTGTGTGTGTGTGCGTGTGTGTAATCACATTTTATTTATCCATTCATCCACTGAAAGACACTTAGATGTCTTTCATGTTTAGATGGAAACAATGTTTCCATGTTTGGTCTACTGTGAATGAGGCCACAATGGACATCAGAGTGCAAATATCTCTTCAAGAAAGTAATTTTACTTCCTTTGGATATGTACCTAGAAGTAAGATTATATGGATTATATGGTAGTTCTATTTTAATTTTCTGAGAAGGCACTATACTGCTTTCCTTAATGGCTGTACCAAAGGTCATTCCCATCAACAGCGTGTGAGCTGTGAGTGCTACCTTTTCTCCACATCCCTGCCAACACTTACCTTCTGGCTTTATGATAATAGCCATCCTAACAGATGGGAAGTGATATGTCATTGTGGTTTTGATTTGTATCTCCTTGATGATTAGTAATATTGAACATTTTTTCATATAATCATTGGCCATTTTTATATCTTCTTTGGAAAAATGTCTTTACAGGGCCTTTGCCCATCTTTTAATTGGGTCATTTTATTGATTTGTCTGAGTTCCTTGTGTATTTTGGATATTAGCCCCTTATCAGACATATGGTTTGCAAATATTTTCTCCCAGTCTGTAGGTTGACTCTTAATCTTCTTGAGTGTTTCCTTTGCTATGCAGAAGCTTTTTAGTTTTATGTACAGGCATACCCTGAGATATTGCAGGTTCAGTTCCAGACTACTGCAATAGAGAAAATATCACAATAAAATGAATCAAGTGAATTTTTCCCCAGTGCATATAAAAGTTATGTTTACACTACACTATAGTCTATTTAAAGTGCCCAATGGTATTATGTCTAACAAAACCAATGTGAATACTTTAATTAAAAATACCTTATTACTAAAAAAATGTTAATCATCATCTGAGCTTTCCTCATATCATCATCTTTTTGCTGATGGAGGGTCTTCCCTCGATGCTGATGGTGGCTGTCTAATCAGGGTGGGGCGCTTGTGGCAATTTCTTAAAATAAGACAACAATGAAATCTGTCACATTGATTGACTCTTCCTTTCATGAATGATTCCTCTGTATCATGTGGTGCTGTTTGAGAGCATTTTACCCATTGTGTATCCTTGGTGAGATAACTTTGAGTTAGATCTAATTATAATGTCTGGATATCATATTTGAATTTTATAAGACTATGCATTGTTTTATGTAAAAAACAAAATATTTAAAGTCAGTTTACACTTTGCAAATTGCAGTATATTAATTACCATTAATAATAAATAATGTATGGCACATCTTTTTGAGATTTGGTGTTTTAAGTTACAGAAACTGATTCTCTTCATGCAGGTGGCCTATTTGAGGAGAAGTTTCTCTTTTTCTGTGGACAACAAAATTATGCCTATGTACTTAGGTTCTAACAGTTGCCAGCATTGTCATTTTCTCTTTAACTGAACACCAGATACCCACAAACCAGCTTCCCACAACAAAATCATAAATAATGTCCCTTAGCAGTCCTATGCCCTTTATGGAAACTCCACCTTCCTCTAATTTCCCAAATTTCCAAACTCTCACCTCTCCTGGTACAGATTTACAGAACCAAGTATGTCAACCTTATAACAGAAAAAGTGTTAATGAGCTCTATTTCCTTTGGAAAGGAAGAACTGTGAGTGTTAAACTAAAGGCAGTTCAAATCAGGTTAACACTTGTCCTTGGCTGGGGAAAAAAAAAAACAAACACCTCTAACTTACCATGATTAATATAGCATACTCATCCATCCAGCCACTGTGGGTCCTGGAACATAAGAAACTTTAGTTTCCAGCATATCCAGTGAGTAGAATAGTGGCATTTTTTAACTGAAGCACAACTGCATGTTATTTAATCAAGAGAACAGAAATTCCAACTCTACAGATGCAGGTATTTGGGAAAATGGGTCTAGTCAGTGGATTGGTATCTTCTTGGTACTCTTTGGTTAGACACTCCAGACCACTGACTATGAACAAAGTAAACCCTGCTCTTTTATTAACAACCTGTGAAAATGAGGGCAAAGGATCAACTAGGTCATGGGCAGATTGCCAAATTCTCTCTGATGAGCTAGAAATAAATGCTGCTCAAAAGTGGGCTGACCTCTTCCTTTTGTACTTCTCTCCCTCCAACATATCAACACCTGCTTAGATAATATTTATCATTCTTATCTGAATGTGAATGCCAGAGTAACCTCACTTGAAAATGATGCTTTAAAATTTCATGAAATTATACACTCAACTTTTATTTCTTAGCTTGGAATATATATGCCCCTCAGCTCTAAATTTTCTGAAAACTTTGCATTTTTCCATCTTCTATAGTCTTTTATGGATGGCCTCCAGTAGTGAAAGCTGTACAATGTAAATTTTCCTGGTTTTATGAGGATAATTTATTTTATTTTGTTCTCAGAGAAGCCAGGAAGCTATCTCTTTTCCAGCTGGGGTGCAACTGAATATCTGGACTGGAAAATTCCTAAGTACACTAGGTATATCATGCATTCTCATGCCACTATGTTTAACATCTTTTGAAAGTAGAAACCTAGCATAAGAAGTTATCAGGGCTTAAAAGGAATGGGATGCGATTCCCACCAGCTCATAGCCCCCTTGTTGGGAAGTAGGGAGCATGAAAGGGAACTAGAAAACTAATATTTCCATGGATTTATAAGTTGTTTTCTAATTAAAAACATTATTATATCAAATCATCCATCTAGCAGAAATATTTCTTAATAGGATATTTGTTTTTATAGGTACCCTAAAATTCTGTTCTCTTACATTTAGGCCCATAAGAAAAGGAAGGAAAGATTTAATTCTAAAGAAATGCAGGAAAACTGGTTTGTACCAGTAAATGGAAATTCAGTCTAGCAAAGTTGCTCTCCGTAATGATTCTATAAGGGAGATCCAGAGTTCAGAGTGAGATGGAGGTGATAGGTGTTTATACACAAGTTTACAATATGCTTCTAAGTAGTATAGATGGTACTCTCAAGGCTCAACTTCAAGACAATTTTAAGAAATTGAAAATAAAAATAAATTTCTTGAATGAGATCAGTTGCCTATAGGGCTGCATACCTCCAAGAGCTTTTCTATTAATAGGTATTCAGGAGTCTCTCCAACACCAAATTCCAATTAATATGGCCTTGATGTAGCTCCAACAGAACATGGCTGGAATCTGATTCTAACCAAGGAAGCTGAAACCCAATTAATTTAACCACCCCAGGTCTTGACAAAGACTGGGCCAAAAAAAGAGGAAGGATGGGCATGGAGCCTAGACAAGGAGAACAGAATAAGCAGGTATTTAGTTATTGGTAGCTGAGTTCTGCACTGCCCAAGGAAGTCATATTTTGACTGGTTGAACTGAGCTTCCTAGTCTGCTGAAAGGGTCACCCTTAGAGTAGAAATTATTCAGATGCTTCCCTCCACTGAGTCCCAGTTTCCCCATCAGTATGAACCATAGGAGATAATTTCTGAGAGGTAATGGGGGATACTTTGTATAGGGACATGCGGGCCCCTGTGAACACCTGACTTTTAATATTAGGGAACTGGGGAACCATTGGAAGGTTTTGAGCAGAGGAGTGATTGGGATTATCAAGAACTAACACTGTAAAAGAATAGAAGGATCAAGTTAGCTAATCCCCATAAGGCACTTAGCACCATACCTAGTCCATTTATAGTGCTTAATAATGGGTAATATGATTATAAATACCATAATTCAGTGAAGCTATCAAAGTAGATCTTCTTCACTGAGAATAAATCATGAAGAAATAGAAAAAAATCTGAATAGATCTATAACTAGTAAGGAGATTAAATTAGTAACCAAAAACCTCCCAACAAAGAAAACCCTTGGACTGGATGGTTTCACTGGTGAATTCTACCAAATGTGTAAAGAATTAATACCGATCCTTCTCAAATTCTTCCAAAACTAATTGAAAAGGAGGGACCACTTCCTAAATTATTCTGTGTGGCCAGCATTACCCTGATACCAAGTTAGATAAAGACATAACAAGAAAAGAAAACTAGAGACTAGAGGCGCCTGGGTAGTTCAGTCAGTTAAGTGTTTGCCTTTAGCTCACTTGTGATCCCAAGGTCCTGGGAACAACCCCCACATTGGGCTCCCTGCTCAGTAGAGAGCCTGCTTCTCCCTCTCCCTCTGCCTGCCACTTTCCCTACTCTCTCTCTATCTGTCAAATAAATAAATAAATAATTTTTAAAAAAGAAAAAGGAAACTAGAGACCAACATCCCTGATTACTATTGATGCAAAACTCCTCAACAAACTCCTAGTGAGCAGAATTCTACCACATGTTAAGAAGATTACATGATGACCTAGTGGAATTTATTTCTGGAATGCAAGGATAGTTTAATATACAAACTATTAATCACTATCAGACAAAATTAGCAGAATAAAGGAAAAAATGGTCATATCAATTGATGCGGAAAAAGCACTGGCCAAATTTAACATTCTTTCATGATAAAAATACACAATGGTGTAGGAATAGAAGGAAAGTACTTCAACACAATAAAGGCCATATATAAAAAACCCACAATGTACTCAATGGTAGCATCCTACCCAATGGTGAAAGACTGAAAGTTTATCCTCTAAAATCAGGAACAAGACAAGGACGTTAACTTTTTCCCTTCTATCCAACTAAATATTGTTGAATAATACTGGAAGTTCAAGCCAAAGCAAATAGAGAAGAAATAGAAATAAAAGGCATCTAAGTTGGAAACAAAGAAGTAAAACTATCTCTATTCACAGATGATATATTCTTATATGTAGAAACCATAAAGATTACACACACACACAAAAGCACACACACACACACACTATTATAAGTAATAAATGAATTCAGCAAAATTGCAGGACACAAAACACATGGACAAAAATCAATTGCATTTCTATACACCAATAATGAACAATTTGAAAAGGAAATTAAGAAACTTTACAATAGTATCAAATTGGAGATAAACTTAGCCTGTGGCAAAAGACTTTTATACTGAAAACTACAAAACATTGCTGAAAGTAATTAAAGAAGACACACATAAATGGAAAGATAAATTGCCTTCATACTTCATTAGAAGATCCAATATTTTTGTACCACCCAAAGCAATCTAAAGATTCACTGAAATCCCTATTAAAATCCAAATGATATTTTTTTGCAGAAATAGAAAAAAAATCCATCCTGAAATTCATATGGAATCTCAAAGGATCCCAAATAGCCAAAACAATCTTGAAAAAGAACAGAGTTAGAGGTTTCATGCTTATTGCTTTCAAAACTTACTACAAAGCTACTTTAATCAAAACACTGTGTCACTGGCATAAAAACAAACAAATAAACTGATGAAATGTAATAGCCCAGAAATAAACCCTCATATATATTGTGAAATGATTTTTCACAAGGGTGCCAAGACCATTCAATGGGGAAAGGACAGTCTTTGCAACAAATAGTGTTGGGAAAATTGAATATCCACATGCAAAAGAATGCTTTTGGGCCCTTATTTTGCACCATGTACAAAAATTAACTCAGAGTGGATCAAAGACCTAAACATACGAACTAAAACTATAAAACTCTTAGAGAAATACATAGAGAAAAAGCTTGATAGTATTAGATTTGGCAGTGATTTCTTGAATGTGACACTAAAAGCATAGGCAACAAAAGAAAAAAAAGATAAATTGGGTTTTGTCAAAATTAAAATTTTTGTACATCAAAGAACACTAATTCAACAACAAAAAATAAAGAACTCAATTTTAAAAATAGGCAAAGCCTTGAACAGGCATTTCTCCAAAGATCACGAATAGCCAATAAGTACATGAAAAGATGCTTAATATCACTAATAATTACAGAAATGAAAATCAAAACCACAATGAAATACTACTTAATTCTCATTATGATGACTATTATCAAAACAAATGAACAAAAACTTTAAAAACAAGTGGTGGCATGAACGTGGAGAAATTGGAGGCTTTGTGCATTGCTGGTGGGAGTGTTTGGTACAACCCCTGCAGAAAACAGTGTATCGGTTCCTAGAAAAATTAAAGATAGAATTACCAAATGATGCAGCAATTCCACTTCTGGGTATATACTCAAAAGAATTGAAAACAGGGTCTTGAAGAGATATTTGTAAACCTATGTTCATAACAGCATTATTCTCAGTTGCCAAAAGGTGGAAATGACATAAACATCCATTGACAGATGAATGTGTAAAAAAAATGTGGCATATACATATGATGGAATATTATTCAGCTTTACAAGGAAGGATATGCTGACACATGTTTCCACATGGATGAATCTTTAGGACAGTATACTAAGTGAAATAAGGGGGACGCAAAAGTGTGATTCCACTTACACAAGGTACTGAGAATAATTAAACATATAGAGACAGGAAGTAGAATGGTGGTTGCCAGGGACTGAGGAGAATGGTGAATGGTGACTGGAGAGTTAGTGTTTTATGAATATAGAGTCTGAGTTGCAGAAGATGAAAAGAGTTCTGGAGGTGGATGGTAGTGATGGTTGCACATCACTGTGGATACTTAATCCTACAGAAGTGTATATTTTAAAATAATTAAAATTATAAATTTTATGTTATGTATATTTTATTATAACAAAAAATATAGCCCCCCTCTTAATCTGTACTCTCCAACAGACTTGTGGTTATCATTTCTCTCTCTCTCTTTTTTTTAAAGATTTTATTTATTTATTTGACAAAGAGAGAGAGAGATCACAAATAGGCAGAGAGTCAGGCAGAGGGAGAGGAAGAAGCAGGCTCCCTGCTGAGCAGGGAGCCCGATGTGGGGCTCGATCCCAGGACCCTGAGATCATGACCTGAGCCGAAGGCAGAGGCTTAACCCACTGAGCCACCCAGGCATCCCATCATTTCTCTTTATGGATAATTTTCCTGTGTAGAAAATACATGGCTTAGTAAACCCTACCCTGACAGTCCTCAGAGCTGACAACTAACAGTCATTCTGATTTATACATCAGACTCAGATTCTAAGTGTGCGTATCAAGGAAATACATCTTACAGAAGGAGGACTGACAAAACTTCACTTTCAGATGTTATTACCATGACTCAGACCCTAAAAAGCAGTGACAGCTGAAGCCTAGGCTCTAGGGAAGTTTTGGTTACCTCTTCTCTGTCTAGTAGCAAAGACCAGCCTATTATAAAAAGGAATGTAGGGCACCTGGGTGGCTCAGAGGGTTAAGCCTCTTCCTACAGCTCAGGACATGATCTCGGGGTCCTGGGATCAAGTTCCACATCGGGCTCCCTGCTCAGCAGGGAGCCTGCTTCTCCCTACTCTGTGCCAGCCTCTCTGCCTATTTGTGATCTCTCTCTCTCTCTCTCTCTGTCAAATAAATAAAATCTTCAAAAAAAAAAAAGAGGAATGTAGTTGTCAACTCCAAGATAAGCCCTGTTTCCCTTTCCTTATTATAAAACTAACTTTAAGTTAAAAATACCCAAGAATGGAGCACCTGGGTGGCTTAGTCACTTGTGCGACTGACTTGGTTTCAACTCAGATCATGATCTCAGGGTCCTGAGACTGAGCCCTGTGTCAGGATCCACACTCCACAGGGAGTCTGCTTGAGGTTGTCTCTCCTTCTCCCTCTGCCCCACCCCAACTTGTACATTTGCACATGCAGTCTCTCCACTCTATCTCTTGCTTTCTCTCTCAAATAAATAATCTTTTAAAAAAATACCCAGGAATGATTTCGCAAAACACAATTACTTTCTCCTCCTGTTAGATAGTCTACTTTGTTGGAGTAAGAACTGGATAAAAACTTAATACTGCTGTAGAAAGTCTCTGAAATTACCAAACTATTCTAAAGTCCTCAGCTGCTTCATGTGGGAACACATGTGGGAATTTTTCTTTCTTTCTTTCTTTCTTTCTTTCTTTCTTTCTTTCTTTCTTTCTTTCTTTCTTTCTTTCTTTTTTTAAGATTTTCTTTATTTATTAGAGAAAGAGCACAAGCTGAGGGAGTGGCAAGCAGAGGGACAGGGAGAAGCAGAGATTCCCTGCTGAGGGGGAAGCCAGATGTGGGAGTTGATCCCAGGACCCTGGAATCATGACCTGAGCCAAAGGCAGACGCTTAACTGACTGAGCCACCCAGGCACCCCCAACTGTGTTTTACTTACACTGCCAACATTGTGAAGGGAGAAAGAGTGAGGAGAAGAATAGCACCATTCAACTAGGAAGGCAGTTTTAAAATAATAAGGTAAAAACACTTCTCCTCCTTATATTCCAGCCTCCCCTGTCTTCCCAAGGCTAAGATGGGAGCCTTTTCCAAGTGCTCTGATGGGTGTCCTTTGTTGGGCCATAAGCCTTCTCATATTGCATTGATACCACCTGTTTACTCTATCTCCCACTGGAATGGAAGCAATTTCACAAACTGTGTCTTCAGTCATTTTACCTCAGGGCTAGGGCTGTCCTGGAACACAGTAAGAACACAATAACTCTTGGCCAGAAAAATAAACAGCATACTGCTGTGTTTCATTAACTCTACAATCCCAGCAATTATTAGACATTTCATTTGCAAGACCACTAAGAAAGAAAAAAAATTACAATCAGAAGATACCAGAAGTTGTAAGGCATTCCAATGTTAGGGTTAGTATCACCTTGATTTCAGTCCTGGAACAGGGAAGAGATGGCCACAAAAAGATTGAAGACTAATTGGTATCACTTCATAAATACAGATATGCGCATATATATTTATACAAACAAAAACCTTCTTTAATTAGTTCACTTGGCTTATCTTGAGCTTTTCCTTTCAGACCGGATGTTGTTTCACATTTTAAAGAATCACCCTCTTGTCTGAACACCAGGTAACTAAAAATAGATAGAGGGACTTGTCCCCATTTCTTAGCTATGGTTATATTCTGAAGCTCTAAAAAAGTATTATTTGTTGTCTCTACCAAGGCAGTTTAAATGATGAGGATCAGTGAATTAAAGGGGAAATACTTTTTGCCTCCAGGCAAGATTATAATAAAAGAAGCTCATTCATCATCTGCTGAGGGGAAACATGTCACTACAAAAATTACTAGGTAATGAAAAATCTGGGCAGTCCCGTGGCACTTCTAATCAGAAGAGCTCAAAACAATCCCACCATGTCATCAACAAAGTCTTGTCATCAACAGGATGCAAAATAGCAATTGTCCCTTTCCATAGTGTTATATATCATGAATCTAAGATTTTTTAAAGGTTAAGCAAATTAATAAAAATCAAATAATAATGATAATCATTATATACACAGATACATTTACATATAAATACACACACATACACACACAAAATTTTAATTTGGTTGCATATCAAGTGAGATCACACGTGAATATTTGATTGTAAATCCCTAAACACCACACAAGCAATAACAAGGAGCTGAGTTTCAATCCTGGCTCTACCACTTCCTCCCCCTGTGAACTTAGGCAAGTGTCTTACCTTCTTTAAGTGTCAAGAGAATCATAAGAATATGCATCTCACTGTAACCAGAGTATTTGTAAAATGGGAATCATAAGAATATGCACCTCACTGTAACCAGTGTCCATGGGATGCTCCCTATAAAGCATTTAGAACAATGGCTGGCATATGGCAAATGCTCTGTAAATATTAGCTTCCCACATTTGAACTATAATACGTGCCCATTTACCACCCCCACAAGACCTACTTCTCCCATGTAGCCTGGCCTTAGTTTCATAATGTTTTCATTTCATCACTTCCAGTTTGGTCTTACTTCCCTCCCCACCCAGTCTGGGACCCATACTGCATTTGCTACCCATTGGGGTCCATTCTTCTTTGGCCCTTCCACCTCACCTTCCTGCTATTCCTTTTATGATATCCCCAGGCCGGGATCTTTACAATGACCCCAGCTCCATCTTCTCAACTCTAATCCATCCTACATAGCTTTACCTGTTTGTGAAATCCTAAGCATGATCTTTCTCTGCTCAAAATTCCTAAAGGTCCCCACTGCCTACTAAGTTCACTTTTGACCACAGCATTCAAGACATCCCATTTTTGGCTTCCATCTACCTTTTCAGGTATCTCTTCAACTTAGCCAATCTGATGTACCTATCCCTATGCCATATTCCCTTACATCCATGGTTTTGTTCATACAATTTTCTTTTATTGCAATGTCCTCCCCTTCATTTCTGCCTTTAAAAACCCTAACCCTCTGGGCGCCTGGATGGCTCAGTGGGTTAAAGCCTCTGCCTTCAGCTCAGGTCATGGTCTCAGGGTCCTGGGATCGAGGCCTGCATCGGGCTCTCTGCTCAGCAGGGAGCCTGCTTCCCCCTCTCCCTCTGCCTGCCTCTCTGGCTGCTTGTAATCTCTCTTTCTCTCTGTCAAATAAATAAATAAATTCTTAAAAAAAATAAAATAGAATAAAAAAATAAAAACCCTAACCCTCCTTCTATACCAACCTCAAATTCCACCTCCACTGCAGTGCCTTTCCAACCTCCTTTGAACTGTCTTATGTGTGTCTTCTTTGGGATCCTTATAATTAATCTTACATTGGGGTCAATTCCATCATAAGGCCTGACTCACCTCTATAGTCTATCCATGACTTTGCTCATACAAGTGGACAATAAATATGGATATTACCCACTGGGTTTAACTGGTTGTATATGAATACACATATTTACTTTAAGCCTCTGTGTCACATATGCCACAAAAACAGGAAGATAAAATCAAATCAATCCATGGTATTTGCTGCTGTATTTAGCAATATAGGGTGGGTCCTGGGTTGTTGGAATCTCTACCCAACAGAATCTTCTAGCTCATCAAACCAATACATCATTGGTTCCTTTAACATGCAACAAATAAAAACTTGGCCATGATGTCTACTCAGCTAACTATAGTACTACTAAAAATATCTTAATCTGGATGTGGATTTAAACTGAAAATTGAACAATTCATGATTTTGCTTTTGTTCGTTTGTTTTGCGTTTTGACTTAGTGATGCTAGGGAGAAAAAAATCAAACCATTACAGTTCTTGCTGTAACAGAGGGCTTAGTGAAATCCTCTATCCAATCTCAGAATAGAAAGATGTAGACAACAGAGCTAAGATTCAGTAATTTAAGATAAGCCTGTAGAATATCAAATGAAACTATTTTTAAAAACATGTGTTAACCCTATCTCTACTGTTTAATAGTTTTCAATGCCAATGAGGCCTCTTGGTCAGCAAGCCAGACAAAATATTATTTGTTAAACTAGATGGAAAACAGTGATTTTTGAAAATCAGAGTATCTTGTCAATGGATCCCCAAAGACTTCTCAGATTTGTAAGTCTGGTCCTACGCTACTTGGCCAGGAATATGACCAAAAAATGCTCTAGAGGTATCTCTGGAAAACACCATTCAAGAAACCCTGCCTCTTGAGATTACCAAGAACTTTGACATGGCTATGTAGCCCAATCTAATCAGAATAGTCAACAATTAAAATTCTGTATGCCTCCAACAAGAAGACAGATTAAATAAATAACTCAAGATGATGCCTTTGGAGAGCAGCANGCCCAATCTAATCAGAATAGTCAACAATTAAAATTCTGTATGCCTCCAACAAGAAGACAGATGAAATAAATAACTCAAGATGATGCCTTTGGAGAGCAGCAACACTTTCTTTTTTTTTTNTTTTATTTATTCATTTGACACAGAGAGAGAGAGATTACAAGTAGGCAGAGAGGCAGGCAGAGAGAGAGGAGAGAGGAGGAAGCAGGCTCCCTGCTGAGCAGAGAGCCCGATGTGGGCCTCGATCCCAGGACCCTGGGATCATGACCTGAGCCGAAGGCAGCGGCTTTAACCCACTGAGCCACCCAGGCGCCCAACACTTTCTTTTTTTAAATAATTTCCTTCTCCTGCCTCTAAGTTGGGAAACTATCACAGGAACATCCATATTATTAATAGTTTTACTGGTCAGTTCCTTTCTTTACAGCTGTGCATACAATGATCCTCATTTCCAAATTTTTCCAAACTACTTTGATACCATGTGATTCATTTTAAGTAGGGGCAGTCTCTTAATTCTATAATCTAATCTTTTATATTGTGGACTTTCATATAAATAAGTTCACATACCAGTTTAAAAAAAAAAGCTTTCCCTGACTACCTTACCCCTAATCTTTTATTCAGACGTTGTTGGCTCTGAAGAACCATGGGCATAATGAAAGACCAGTTTTGGCCATTGCTAAGGCCCCAGTGCTTATTGCCTCCCTCTGTATCCTTTGAGAACCTTATGAGAATTTAAAAGGCTCTACATACTTCCTCTCACTAGTAAGAGTTCCCCTCAATGTCTTATTCACTAAAAATATTAAACAAGTTTGTTTCCTGAAGGCATCCACCAAATGATCAGAACTCTCCTCCAACCCCATTCTTTCTATAACAAAATTGGGAAAACTCACCATTGGCATTTCAATAATTGATGGTCTGGGGATAGAAGTCTGAAAAGTAACTGCTTCACGGTCCAATTTACCTTCTAGTGACCCAGGTGAATCCTCAGGGGTCTCAGCAGGCTGGTTGGCAGTGTGGTTACTTGAATTCAGATTTGCACTGCCATTTTTCTCTGAGCGGATGCCAGAATCTCGCCTTTTCTCTGGAGTTCCTTCTTCCCCTTTTGAGTGACTTGAGTGCTTCTCTGCTTTGGCCGTGGGCTGAACATAGATGGTGGAATGAGTATCAGCTGCGCTGGGCTGATCAAAGGATGCATTCTCCCTTGTATTCCCAAAACAAGCAAGCAGAGCTGAGCATGGAAAAGGATGCATCCTTCTAGATGGAGATTTCAGTCTTTTGGTGAGCCTCGCTTTCCATGTGGACATGACCTGCAGTGAAACATTGCCAAGTTCAATACGGGGGAAACTTTTCCAGGTGTTCAGATCACCTCCAGTTTCCTTATAGTAACTATTTCCTTGCCTGAAGAAAAGGACTTTCTAATCGTTACCCCTAAATAGAAGATTAGGAGATGGCAATGCCACTCTCCCTTGGAGACACTTAGCACCCAACTCCCCTTTGGGAAGCGTCTGTCTCAGGGTGATTTCACGCTCTTCTTTCCTGGATACTGTCAGTGGCTAAAGAAAGCTGTCTTCTGTGAGGCATGTGTTGGCTTGGGTTACAGTCCCCAGGCAGGGCAGACGCTTCAGTGTAAGGTAGTGCCAAGTCAAAAGACAGTTGCTTCAGGTTACCTTGAAGGCATAAAGATAATGTAGCCTGATAGCATCCACCATAATAGCGTCAGCCTGTGTATCAATAACATCATAACAGCAGCATAACCTTCTTCGGTTACCCCCTTCAAATATTTATTCCCCTAAACAAAACAAACACCACCCAGTTATCCATCACCAACAAGGACCCCTAGAGGGTCCTCAACCCTGGCAGCTGTTTCATTATTAAAATAGGAGGTAGATTTGAATCTGTTGTCTGGAGAGATCCATGTTTGGGTTTGATGTCACAGGGACTTTTCTGGATCTTCCCCGAATCTTCCTCGAACAATCTTCCTGGCTTCAGGATCCATATTCCTCCTTCTGGTAATTATAAATGAGTCTTTGTTAATTTGCTTTTTCACCACTCATGCTAAGTAGTAAAATTTTCAACAACACCACAACAAAACAAAAAATTCGCTAAAATGAGCAATTAATGCAAGTATGTATGTGTGAATGTGTGTTCTATTCATTTACTGTGTGTATTACTTAATTTTGGAAAATAACCCCCTTTTGAATATAGGTCTTCTATTTTTCAACACATCACTATGTGAATGGTGAAAAATAATAATTATAAGAATATGCTCAAAATTGAGATTTTCCCTTAGCTAAGCATCTGCTAGAAATGTTGGAGAAAGATAATACTGTAATGATTTTACCATTAATAGTGACTTTCAGATCAAGACTTCAGGGGATATTCCTCATTTTCATTTATTCATTTTCCCCTCGCTTTTAATTTAATGTCAAGATGTGTTCTTAAGACCAAACAGGTGGTAGGTATCACAGCACTAATCCCCTATTTTACAGAGACAGAAAGCGATTCTTAGAAATTTCAAGAGATTAACACAAGGTTATGCTGTTGAGAAGGGCTAGTGGAAAGTCCAAGATCACTGCTACCCTATCTGATCTCTGAGTCTCACATAACCTGACAATCATCTTATTGATATGACGGTTGTACTGGGAACATTCCTTTGGGCAGTCATGGCCATCATATGCTAAATCAGATACAGCCTGAGGAAGGTGGATATAGCATCGAATGCAGACTTTATTTTAGTCTTTACCAAAATTTGGAAATAAAATATAAAGCTGCCATTACTGAGAGGTTACCATGTAGCAAGCCCTGTGCTAACCCAGGTATACCAGACTTCCCAGTCTTGAGCGATCATTCTCCCTTTAATTCCCAAGTATAAGCAGTGTAAATCCCCCTCCCCACAATAGCAAGAAGTACAGGCTTTTAGCAAGCTCCCAACCAAGTGTTCTTGGGGAGCCCCAGGAACTGTGTTTTGTCTCTCTTCTGCTGTGGTCACTATGGTCCCCTCAGGCAGGGTGACTCCAAGATGTTTCCCTCACATTGGCTCCTTCTTGGTCCCCTCCCTACCAAGCATGTTTACAGTAAAGCAAAGATGGATTGCAGATGGCAGGAGGGAATTACAGAGAAGTAAAAATAATTCCCAAATTTGGTTTCACTCACTCATTCTTTTATTCACTCAACAATATGCCAAGCGCTGTCTAGAACTAGAGAGCAGTTAAAGATGCACCTTTCAGATGGCTACAGTCGGTAGGCTCCTGGGCACAAAAAAACCTCTGAGCCCTTCCCAGACCTGTTATATCTCTCTTTTTGGCCCTGAGCTTGCAGCCCTTCCATGCAGACCACCTCACCTCCCTCAGAGGCACGCCCAGGAATTCTGGCCAGAGTGCCAGCTCCAGCCCATGCAGAACTGTGGCTTCTTTTTTTTATTATTATTATTTGCCCCAGGGGTACAGGTCTGTGAATCATCAGGCTTACATGAACTATGGCTTCTTTTTAGCTAATGGTTGCTAAGTCTCAGCTAAAATAACAATAGTAACAGATAATGGTTATTGAGTGCTTGTTATCAGTCATGAGTCTCAACAAATTAACTCATTAAAATCCTTACAACCTTAAGAGAAAGGTGATATTATTAATTCTTATTTTTACCCATTAGAAAAACAAGACACAGAAACTTAACTAACTTTCCCAAGGTCACAGCATTGCTAAGGAAGGGAGATAGCGTTATGAGTCCAGGGAGCCTGGCCCCAGAGTTCATGCATTTAATCGCTATACGATATCACTTTCCAAAAATACACACATGCTCCAAAGAGGAACTTTCCAACAGCTTTCAATTCAACAAAATACCTCTAGGAATTTATTCTACAGATAAATATATGAATAAAGACATGTCCAGAAATATTCATTGCAGAAGTGTTTGGAATCACAAAATTACTTGTTAATCAGTAGAAGACAAGTTAATATATATTTTAAAAATCCAGACACTTGAACACTATGCAGCTTTAAAAAGAAGAATGTAGAGACTTCAGGTTTAATATGGTATGCTAACTAAGCACATGTATTTATATCCTTCCCTTTGTAAGACATAATTAAGATAATAGTAATGGAATTTTTTAAGGCTTAAATTCACAGTACTGAAGAGAACAGGAAGAAGGCTGTTAACATACAAGAAAACTCAACACATTCCTGTAAAACAAAAATCAGAAGAAATATTAATTAATGAAAAAATACCAAAAAACAGCCAGCATGCTAAATACAACTACATGGGGGCGCCTGGGTGGCTCAGTGGGTTAAAGCCTCTGCCTTCGGCTCAGGTCATGATCTCAGGGTCCTGGGATTGAGTCCCACATCAGGCTCTCTGCTCAGCAGGGAGCCTGCTTCCTCCTCTCTCTCTGTCTGCCTCTCTGCCTACTTGTAATCTATCTGTAAAATAAATAAATAAAATCTTTAAAAAAATTTTTTTAAAATAAATAAATAAATAAATACAACTACATGGAACCTCTTGGCTTGGGCAACAGATTCAACAGAATTTAAGAAAAGACCTGAAAATGTGGAATTAATTGAAGGTCTGACTATGAAAGTCAAGTTCCTATACTTTCTTATACCAGCCAACAGGCTACAAAGTGAGTGGGTGAATAAATAAAATGAATGAATGAATGAATGAAATAAACATGAATAAACAAAATAAAAGTTAAAGTGTGGGGTCAGGGTCTTATTTAAGTGTGTCTTTAAAAACTGTCTCATCATGAGGCACTTGCGTGGCTTAGTGGATTAAGCATCTGCCTTCAGCTCAGGTCATGATCTTAGGGTCCTGGAGTGGAGCCCTGCATTGGGCTCCCTGCTCAGCAGTGAGTCTGCTTCTCTCTCTGTCCCTCTGTCCCTCTCCTGCTCATGCTCACACTCTCTATCAAATAAAATTTTTTAAAACTGTCTAATCAGTTCTTATCTAAACTGTTTGATGAAGTGTCTAAAGAACTAACAAGGGTAACGAGTGTGGATGTCAATATCCAAGGGTAAAGGCCATCTGCTTCTTTATTTCAGCCCCAACATAATAGCTGAGAGTTCTCTGCCTGTCCATTTAAAGTGAACTCATAAATTAATGAGTCTCAGCAACATTTACAGAGCTCTCAATCTTCAAATTCTTCCTTCATGTGAAAATACAAATAGATCGTTAAGACATCACAAGACATTTGAGAACTGCCAACATCAATGACAATAAGCAAAGAAAAAGGAAAGATCCTAGCAAGGAAGAATGAGGGAATGGCAGCGGGGTAGGCAGCAATATCTGCCATTCAAAATATGGTAGAGTATGCAGTAAACTATAGCACAGCTGGATTCTGAGTGATGGGAGGAGAATAAGGGGGGAGAATCTTTGCAGCTTGATACCAGGAACATTCTCTTTGGGTGTCACACAAGTCATAACAGGGGTCCTAGAGAATTTGAAGATATTAATTTGCTTTACTATAAAAACTGTTTACATAGCTATAATAATATAAACACTATTACCATTTTTTTTTCAGTTTTCAGAATTAATATAAGAACAAGAGTTGCATACTGGTGACTCCGAAGCAAAATTAGGCCTAAAGATGTGTGCGTTTGGCCAATGACATTCTAAAAAATTTAGGGCGCCTGGGTGGCTCAGTGGGTTAAAGCCTCTGCTTTCGGCCCAGGTCATGGTCTCAGGGTCCTGGGATCGAGGCCCGCATCGGGCTCTCTGCTTGGCAGGGAGCCTGCTTCCCCCTCTCTCTCTCTGCCTGCCTCTCTGCCTCCTTGTGATCTCTCTCCCGCTGTGAAATAAATAAATAAAATCTTTAATAAATAAATAAATAAATAAATAAATAATAAAAAATTTAGCGCATTACTGTTAGATCACGGAAACCACCACTCTCTGTGTCTTTTACTGAGTCAGTTCACAAGTTTATGTAAACAGAACACTACAGAATTAGAGTTTGTGGTCTAGGGTGGGGATTTGTTATTGTTGATGCCCAGTATCCTTTCCTCCATTCTTTTGGTAACAGCCCCCTGATGTCCTTTTGGGGAACTCCTTCTGTCTCTTTGGGTAGAACTTTAGGCCTGGCTCCAGAGGTGGGCATTAAGTAATCAGCATCGCCAAAACCCCTGGTCACAGTGATGGGTTCAAGGATGTGCATGAGAACACATTGTTCCAATCAGAATAAATCCCAAAATTTGGCTTGGAAGAAACTTTCTCTTCTTTCCACTGGAGTAACTCAATTTCAACGTGAGAAAGTATAAGGCTAGAGCAGCTGCCAACATCTTGTATCCTTGAGGGGAGAGATTTCCCAGGATGGAACCGGCACAAGGCAGAATTGAAGAGACAGAGAGAAAGAAACCAGGTCCTGAAAATACTAAGCTTTGTATAGGCTGTGTTTTCCCTGGGATATCCTTTCCTGTTTCATTTGTGTGAGTTGAATTTTCTGTCACTTGTTACTAAAAGAGTCCTAATCAATATATGACTCACAGGTACCAGCAAATCACAGAAGACTTCATTATGGTTACAGAACAGGGTGAAAACATTATCAACTTGACAATGGCAAAGTGAGGGGAGAGCTGAGAGCTGAAAAATGAACAAGTTGTGAGGCGGTGATGTACATGAAGAGAAGGATAGGTTTGCTAATGTTCTTACATTTCAAAGTCAGAAGGACTCCCTAGGGTTGATGCAAAGACAAACAGTTATATGTGGTGTCTGAAGCTGCAGAGGTGACCAGATGGGGAACTGAAATAGAGATGGAGCCATATCAGGAAGATATAGGACAGAGTAAGTAGCTAAATGCTCACCTGTCTTATTAGAAAATTTATGAATTTTCTAGAATTGATAAAGACAAAACCATATTAGTGGGTTAGATGGTCATCTATCATAGCTGAATGTTAATAGATAATGTTTCAACTCAATAAATTAAGAAACAGAAGCATAAACATGTTATTTATAATATGGTGCTATCTATCAGAAAACCAAAGACTGAAACAAGTAAAAGATGTTACCTTTAAGGGAACAGGGATTGAGGTGAGGATGTGAGACAGATGATTCTCTTCCGCTATAAATCTTTATATATGGTTTAAACTTAAATCATATGTGAGTATTATTCTAATATAATTTTTAAAAGAAAGGATTGTGATTAATTTACATATAGCAACATAGAAAATCTCCAAGATATGTTTTAAATGACAAAAGCAAATTGAAAAACAAGTTATATGGTATATTTCTAATTGTATTAAATATGTACACACATCTATAAATATGCCTATATAAATATATACATGTATGTGTTTATCCTTATATAGAAAACTTATGAAAATATGCCCAAGAAGTATCTGCCTCTGGAGAAGGACACTAAACTTCTGGACTGGGACACTTTTCAAGGTATGTCCTGTTGTGTGACTTTTTTTTAACCATATGCAAATATTAATTTTTCGATTTAAAAGAGGTACCATAGAAACATTCCAAGGTAACATGGTGCCAATATAATTATTTCTAAGCAGGGTCACAGATAAAAGTCAAAGTTTTGGCTCAAATGATCTCTCCAAAGAGAAGACTAACAAGGCTGGTCAAAGACTTAAGAGTGAATGTATTTATTTGGTGTCATTGTCAGAATGCCTTAAGAATATTAGTCATTTTCCATATAGAACTCATAGGTGAAACACTAACAATGAGACTCATTTATTCAGATGATATTTACTGAGAACCCATGACACAGCAGGTTCTGAGTTAGGGGCTACTATGGGGATATGAGCAAACAAGACAAGATTCTTGCTTTCTTAGAGTTCAGAGGCCAGTGGGGTGTATGAGCAAGTATGCTAAATACAATAAGGGCAACCTACTGGCCTCCAGAAATGAAATAATAACTTGTGTGGGGAAGGATGGCTGTGGTCACAGCCCATGTCCTTGTCTGCTGACACTTACTTTCTCCTTGGGAATCCCACTCATCACTGCCCTGACACAACAACCTTGGGAGGCACTGCCCTCCCCTTTACACATCCATCCCAAGAAAAGCCACACCTGTCCCTTCTCCTCCACAGTTCAGCTGATACTAGTATGTGGTTGTGATGGTTGACTTTATGTGTCAAGTTGACTGGGTGAAAGGATGCCCAGGTAGCTAGTAAAACAGATTTTTGGATGTGTCTATGAGGATATTTCTGGAACAGATTATCATTTGAAGTGGGGGACTGAGTAAAGACCTTTCCCAAAATGGGTGGACATCAGCCAATCCACTAAGGGCCAAAATAGCATAAACAGGCAGAGGAAAGGCAAATTTGCTCTCTCTGCTTGAGGTGAGACATCCATCTTCACCTACCCTTGGGTATCAGTGCTCCCACCTCTTGATTCTGAGATTTAGTTAGAGATTTACACATCAGCTCCTAGATTCTTAGGCTTTGGGACTAAGACTGAATAACACCACCAGCTTTCCCAGTTCTCTATCTTGCCGATAACAGATCATGGGACTTCTCAGCCTCCATAACTATATGAGCCAATTCCTATAGTAACTCTCTCCTTATATCTGTCTATCTATCTGTCTCTCTAGTAATGACCATTTTACCCCCTCATGCTCATCTACACACCCTAGAGACCAGGCTCAAGAGACAAGACCCTGAAAGAAAGAAAGGAGCTCTCTCTCTCCTTCCGAGAGCGGCCAGTCTAGGCACTTCCTATCTCATTGTGATTGACACTGGGAATACCCCTGCCCTGAGGGAAGACTTTCTTTGCCCCCAGGCGGTAGCCCACATTCCAACAACACAAACAATCACAACAGAATTCAAGGGTCCAATATCAGACTTTGAAAGTAGCAGGAGAGGCCAGTGTTGAGAAAGGAAGGTGACCCAACCAAGAGAGGAATGGCAAGAAGATGCAAGAAACAGGTCACACAGGTGTTAAGACCCACAAACACAGCCATGGTTCTAGCTCAGGCTAATAATAGTGTAATTGTTTGATTTCACGTCCTCCCCCTTTCCTCATACTTATTTAAAACTCAAAATGAATTAAAATGGGCTTATACTTCCTTGTTGTTCTTGTTATTGTTAAAATTTTCTCAAACACTTCTGAGACTGTTGAAAATGCCCTAAAAGTTGCAAAACTAGATTTGACTGTCACAGGATATGCCTCAAACTAAGACTGTCCTATCCTCACATTTCCAGAATTCTCTTTACCCCTCTTTCTAACCCTCACACAGAAATCCCACCTAATTACCTAATTAAATGTGATCTTCCTTAGAGAGCATAAGCAAAGCTTTTCTGCTTTCCACTCAAAGCATAGCTGATGGAGCACCTGAGTGGCTCAGTCAGTTAGGCGTCTGCCTTCAGCTCAGGTCATGATCTAAGGGTCCTGGGATCGAGGCCCACATCCAGCTCCCTGCTCAGTGGAAAGCCTGCTTCTCCCTCCCCTAGCTTCTCATGCTCTCTCTCTCTCTCTCTCTAATAAATAAAATCTTTTTTCAAAAAAAGCACAGCTGAAATTCAAAGGGCTGATGTGTCAGGTAGACAAAAAAGGAGACATTCTCTGTTAAATGCTCAGCAAATCTCTAAGCTTCGGGATTCTGTTTATACCAGTATAGTTTCCGTCAGTACTTCTGAGGTAGTACTGATTTATCGGGTTCCTAATTAGCTTCCTTCAATGGGCCCCTAATCTTTGGGTGGGTTCAGAGATTGCCCACGTGGACCCATTTCCCAGCCCCGTTCATCATTTTTCCTGCTACACAGCCTGCCCCTCAGGGGTGTTTTCACCCCCGCCCCGGGTGGGGGTGGGGGGGGAGGGCAACCATAAGAACAGGCAGTGGGTATTGAGGACAGTGCTGGTAAGTGAATAAAACCAGATAGAATTATATCCTTATGATAGTGGCTAGTCATTAGAATGTCTTACCCATAGATAGTGTCTAGATATCTATAAGGTTTTGCTCCAGCAGTTTCAGAGTAAAAAGGGATCTTCCCTGTAAAAAGGGATCTTCCCTAAACCACACGTGTTACGTCCTTTCCTAGTAGCTGCACCTTGACAGTGGTTCATCCTGTGTTCATATCCCTCCTTACTTAAAACTTACAGCCTGTTACAATTCCCCATACTTGTTTTCCTGCATGGTATATTTCAGGCAGGTGGGGACAAAGGAATGAGGAGGGCAGGTCCCCTAGTAGGTTGACCACAAACTAAAAATAATTTATACTGTACTAATTTAAAAAAAGATTATAAAGCATCACATATAATCTAATTTGTTAGAGACACTCAATTTGAAATAAAAAGTGAATGTATTTCCTGACATGGTTCAAAGCTCTACTGAAAGTTCTAAACAACTGAAGAATAGTAAAATAACAGCAAAAGAATTCAACTAAAATAACAGTAAAATAATGTTTTAGTTCTGGCTGTTCTAATAAAATAGCATCGACTGTGTTTGTGGCTTAAACAGCAGACATTTATTATCTCAAATTTCTGGAGGCTGGGAAGTCCAAGATCAAGGTCCCAGCCGATTCAGTTACTTTCAGAGGGCTGACTTCTCCCTGTGTCCTCACGTAGCAAAAAGAGAGAGCGTGTGTGAGACAGTGAGCTCTGGTCTCTCTTCCTGTCTTTTCAAGGACACTAATCTCATCATGGGGGATCCCCTCATGACCTCACCTAAACCTAAATACCTCCCAAAGGTGTGGCCCCACCTCCAATACCATCATTGCTATGGGCCTGGGGTTTGGGAGGATACAAACATTCAGTCCACAATAATAATTTAAAGGGTTTAAATTCATAAGGACAAAAAGGACAGAAAAAGAGAACAGAAGACAAGAGATATAAGAGGAAACTGGAGGGAGAATGGTAATTGTGTTTGCTGACTAAAACCCACATGTCCAAGGAAACAAGATGATAAACAATCTAATTTCCACTGAACCTGCTGATCCATCCGGCCTCCCCACTTCCCCACCCCTCTCAAAGGTTTTGAAATTGAGAACACAAAGTAATCTGAAGGTTGGGAAGAGTGGGGATTATTTGGAAATTTGTTAAAGAGCGCTCAGACACCATTCCTTTCCTAGTCCAGGCAGCCAAGTTGCTGCTCTCCCCCCACTCGCACCCTCCACCCCCAGAGAAGACTGACTGTTACTAGAGGAATTGAATCACAGAGTTTCTGGACTGGGTCTAAGGAAAAAGGAAAGTGTGGGAATGAAGATAAGAGAGAAGACAGGAAAAAATGAAATCAACCCGTGAGGTTCAATATCTAGTAAATAGAAATTCCAGAGAGAACATTGAAAATAATGGGTAAGAAATTACTAAGAAGGGAAGGAAGGACAGAAGGAGGGAAGGAAAAAGAAAAAAATTAATCACTGTCAGCCTGTCATTCTTTCTTCAAGTCATTGATTTTCCTAAAAATTCCTGAAATTCCTAAAACGTTGCACTCATATGTACCCTCAGTGCCATCCTTCACTAGCTCTGACCTCTAGTCTGGGCTAGTAAAAAGTTTACCAGTGGTAACATGGCTGCATACCAGTGGTTACCACTGCTCCACCATCACCAATTATGCAGCTATAGCCAGATGGCTGGTAGGTGACCCTCATCAAAATTCAATTCCAGGGCGCCTGGGTGGTTCAGTGGGTTAAAGCCTCTGCTTTCGGCTCAGGTCATGATCCCAGGGTCCTGGGATTAAGGCCCGAATCTCATCGGGCTCCCTGCGCAGTGGGGAACCTGTTTCCTCCTCTCTCTGCCTGCCTCTCTGCCTACTTGTGATCTCTCTCTCTGTGTGTCAAGTAAATTTAAAAAAAAAATTTTTTTAAATAAAAATAAAAAAAATAAAATTCAATTCCAGAATCTGTTTCCTAGAACCACAACTCTAACCAACTCTTCAGGTTGGGTTCATTGGCAAGCAGTCTGAGTTGGAGATTGATGTATGGAAAGTTTATCAAGATGTACTCTTGGGATTGATGTCTGTTGGGAATAGGATTGGGCAAAGGGAGAAGATGAAGAGCAATGCAGTAACATTAAAGGCCTCAGCTGATCCAGTGAGGAGCTCTGGAGCTGGGATAGCTCTTCAGAGTTGTCCCAAATGAAGGCAAAGGGGGCTGGATCTTGATACTACTGCATTGACCAGCCACTGACTATGGGCTGCTTCCAGAAAGGGGGCACAGTTTTGGACAGGACAGCTCTTCAGCAAACGGCAATTCTGGGAAAGGGATTCATTCGAGAGCTCTAAGCCACCAGCACTCCTGGCATTTGGGGGAACAAGTACTTCAATCCCGAAGGAGGTAGTGCATAACATTATTCATATGTACTCCCGATGGTTTGAGAGTAATTTGAGGGAGGAGGGAAGAGAAGGTTGGAGCTGCTATATAATGGCTGGTAGGTGTACAGAGAAATATTATTATATGGATATTATTGTACTCTATTTTTATAACCTAAGAAATGAATATTACACATGACTTGTCATTCACCCTTCCTTGCACAAAAACTGAACTAACTATTGAGAGAAAATGGAAAGCATAAAATCTTCTATTTCTCAAGCTCAAAGTTTAGATTTGGCTGTCTAAGAAATAAGCACTTGATGGTACAGAAAGACACATCTCACTCCAAATTACACTGGTTCTGTTTCTGGTGGACTCTAGTCTCATCAAAATGTATATTTAGTAATAATGCTCTATAAATGTCATGAAAGGTGACCTTAGGTTGAGCTACAGTTTAGACTGACATCTTTTAGGTCTCTGGTCATCAAAACCTGAAACTTTCTGCTTCTTACTCTATAAACTTGGGCACAGCTATGAATTCAAACCATCACATTAACTTCTCCTTAGGACCAGATGCCTTATGAATTTAAAACCAAAGAGGGCCACCTGGGTGGCTCAGCTGTTTAAGCATCTGACTCTTGATTTTGGCTCAGGTCATGATCTCAAGGTCGTGAGTTCAAGCCCCAGGTCAGGCTCTGTGCTTAGCATGGAGCCTGCTTGAGATTCTCCCTCTCACTCTGCCCTGCCCCACCTCTCTCTCTCTCTTTCTCTCAAATAAATAAACAAATAAAACCATTGGGAATAAGCAGTAAGTCTCATGCTGGAATATAGAGCAACAATCAAAGGACTGGAAGTTCCCTACCGCTGAATACCACATGATGAGATGAGAATTTCATTTGTGTGTGTCAGAGTTGGAGAAAGGTGTTATGATAAGATTGAAATGAAATTTTCACTCTTCTTATTGTTGCTGACTTACTTTCTTAACAGAGTAGAAACTGAAATAATGTTAAAATGGCATCAACATTCCGTGGACATTCTACCATATCTACCCAAGTAAAAGCACTCTGGCTCACACCATGAACAGTCCTGTTGTTCTACGGCTATTATCCCTATAATCTTGTACTTTATTTACTTTTATCTTCTTTCATTCTTAGTCAGTTTTACCAGAGTTCCTTCCATCTTATTATTCTATTCAAATAATTCATTTTTGATTTTATCTTCTCATTATTGTTGATTTTGCCCTTACCTCTATGAGATAAGGGGTGTGCTTCTTCCAACCCTACATTAGCCCAAGTCTTTCAGCCTTTTTCATTTTCTCATAAGAAAATTTAAAGACACAAATTTCCCTTTGGCTCTGCATGCTGTGCAATACAGTAGCCACTTGCCACAAGTAGCTATTTAACTTAACTTCAAGTTAATTAAAATTAAATTTAGGGGCACCTGGGTAGCTCAGTCAGTTAAGCGTCTAACTCTGGATTTCAGATGAGGTCATGATCCCAGGCTCCTGGGATTGAGCCCCATGTCAGGGTCTCTGCTCAGCAGAGAGCCTGCTTCTCCCTCTTTCTCTGCCTGCCACTCCCCCTGTTTGTGCTCTCTCTCTGTGTCAAATAAATATATAAAATTTTTCTCTCCCTCTGCCCCTCCCCCTCCACTCACATGCTCTCTCTCTAAAAAAAATTAAAATTAAATTTAGGGAGGGGGTGGGAGGGATGGGGTGACTGGGTGATGGACATTGGGGAGGGTGTGTGCTATGGTGAGTGCTGTGAATTGAGTAAGACTGATGAATCGCAGACCTGTACACCTGAAACAAATAATACATTATATGTTAATCAAAAAAATTAAATTTAGTTTAAAATTTCAGTTTCTTTGTCACACTAACCACATTTCAAATACTGGAGAGTGACATGGGGTATGCGGCGGCCATATGGAACGAAGTACATATAGAACATTTCCATCATCACGGAAGTTCTATCAGACACCACTATTCTAACTATTGCTTTAGATGTGGCCCTAACATTTTTCAACATATGGTACTGACATTGTTTTTTTCAGTTCTAAGTATTTCATAATTTTCTAGACATGGAATGCTTGTTTTAAATATCTTTTTGTTATTACTTTCCAACCATTTTTCATAATAATCAGAGCACAAGATTTATATGATACTGGTTCTTCGGAATCTTTTGAGGTTTCCGTTTTAGTCCTGGTACATGTTCACTTTTGTATATGCTCTGTATGCTCGGAAAAGGTGTGTATTCGCTGCTTAGTGTCAAGTTTTAATTCTGTGTCTATGTTAGGTTGAATAACAGCACACAAAGATATCCATGTCCTATTCCCAGAACCTGTGAATATCACTTTATATGACAAGAGGGACTTTGCAGGTGTAATTGATTAAGGACCTTGAGATGGGAAGGTTATCCTGGATTGTTTTGGTGGGCCCTACATGCAATCACAAGTGTCTTCCTGAGAGGGAGGCTAGGGAGATTTGAGTACAAGGAGTGTGAGGGCACATGATGATGGAAGCAGAGGCTGAAGGACACAAGGGGCCAATTCTCTCTCTCAAGAATCTAAAAGGAAGAAAGTTAAAGATATCTTGGCTTCAACTTCCTAAACTCATTTTCAACTGGGGGCCTCTAGAACTATGAGGGAATAAGTGTGTGTTGTTTTATACCACTAGGTTTGTAGTAAATTTTGCACTACCTAATAGCTTAAATTTCTTAATTGCATTATTCTGATATGTCTCTTTCTTTACTTTTAGTCTGCTTGTTTTATCAGCTTCTAAGATAATTATATTAAAGCCTTCCATTGCATGTGTTGATTTATATATATTTCTCCCTTCTGTACCGTCAGTTGCTTTCTATACATTTAGGGTATTTTTTTTTTAAAGATTTTATTTATTTATTTGACACACAGAGAGAGATTACAAGTAGGCAGAGAGGCAGGCAGAGAGACAGGGAGAGGAGGAGGCAGGCTCCCCGCTGAGCAGGGAGCCCGATGCGGGCCTGGATCGNTAGTCTGCTTGTTTTATCAGCTTCTAAGATAATTATATTAAAGCCTTCCATTGCATGTGTTGATTTATATATATTTCTCCCTTCTGTACCGTCAGTTGCTTTCTATACATTTAGGGTATTTTTTTTTAAAGATTTTATTTATTTATTTGACACACAGAGAGAGAGATTACAAGTAGGCAGAGAGGCAGGCAGAGAGACAGGGAGAGAAGGAAGCAGGCTCCCCGCTGAGCAGGGAGCCCGATGCGGGCCTCGATCCCAGGACGCCGAGATCATGACCTGAGCCGAAAGCAGAGGCTTTAACCCACTGAGCCACCCAGGCGCCCTAGGGTATTTTTTTTAAGGTGCATATGTTCATGACAATTTTATCTTCTTGCTCTATTTATTTCTTTTTTCAGGCTATAATATCTCCCTTTGTTCCTTAATATATTTCTTGCTTATAGTACTATTTTACTGGTTATTAAAGTTGCTTCCCATATTAAAAGTATGACGTCTTTGGCTACCTTCACTAGAATAAATATGAGGGTAGTATCTAATTCCTTACCCCACCTTTTTCCAATTCAAACTCATGATTTTCCATATATGTACTCAATATACAAACAAATAGAAAAGTAAATGTATACATGTGTGTTTGTATTAACCCCTATGTATATATAGTGTACATGAGTATAAATACATGTATTTCTTAGCTCTGCCATAGCGAGGATCTAGGAATAGTGACACCTGGTGGCAATGAACACACCTAGTTCCAACATCCTGGTTTCTAAATACCATTTATCAATTGAAGGAAACCGTGCTCTTAGAGTGATCAGGACCAACAAAATATCTGGTTACTTTGGAGCATCTTATGATGCCAGAAAATTACAGATGTACTAAAAAGATGGTGTCATGTTAAAAGGACACAAAATCTAACCTGGAAGAGCTTCCAGTGTCTAAAGCTGGAAAAAAGTAAGCAACAAAATAAAAAATAATATTGGATTATAAGCCAAAAAACAAAATTAATATCCATGAGACCATATGATATAAATAAACAATTGAATAAATAAGTTAGGGAGAAGGGACAACTCTTCCTTTCAGAAAAATACAAATTAATAAAGATAGCAATGAGGGAAATAGAAAAACCACTATTGGAATACCACCTGGATTGAGATTTACTAGTCAGTCAAGGATGTTAATTCTCCAAAGGAAGGGATTGTCCACCACAACATTTACATTTCCCCAAGGCAATATAGTTCGTTGATTATATCATTCAGGGTCTTAGCAGGCAACAGATGGAACACTTAAAGTCTTATTTTAAGGGAGCTTAAATGAGGGACTATGTATAGGCATGTGAGTGCCTCTAAGGGAACCAATAAGGAAAGCTAAAAAGCATCCCAAACCATGGGTCTAGAAAGTCAAGGAGAAGGTACCACAGACCCACAGGGGGGTCCCTGGAAGCAGGGCTGCCTGACAGGATTTATAGTTGTGGAAAAATTAACCCACTGCCAAAATTGCAGTGATACAAGCCGGGGGTGGGGAAAATTAATACCCAACCTCTCCCTCCCCAGCCCTCTGATCTTCTGCAGTGCTTCCCATTGACCAAACCAAAAAGAAGCGAAAATGCAGGCAGCTTACAGAGCTCAGCCTCCTATAACCCATAATAGAGCAAGGACAGAGAATTATTCTGGGAGGACAAGTGGAAAGTATGTTTACATGGATCAGGAAAAAAATCATGAATTTTAATTTCCTTAATATGTTTTGTAGGTTGAATTGTGTCCCCAAAAAAGATATGTTGAAGTCCTAACACCCAGTACTTCAGAATGCAACCTGATTTGGAAATGAGGCTATTGCAGATGTAATTAGTTACAATGAGGTCATACTGGAGTAGAGTTGTCCCTTAATCCAATATGACTGGTGTCTCTAAAAAGAAAAAAGAGGAGAGACACAGAAACGGACAGGGAAACCCCCGTGAGCATGGAGGTGAAGATTGAGTGATGTTGTCTACAAACCAAGGAACACCAAGGAATGCCAGCAAATACCAGAAGCTTGGAGAGGCAAGGAACGATTCTCTGCACAAGGTTTCAGAGGGAACATGGCCCTGCCAGCACCTTGATTTTGGACTTCAGCCTCCAGAAGTGAGACAACACATTTCCATTGTATTTAAACTACTGGCTTGTAGTACTTTGCAATATCAGCCATAGGAAATAAATATAATATGTTTACATGAATTAGAGGGAGAGGGAAAATCGTGAACTTTAATTTCTGTCATATAGAAAAGTTTTGATCTAGGGAAACCCACAACTTTTCTGACAGACTTTGTATTTTACTTTTGGATGGCAACATTGAAAAAATAAATGATTTCAATAATTTATTTTTAAACCATATTATCTCCTAGGTCTTGAATGTATCTCATCAGTGCTTATATGATGAGAATTGATATTGACATAGGCTGTTAAAAAATCCTTTGCTTCAAAGAGCAAACTATCGTTCATGTACTTCATTACAGAAAATGGACTGACAACATTAAAAATTTCAACAACTATGATAATAATAGAATGACTTTTTACATTTACCCACAATTAAACAGTAAATTAAAAATTTTAAAACAATTTTGCAAGCATAATTTAATAATATTTATTATATCACAGTTATCCTCACCCTTTATTTGATGAGATGTTACTTTGCTATCCCACACATCACATCATAACGATATCTGAGAGCATAGCTGAAAGACAACAATCTGTTGAGGGAGAATGAGACAACAGGCTGTCAGCTACCTATCAGGAAAAATCAAGGAACAGCAAACTACAGATCAAAAGGGAGACCAACCATGTTTTTAAGATTTCTCAACAGATTGTCATCTGCTTGTTGGAAGATTACATCTGTGTACGAACTTGTTTTCTCTTACTGTTCCAGTGAAGGATAAAACAGGTGTGTTTGGACACATGTCAGATGTTAATGGTCTATAAGTCAGAGGTCTCATGTTCTAATCCCAACTCTGTCACTATACAACTATGTGACTATGAACAAACCATAAAGTCTCTCTTCAGATGGAAAATACAGATTTAGAGTTACTTCTGCTATGGGACCATTCTGGAAGGGTTTCTCTGACAGAGATCAATGAGGTAAGGTGATTTTAATTAGTAAGTGATATATAAATCTCTGATCTATAAACACACCACCCCTCAACTGGTGTAACACATGCGGGGTTCAGGGAATTATGGTGTGTGTGGATTCAGATGCTAAAGAACCAGCAAACCTGCCCTGAGTGTAGGGTCACTGAGAGTGTCTTGTCGGAGGCAGTTGTGAGTTTGTCCAGGAGCTCTTTCTCTGTGAAGCTTTTCCTTGGAGGTTCCCAGTCCCTCCACCCCCACCCCAGCCTTTAGGAACGGGCTGTCAACTGATAAGTCTGCTTTTCTAAGATCATATCACCTTTACTAGTTGAGCTCAGAACACAATAATAAAAGCCCTTTTGCTTTGTTTGAGTCTTGATATCCTTGGCTTTTTCTTCTTTCACTTGAATTAACTGTCCTAACCAGAGGCATATTCAGGAGGCTTCAAGCCTCTTAGGCTAGCCTGAGGCTAGCTAACAGAGACTGTAAGTGGATGCAACCATCATCTATTAAATTTCCTCCCCGTTCACATTACTGTTTTTCAAAGTTCCCTTCTCCACTGTCTTTGTAAATGTGTTTCCTCTGCATATTGGAAAGTCATGGCATCAGTTTAAGAACTGATAAGTAACTTTATAAGTAACCAGGGTTGGGTAGCAAGAGAAAGACAACTCAAGATAAAATAGTTTTAGCAAAGTAAAATATTCTTTGTCTCACATAAGGAAGTGTAGAACTGGCTTGGGGCAAGGCTATACCTAGAGCTCAAATACTATTTTCAGATCTTGGGGGCACAAAGAGTATCACAGAAGCACCCAAGAGAAACCTTTAATATAACCCTGAGGGGTCAAGCTTCCTGAAGCAAGTGACATCTATACTAAATCCCGAAAAATGAATAAAATGAATTACACAGGAAAAGAGGGAAATTGGGGAAGGAAAAAAGGGCATTCCAGGTAGACATGGAAGCACATGGTGAGGTCTGGAAGCAAGAGAAAGCAAAGTTCCCTTGAGGCATGACCAGCCCTACAAATGGCTGAAAGGTGAGAGAGGTGAGAAATAACATTGTAACAGTAAGCGGCATACAGATGAAGTTGGCCTTCTGTCACACTGAAAATATGAGCCTTATCCTGAAGGCTCTGGGGAAGCACTGAATAAATAAGGACAGCTTCAAAAATAGAAGGTGTCATGAAAACTGAGCCCAGAGAAATGTGAGATGAAGAACATGCAGCCCTATTATCTGGCCTAATGGTTGTGATGGTTTTTGTTTTTGTTTTTGTTTTTAGAGATTTTATTTTATTATTTACTTGAGACTGAGAGAGAACATGAGAGGGGAGAAGGTCAGAGGGAGAAGCAGACTCTCCATGGAGCTGGGAGCCTGATGTGGGACTCGATCCTAGGAGTCTGGGATCATGACCTGAGCCGAAGGCAGTCGCTTAACCAACTAAGCCACCCAGGCGCCCTAGGTTGTGATGGTTTAAGGTAAAAGTGGATACATAAGTACCTAGTCCTGAGAACTACTTTCCCCAGTCACTTTCCAGTTAACTACTTCTATAGGATTCACCAAATCCTAGACTACTGGTTGAATATTTTTAAATTGCTATAATAGGAGTAATAGTAATAAACAGAAGACTTTGATCTGTGCCAATCAAGGATCCCCATGTGGCAGGTAGGAATCAACCATCTGATTTCATTGTCTTTCTCACACACACACACAAATTATTCAATGTATCATCAAACTGTGACAGCTTTTTAAAAATCAGATTTCTTGAGTTACAAATCACATACCATAAAATTTGCTAACTTCAAGTGTTTGTTTTTTTGAGTGGTAATAAATGGCTAAAGAGATGTAACCACCACCATAGCCAAGACATAAAGTGTTACCAATGCCCCTAAAACTTTCCTATGCCTGTTTTCAGTGAATGTCCTCATCTTATCCTTCAACTCAGACAACCCCAGATCTTCTCTTTGTCACAATAATCTGGGCTTTTCTAGAATTTCATATAATGGAATCATCTAAATACAGTCTTTTGTGTTTGGCTTCTTTGGTTTAGCTTTTGAAATTCATCAGTGTTGTTAATTTCAGTAGTCTCTTTGTTAATTTCAGTACTACTCTTGGTGAGTAATATTTCATTGTTTGGAAATACCACCAGTTAATGTTTATTTTTTCCACATGGATAACTAATTGTGCCATCACTATTTATTGTAAAGACTATTCTTTCTCCATTGAATTATTTCAGTCTTTCTGTGGAAAATCCGTTAATCAGGCATGGTTGGGTCTATTTCTGGACTCAGTTCTATTCCATTGATCTAAATGTCTAAATTTATGCCAATACCACACTGTTCTGTTTATAGCTTTATAGTAAGTGTTAGAATCAGGTAGTATGACTTGTCCAACTTTGTTCTTTATTTTCAAAATTATTTCATCTATTCTAGCTTCTTCACAATTACATATAAATTTATAATCAGTTTGTCCATTTCTACCAAAAAATTCTATTAATTGGAATTGTCCTGAATCCATAGATAGATTTGGGGAGTATAATAGCTTAAATAATGGCTACCCAAAGATGTCATGTCCTAATCTCTGGAAACTATAAATGTTGCCTTTTACGGCAAAGACTGCACATGTGATTAAGGAGATGGGGAGATTATCCTGCATTATCTTGGTGGGCCCTAAAAGTGATCACGTGTATCTTTACAAGAGGGAGACAAGGGGAGACTGTAGACAGAAGAAAAGAAAGGCTATGTGACCAGGGAGGCAGAGATTAGAGTGATGGAGCCACAAACCCAGAGATTATAGCAGTGACAAGAACCTGTAAGGAGCAAAGAACGATCTCCCTAGAGCCTCTGGAAGAAGTGCGGCCCTGCCAACACCTTGCTTTCATCCCCAGGAAATGGATTTCAGGCTTACGGCCTCCAGAACTGTGAGAGAATAAACTTCTCTTGTTTTATGCCACCAAGTCGGTGGTAATTTGTTATAACAGCTATAGAAAACTAATACATGGAAAAAGAAAAAAGAAAACTAATACATGGAAAATTAACATCTTAATAAAATTGAGCTTTCCGATCCATGNGGTGGTAATTTGTTATAACAGCTATAGAAAACTAATACATGGAAAAAGAAAAAAGAAAACTAATACATGGAAAATTAACATCTTAATAAAATTGAGCTTTCCGATCCATGACAACAAGACATGTCTCCATTTATTTAGGTCTTCTTTCATTTCTTTCAACAATATTTATAGTTTTAAATGCACCAATCTTGCACATATTCTGTTAAATTTATCCCAACATCTTCCACGTTTTTTAAGGCTACTATAAATATTTTAAAAATGTCGGGCACCTGGGTGGCTCAGTGGGTTAAAGCCTCTGCCTTCGGCTCAGGTCATGATCTNCCAATCTTGCACATATTCTGTTAAATTTATCCCAACATCTTCCACGTTTTTTGAGGCTACTATAAATATTTTTAAAATATCGGGCGCCTGGGTGGCTCAGTGGGTTAAAGCCTCTGCCTTCGGCTCAGGTCATGATCTCAGGGTCCTGGGATCGAGGCCCGCATCGGGCTCTCTGCTCAGCAGGGAGCCTGCTTCCTCCTCTCTCTCTCTCTGCCTGCCTCTCAGCCTACTTGTGATCTCTCTCTCTGTGTCAAATAAATAAATAAATAAATAAAAACCTTAAATAAATAAATAAATAAATATTTTAAAAATATCAACTTGCAATTGTTTATTTCCAGCCCATAGCAATACAACTGATTTTTGCATATTNTAAAAATAAATAAATAAATAAATAAATATTTTTAAAATATCAACTTGCAATTGTTTATTTCCAGCCCATAGCAATACAACTGATTTTTGCATATTAACCTTGTACCTTGTGACCTTGTTAAACATATGTAGTTCTGGAAGATTTTTTTGCTGATTCCTTAGAGTTTTATACTTAAATAAGCATGTTATCTGTGAATAAAAAATTTTACTTTCTTTCTATCCAATTGCTATGCCTTTTCCTGCTCCTCACTCCTTATTGATTTGGCCAGGAACTATAGTATAATATAGTATAACATTAAATGGAAGTGTCAAAATGGATATTCTTGTCCTGTTACTGATCTCAGGGGAGTGTGCATCCAAACCTGTACTATATTACATCATGTTACCTGCAAGTTCTCTATAGATGCTTCTATTAGGATGAGAAAGTTCCCTTCTATTCATAGTTTGCTCAGAGTTTTTGTCACCTGTGTTGAATTTTGTCAAATCTTTTTTTTTTGCATGTATTGAAATGATATAATCATTCTTTTCTAGTCTATTAATATGTTGGATAATGTTGATTTTTTTTAAAGATTTTACTTATCCATTTGACAGAGAGAGAGATTACAAGTAGGCAGAGAGGCAGGCAGAGAGAGGAGGGAGCAGGCTCCCTGCCAAGCAGAGAGCCTGATGCCTGGCTCGATCCCAGGACCCCGAGATCATGACCTGAGCTGAAGGCAGAGGCTTTAACCCACTGAGCCACCCAGGTGCCCCGGATAATGTTGATTTTTTGAATGGAAAATTAACCTTGCATTCCTGGAATAAACCCCAAGTGGTCAAGGTGTATTATCCATTTTATAATCTGCTAAATTTGACTTGCTAAAATTTTGCCAGGCTTTTTTGTCTCTATTAATGAAGGCTATGGGTCTATGATCTCTTTTTATTGTAATGTTGATCAGGCTTTACAAGAAGATTATAAAGACTGAAGATTTCTGATTCTTGGTCAATACTCTAATTAAATATTTTTAGAATTTTTTATGAAGCATAATATACATACAGAAAAGGTATATATCATAAATGTACAGTTTAATCTATTTTTATAAATTGCATACACCCTCATAACTGGCACCCAGATCAAAAAAATATTACTAATGTCCCAGAAGATCTCTTTGTGTCCCCTTCTTTTTACCACCCCCAAAGATAAACACTACTTGACCTCCAACAGCATAGAAGAGTGCTGCCTTTTTTTTTAATTTTATGTAAGTGTAATTGAATAGTCTGACTTATTTCATTCAACATCATGCTGTTGGATTCATCCATCTTGTTGTATGTAACCAGAGGTTGCTCATTTTCATTAATGTGTAGTGAGTACCCTGTGGTGTCAATACAATAAAATATCTATTCTACTGGGAATTTGGGTAGCTCCCAGTTTGGGTTTTTACAAATAGTTATGCTCTGAACATTCTAATACATGTAGTCATTTCTGTTGGGCATAGCCAAACATTGCATTATATTATAAATTGTCACTAATGTAAAAAAAAAAAAGAGCATNGTGGTGTCAATACAATAAAATATCTATTCTACTGGGAATTTGGGTAGCTCCCAGTTTGGGTTTTTACAAATAGTTATGCTCTGAACATTCTAATACATGTAGTCATTTCTGTTGGGCATAGCCAAACATTGCATTATATTATAAATTGTCACTAATGTAAAAAAAAAGAGCATGAATGTTAAAAGTTTAAAATTTTAAACAATTAAAAAATGAAACAGAAATTAACCAACTTGCTTTAAATACTAAGTAAATCAAAATGCTACCCATCCTTTCTTTACTACCTCTTTCATAATATAGTGATGCCCCCCACCAACCCCTTCTATCTGTGCTGCTCTGTCTCCTCAAACCTATCACTTTATCCATGTTCTCCTCACCCTGCCACCCCTCCTCACCTCTCATCCTCCACTGGCCATTTCCTACCACCATTTAAAAGTTCTCAAGTTGGGGCACTTGGGTGGCTAAGTCAGTGAAGCATCTGACTCTTTGTATCAGCTCAGGTCCTGATCTCAGGGTTGTGAGTTCAGGCCCTTCATTGGGCTCCATGCTTGGCATGAAGCCTGCTTTAAAAAAAGAAAAGAACAAAAAAGTTCTCAGGATATTCCCATAAGTGAATGAACTCAAAATCTTAGCCTAAAAGGGCTCAAATTACTCATGGATATCCAGGATTAAAATATATTATTTTTATGTCTAAAACTCACTCAGAGAGCATTCCATTAGTTTAGTCTTTTTAGACTATCATCTTGGTTATCATCTTGGTTAGGTTAGAGTAATTTATCTTTGCTCACACATTAACAGACCTAATTTCAGTTGTTACCAATTGTGACCAATATCATAAGTACTTCCATGTATTTAAAACTATTATTCGAGAAGGGAAAAAATACTCAAGTCAAAGGAAGGCTGGCAACTCCCAGTTTAATTTTCATCCATGCCAAGAAACTGTACTCAAAATACAAGAAAATCTTAAAAACTCTTTAGCAGTTAATGTGAAGCAGCAGCACTCTATTCTCTGATCCTGAAACACTAAACTAATTTTTAAAATATTTTATTTATTTATTTGAGAGAGAGAGAGTGCACGAGCAGGCAAGAGAGAGCGTGAGCAGAGGGAGGGGCAGAGGGAGAAGCAGACTCCCCACTGAGCAGGGAGCCTGACTGGGTGCGGGGACTCTCCATTCCAGGGTTCATGACCTGGGCCGAAGATAATGCTTAACCAACTGAGACACCCAGGTGCCCCAAAGCTTCCCACTTTCTTAAAAAATTACTTATTTCTAATAAATTTTTAAATTATTGATTATGTATTTAATGTTACACAGTCTAGGAAAATAGATATTGAAAACTTTTATAATCTCACCACCCTAAGACTAATATAATGTCTAGTCTTTTTTTATTTGAATATGTTTTCCTATATTATAGATGATATACAATTTAATAATCCTATTTTCATTACTTATTATAGCATATATATTTCATACTGCCAATAAGTCTTCACGTCTTATTTCTAGTAGTGATCTCTTCTGTGTTGTATGACTACTTTCTGTTTCTCACTGTAATAAACATACTAGGAGAATTTTCACGAATACAGCCTTTTCTCTATATTTTAGATTATCCTACTAAGAGAAGAGCACAAATAATACAAATATTTTCATGGTTCTTGAAATTGTTAAATCTTCTCCTGGAAGATGACTTTTATTTCTTCTTTTTTTAAAATATTTTGTTTATTTATTTATTAGAGAGATGGAGAGAGAGCACAAGTAGGCAGAGCAGCAGCAGAGGGAGAAGCAGGCTCTCTGCTGAGCAGGGAACCTGATGTGGGGCTCGATCCCAGCACCCTGGGATCATGACCTGAGCCAAAGGCAGCCACTTAAACAACTGAGCTACCCAGGTGCCCCAATTTTATTTCTTCTTAACAGTAGTCACAGTATTCCCTGGCCAAGAAAGACGCAGTAAGCAGAAGGTTGCATGCATACATATAAAGCGAATATTAACAGACCTAAAGGGAGAAATAAACAGCACTGCAATAATAGTAGGAGACTTTAATATTCCTCTTACATCAATTGATAGATCATCCACACAGAAAATCAATTAGGAAATATTGGCCTTACATGACACATTAGATCAGATGGACTTAACAGGAATATATAAAACATTTCATCCAAAGCAACAGAGTACACATTCTTCTCAGATGCACATGTAACAATTTCCAGGATAGATCATGTGTAAGGGTGAGTCTTAATACATTTAAAAGGATTGAAATCATATTAAACATCTTTTCCAGCATAACGTTATGAAAGTAGAAATTAATTATGTGAAGTAAACAGGAAAATTAACAAATATGTGGAGATTAAACAATAAGCTGCTGACCAACCAATGGATTAAAGAAGAAATCAAAAAGAGAAAAATTTAAAATATATTGAGAAAAACATAAATAGGTATATAACATACCACAATTTGTGGGATGCAGCAAAAGTAGTTCTAAGATGGAAGGTCATAGGGATAAATGCCTACTTCAGAAAACAATAAAGGTCTCAAATAAACAACCTAACATTAAACTTAAAGGGATAGAAAAAGAAGAGACAGCAAAGTCCAAAGTTAGTAGAAGGAAGGAAATAAAATTAGAGTAGTAATAAATGAAATAGAGACTAAAAGGATGATACAGAAGATCAATGAAACAGAGTTTGTTCATTGAAAAAATAAAGGAAATTGGTAAGCCTTTTAGTTAGACTCACCAAGAAAAAATGAGAGGTGTCATATAAATAAAATAAATGAAAAAGGCAATGTTACAACTGATTCCATAAATATACAAAGGATTATAAGAGACAAATATAAACAATTATATGCCAACAAAATGGACAACAAAGAAGAAATAGATAAATTCCTAGAAACATAAAACCTACATAGAATGAATTATGATGAAATAGAAAATCTGAACATACCAAATACTAGTAAGGAGAGTGAATCTATAATCAAAAACCTCCCAACAAACAAAAGTCCAAGACCAGACAGCTTCACTGGTAAATTCTACCAAACGTTCAAAGAAAAATTAATACCAATCCTTCTCAATCACTTCCAAAAAAAAAAAAGGAGGAGGAGGAGGAGGAGAAGAAGGAGAAGGAGGAGGAGGAGGAGGAGGAGGAGGAAGGGGAGGAACTCTTCCAAAATCATTTTATGAGGCTAGCATTACCCTGATACCAAAACCAGGCAAGAATTTCTGAGGGGAAAAAAAGCTAACTTTTACATATTCTTCTTCCTCCATAGGCACAAACATAGTGTTATGTAATGTTTGAAGAAATGTTTATAAAATGGCCAAGCATATGGTCAGTGGGTCAGCCAGATAACCTGACACCAACATCAAAGGAAGGACAGGAGGGGTGGGAAGGTTATGAGTCAGTGTGTGCATATCTCCAGGTGAGATGATCCCCCACATCCTCTGAATCTATTCTAGAACCACATTTGCTCTTCCAAACACCTCAGTCCAGAGAGCCTGCAAGGGAGTAGTACCTGAGTAGAAAATGCTTGCCCTGCTGTTTACCCCAGAATCTGGACTGCAGCCAGCTTCCGCAGGAGACAAGTCATTATGATCAAAGAGTGAGGGAACCTGTTCCTTGGCCTTCTGCCCTTGGGAAGGAAGAAGAATTTCATCTGAGGACACTGCCACAGACAGAAGTGCCCACCAGGAGGAGTACATGGTGCATTGTCCACAGGGTGCACACATGGACCTGGGCCTGCTTGCTCTCTGCTTTATGGAGTATTGTACTCCTGGGTTTAGTCAGAAAGACTCGGGAATTAGGAAGTGGCACCTGGAGAGAATCTGGTCCTCACCTCACGCAGGGAGAAGAGAAGGGAAGGAAAGGAAGGGGAAGGGAAAGGAAAATGTAGACCTGACATTCTGACTGTAAAGACCTCACACTTAATCACTAGATTATAGCCCCTCAATGAAATAGTTAAGATTCATTCAAAACAATATAGATGTGGAACTCTCAGCTGGCATACCACCAGAGCTGGGGGTAATCTCTTTGCTCTTGACCTGAACTAGCCTATGTGAGTCAGAAGCACTTGAGATAAGAAGACAGCATGAATGGGAGATTGGTCACATGCAAAAGAATTAATCACATACATTAAAGATAATGGAAGCCAGTCTTCTCACTGTTGAAGGGAGGCACAAACATGGAAAAGGCAAGACTCATGTGATATTAGATGGTAATCAGGGCCACTGACATGAACACAGGGTTTCTAAAATATAAAGCTATGGCTGCCAATGTAGAAAGCATACATATATGTGTGCATGTGTGTATATAACTCTACCCACTAAGAGGACCCAGCCAGAATTGAGGATACTCTGGTAGCACTACACACCTTTAATGCCTGAACCCTGATTTCTAAACAACATACTCAACTAAAAGGAACTAGGGCTTCTTGCAAACATAGCTGACTCCAGGGCTAGGGCAAGGATAGTATCAGATCAGCCTGAAATCTCTTATGGCAGAAAAAAAGGAAGTTCTCCAAGAATCATGGTAACTATCAAAGTCACAGGAGCTTGAAAAGGCTCTCACTGGCTAAATCTAGGCCAGCTTGAGCATCATAGTAAATAATATTAGTAATGGATTATAACTCCTTCAATAAAACAGGAATTCATGGATCCAGACTGATACAAATAAATAAGAAGAGGAAGCTCTACCTTATGCCAACAAATATGTGTAGCATTATGTGATTACTTATCCACCATGTTAATAATAACTGGGTCAGGAATAGCATCTGTGGATGCCACAAATAATGGGTAAAGGTTTAATAAGGAACCAAGCATTAATACAGTTTTGAGGTATCTCCCCACAAAATACTTGTTAACATCTTAATGAATATTTATCAATACTTATTCATACCCCATCACAAAGTACTCATTAATTAACTGTACTGTGGAGAAACCTGACAGACAGCATTTTAACCAAATGATAAAAGTCAATGTCACCAGTAATAGGTTAAATCGTCATGTACCTGCTGATAATATGCACTGAAAAGAACATGTGGTCATTTCTCAAGATATATTTGAATCTAATTACAACAAAACATGAGACAACTCCAAATTGAGGGACATTCTTCAAAGTAACTGATTTGGACACTTCAAAAATGTCAAAGTCATGAAAGATAAAGCCTAAATAGTTTGTTCCAGATTGCAGACAACTAAAAAGACATGCTAACCACATGCAGTATGTGATTCTGGAAGTATAAATATCAGGGCAATCAGGGGAATTTGAACAGGGATCTGTGGAGTAGAAGATAATACAATATCTGTGTCAATTTCCTGATTTTGATGGGCATCCTGTAGCAATGTAGGGAATGTTCTTGTTTTAAGGAAATGCACACTAAGGCATTTAGAGGTAATGGAACATTGCACCATTTGCAACATAATTTCAAATGGTTAAGAAAAAATATGTGTATATAGAGAGAGATGAAAAATATGGTGGAATATCAACAGTTGGTAAATCTGGGGAAGGGTATATAAGACTTCTGTGTTCTGTTCCTGAAATTGAAATTTTTCTATAGGTTTAAATTTATTTCAAAGTAAAAGTTCCCCCCAAAATATATGATAAAACTCAATACCAACTTTTAGATTAGCAAGATAAACAAATAATACATATCTAGAGAGAGAGAGACAGACCAAGGCATACTGAGAGACAGACACAGAGAGATGGGGGAAGGGAGAAAAAGTCATCTGAGACAGTTTTCTATATTTATGTACATACATAGGGACTTTGTTGCTGTTTTTAAAAATAGGATCATACTGTACAAATACAACTTGCTTTTTTCACTTAAAAATATAACTTAAAAAATATAACTTAGCAACCTCCCAGATCAGTAAGCTAAACGTCCTCAATCTTTTTTAATCACTGCATAGAATTGCCTTATATTGCTAGTCCATCATTTTTAACCAATTCCCCATCAGAAGATATTTAGGTTGCTACCTAATATCCTCTAAAATATTTATTTTCAATTTATAATTTTACTACCAAATCATATGCTTGAAGTCAGCATGTGAACTGCTTGCTGCATGTCACAGAGGGGAAAAAAATCCTCAGACTTGGGTCACACAAATTTTCAAAATTAATGATAAGTTCAAGGCAAGTTTAGTGCCAATGGACAAATCAATAAGATTCTTCAGCAGAGCCTAAATTTCTCATATGCCAACTGTGTAGCAGTGCAACTGGCAAGTTTTCAAGGGTCTCTTCATCTTTTTCTTCCTGTTAGTCTACTTGCTTTTAGAACTCTATTTTATTTTGATTTAGGAGACCTCTTTGTCAGTCTACTTAGGAATGGGCATTGCAATTTCTACCATTATCCTACAGCATCTTCCAGAATGCCTGCACATGTGAAATTATTCAGGCACATTGATAATCAGCAAAAACAGAATCAGAGAAAACCATTTTGTCCTCTGTGTTTGTTGCTAAAGAACCCTTCTCCCTTGATGTACTCATTGGGGTGGCAGAGTTTCTGCGCATATGTCATTATCCTGTAATTAGAAGAGGGAAGTGGGAGGGGCCGTTCATGAAAGAATGTAAGCTTCCCAAAGCAAGATGGGGCTGGGTCAGAGGTAACTACAGCACCACCACCCTGACAACATCCCAGGGGTGACCTTAGGTATAGTAGAAGCAGAGGTTGGCCTCAGGCAAGCATTCAAAGACTTGGACATTTCTCTTGCAAAACTGACCCCCAACACACTGAGGAATTGTGAGAAATATAAGATATGATTTGTGTGCAGAAACAGAAAATAAGCTTGTGTGTGGTTATTTTGTGAGGCTTTAGATTTTGTTCAATGGGGCCAGTGAAGCTAAGAGAAAGGCCTGGGAGTCCTTCCTGCTTGCTTCTATTTCCTAGGAAGTGACATAGTCATCAAAGACTCAAGATCTGCTCTCTTTGAGGAAGACGCAGTCACAGCTACAGAGGAACCTCGGACGCCAGCTCCTGATCCTGACTCACCGCTGTTTGCTCTCACCCAGGAACAAGTTGGTCAGGAAGACTTGCCACACCCATGGCTTTTAAAGACACCAGGAAGACGCCCGTGGAACCAGAGGTAGCGATTCACCGAATTAGAAATACTCTCACCAGCCACAGCATAAAATCTTTAGAGAAGGTATGTGTTGACTTGATTAGAGGCACAAAGGAAAAGAATCTCAAAGTGAAAGGACCAGTTCAGAGGCCTTCCAAGACTCTCAGAATCACTACAAAAAAAACTCCTTGTGGTGAAAGTTCTTAGACTTGGGATCATTTTCGGATGAGAGGCATCTCATCAATTGGCTACATTCTTCTGAGATTCTTTTTCTTTTTTCTTAAAGGTTTTATATATTTGACAGAGAGAGAGAGAGATCACAAATAGGCAGAGAGACAGACAGAGGGAGAGAGGGAAGCAGGCTCCCTGCTGAGCAGAGAGCCCAATGCCTGGCTCGATCCCATGACCCTGAGATCATGACCTGAGCCGAAGGCAGAGGCTTAACCCACTGAGCCACCCAGGCACCCCCTTTCTGAGATTCTTAAGTAGATTACTTCCATCAGTATTGTGCCAGGAGTTGAGGTTGAAGTCACCATTGCAGATGCTTAAATCAACTTTTTAAATAAATTATCAGTTGTTAAAAAAAAAAGACTCAAGATCTTAGGAACAAAAAGTTTATAAAATGCCACTGCCACAATCACTCTTCCACATAAACCACACATAACAGTCACTTTAAAAACATTAAATTTTCAATTCATCATCATTTTTACAGCTAGGGAAAAATCCTTTCAAGTTAAGGACAATGATTAGTAAAAGCACTTAAGTGTCCTTTTGTCTTTTTAAATGTAGTATTTACTCATGAAGGTCTAGGTTTAAAATTAAGGCACAAGTATGTTTTTAACCAAAGCACATTCATAGATATGCATTGATTTTCCTAAGCACTATATTACCCATTTCCCCCACCCCCAGAAGAGAGTTACATGAATTGGAGTGTGTTCTGATAAGCATAGATTAGATGAAAATAATTGATACTACTATGAAGAGAGGAAAAGAAAATCAACCTTATATTTTCTAACAATTGAAACAAGTGAGAAGTAACTCTTCAAAACAGAACAATAAAGTATCACATTATAGTATATTATCTTTTTTGTCTAATAGAAAAGGGAAGACAGACAGGAAAATTACTAATAGTCAAACTGGTTCAAATCAAGCACAATTCAAAAGTGCTTCATATGACATTGCGGAGTTAAAAGGCATTCCAGAGACAAGCTGAGTACATGTCTCAGGCATTTCCAGACAACTGGTATATGAGGCTACAATAAAAAGATCCAGGGACATACTCATCATGGTTTTTGTCATTGAACAAGACAGTTGACCTAAATTCTTCTGCATTTCACATGAAGCAATAGCATCATGGAGGTGTGTAGAATTATAGGATGCTCCAGAAAGATCGAGTCACCCCACATAAAAGAGATAGCGCACTATTGATCACAGGTAACCTTCTAGAGCACATTATGGTCATGACTTACCAAATTCCAATCACTTCGGGTCATTTCTATTTGACTATTTCTTGCAATGTCTTTAAAACCCAAAAGTGGGACTCCTGGGTGGCTCAATCAGTTAAACATCTGCCTTCGGCTCAGGTCATGACCCCACGGTCTTGGGATCAAGTCCTGCATTGGGCTCCCTACTGAGTGGGGAGCCTGCTTCTCCCTCTGTCTGTTCTGTCTGCTGCTTCCCCTGCTCGTGCCTCTATCTCTCTCACAAATAAAGAAAATCTTTAAAAAAAAATTAAAAAAATAAAAAATAAAAGTATGTCATGTGAATGTGCCTACTTCCCAAAGATCACTTTAAAGTCCTAGTCTCCAAATCATAAAACTCTCTCACCCCCGAATTTCTAAGCCTAAAATTTACATCCAATCCAGAAGTCAAGTGACCAGAATTCATTTCCTGGCCTCAGTGGGCAAGTCACTAAATGTCTCCCTTGCCTTACTTTCTCACCAATAAAATGGGTCAGTGCTCATCATACCTTCGTGTAGAATGTTGTGACAGTAAATGTACTCTTGAGAAGAAAAATGCCATTCAGATTCAACTTCTGTCTATTGAGGTGTCTACCCTGAGCTGGGCACTCTATTACATATTTTACTTATATTTTTCCATTTAATGGAATAGTCCAATTAGATAGGCATTATTAGCTACAACCTAAGACAAAAAACTGAGGGCCAGAAAAGGTAAATTACTTTTCTCAGCACAACTAACCATAGGCAAACACAGAATTCAAATTTTAATCTGGTGCTCATTCACTCTTATTATTTCTACTTCTATCTTTGTATAATCAAGATGCTATTGCAGTAATAATATTTTCCAGTAGAATGAAATTTTTAAGAACCACCAATAAACTACTAGAGAAAGCAAAGAAGACTGCAAAGATCATTTATAAAGTTTGGTTCTGAACCAGACTCTTAAAAACATACATCCCGAGGTCAAGGAGCTGTGACACTGAACTTTCTGGGGAGGCAAATATATTTACATATAAATATAATCTGGAAAGGAGAAAACTTCTTTTGGAAAAAAACAAGGAATTTATCAATTTAAGATTGAAAAAGAATAGAAATATATGAGGAGTAAATATTTGACTAGCAGTGGAAGACTCAGAAATGAGGGGAACACCTGAATTCCTGGGACAAACATTCTTTAGATAATACCCAACAGGTGAGCAAGTTCACTGCCTACTAGAGGCTGCACAGCCCAAGATCCCTTGGAATGTATTTATAGCTGCTCCGTCACTAAGGCGCCAACATTTGATCTGTTCTTTCCAAAATAGGTTTTAAAAAATTCAAAAGGAAAAAGGCAAGAGCCCTGTAAACAACGTCTTCTGCAGCCGCTTGTAAACACTGCTGCCAGGGAGAATAGCAGACAGTTGTTTGCAAAGTCTGAACAGACCTTCAGTCTGATGAGAGAGAAGGCTTGAGGGTGGGGGCTGCTGAAAGAAGAGCAGCTACTCCTTTCGGCTTCTTGGCTCTCATGACCTGAGGAGGAGAAACCACAGCTGACCCACCTGTTTAGAAGGAAGACAACACGGTGAGCGAATTTCCTCAGTGGGTATTTAATGCTGACCCCGTGCCATGCTCCAGGAAGGCGTGTGGCCAAAATAAAGAAGTGAGGGGCCCGGAGTCCTAATTTTCTGAGACTCTCAGGTGCTTCTCAACTCCTTTCTAGGAGAAAGAAGTTCTGTCTATGAGAGACTAGTCTATGGGAGCTAGAGGTTTTATCAAAGAAGACCCAAAGTCTTAATTAATGATTGATAACACCTAGATTTGAGTCACCACAGAATTACAGAATTACAGTATCACAATCTCTCACCTAAGATTCAGAAATCCAAAGTGCTATGAAAATAAAAGCTTTTTTTTTTTTTTGGTAACTCATTCGATAGGCAAAACCTGATCCAGCATTTTCCGGTGACCAAACCTGACCTGGATTTAAGAGAGGGTGTTAGGGGGTGCTGCCCCAAACCCCTAGGTGATTATGAAATATTTAGTATATGCACCATACTGTCTTTCCAAAATCTGAAACATTATGAATTCCAAGAATATCTAGCTCCAGGTGTTTTGATAGTGGATTAAGGACCTGTATTATGTGTCTTTATGTGTTCTTTTGTCCTTCTCTTGTTCTAAATGCAGGGTTAAGTCAGGTCTCACACAGTATAAGCAACTAATCCACAGTATTTTTTTTTTTATTTTTAAAGATTTTATTTATTTATTTGACAGAGAGAGAGAGAGAGAGAGAGAGATTACAAGTAGGCAGAGAGGCAGGCAGAGAGACAGGAAGAGGAGGAAGCAGGCTCCCTGCTGAGCAGAGAGCCCGATGTGGGCCTTGATCCCAGGACGCTGAGACCATGACCTGAGCCGAAAGCAGAGGCTTTAACCCACTGAGCCACCCAGGCGCCCAATCCACAGTATTTTAATAAGCAGCTACATGTTCTCAGAAAATGCACAATTTGCCAGACCATGTCTGTTAGCTTGCAAGGTCAGCCACCAAACTTTGGAAGAGCCCACAAGGTGAGCTTCCCACACCAGGAAACTACCATGGCTGGGAAGGAACTGCCAGAATTTTATGTAGACTACCTATGACAGACTCACACACAAAGAAATCACCTGAGAAACTTTAAAAAATACTGCCCTAAAATAGATCCTCTTCAGTGACAACTAACAACCTTACCTCTGTGAACTCTCACATTTAAAATTTTAATGTGTCTGTCTTATACATTAATGTTTTCATTTAAATCCTGGTGAGCTTTAGAAACTCAGCACCAGGTATACCTGCACAATCCTAAATTCTGAAAATCTTTATCAGTGAAAAGGATATCCCAAAACAAACAAAAATCTTAATACACACTGCTCATCTGCTTTTCCATTTCATATTTGGTGGAATCTTTTTATTTGAAACACACTGTGAAAGAATAAGGACTTGAGGATCATTTCTTCTGGATGAGTCTGGAAGGTAAAAACTCAGCTCTCTGCTTAGAAAAGACACTTATTAAGAGCTCAAACCCCAGATGGAACCTCTGGGATCACAAAATGCTCTGCTTGTTTTTAAGGACTTGATAACCAAATATTTTCTTGGCCTATATGCCAAGCTAATTTGTTCTAAGTTAACACTCTTTTTTAATATATTTTATTTATTCATTTGACAGAGAGGTAGAGAGATAGCACAAGTAGGCAGAGTGGCAGGCAGAGGGAGAGGGAGAAGCAGGTTCTCCACTAGCAGGGAGCTGGAGGCGGGGCTCGATCCCAAGGCCCTGGGGTCATGATCTGAGCTGCAGGCAGACGCTTAATGACGGAGCCACCCAGGTGTCACATAAACGTAACACTCTTTAGTGGAATGTAGATGACAAATATCCTTACTCAAGGACCTACAGCTTGTAAATATTATATCTAATCTCCCATGTGTATTTAAGCACCAGATTAAAGGATCATTTGCTTTGACTTTTTGAAATCTAAACTAGATCAGAAGTAATGTCTGCCCCAGACTGCTGCTGTTTAAATGAAAGTGTTTGGCCCAGAGTTCTGTCATGTCTGTCAGAATGTCTGACTTGTGAATTTTGTATGCTTATAGATTTTGGGTAAAAATACAACAAAGAATGCATATGCACGCATGCGTGAGCGCGTGTGTATACACACACACACAAACACACACACACAGTGAGAGAAGAAGCGATTTAAAATGAAAATAAAATAGAAAAACAGTAGCTACTTCTTGTCAAACCAAAAAAAAGAAAGAAAGACATAAGTGCCTACATTTACAAAAGAAACAAATAGTAAGGAGGAAGAAGAGTTATTTAGGGTAAAATAACTAGGAAGTATAACTAAGATTCATGGGAATGAAAAATTGGTCTTGTGTGGCAGAGATGACTTGTGGCCACAAACTATTTTTCCATTCTTCCTCAGTAAAAAATAAATAAATAAATAAATAATCAATCCGGATTTTATTTGGGCAGCAATGAACTCAACAAAAAGATGTTCTTTCCCAAACTCCCTTGCAGCTAGGTTTGCCATGGGAGTAAGTTCTGATCACTATCTGTAAGCAGCGTGTGGGAGAGTGGTAAGAGGATGGGAAGGAGGGAAGGCTGCCCTAAAGAGGTGAGCTCCGTTTTCCCATGCCTTGTTGTTTCACAGTAAGGAACTCCAGAGTCAACTTGGACCATGAGTTAAGAATGGAGCATGTCCCTGATGTAGAGCAAAAAGATAAGAACTCAGTTCCTAATAACTTTGTGGAGCTGCTATATTTATTCTCGACTGTCTATCTCTGGACTTCTTTTACATGATAGAAGCAACTCTTGTGTATTTATTGTTTGTTTTGTTATTGTTGTTGTTATTGTTACATTCAGCTCTATCAAAAACCTGAGACCAACAGTTGGAGAAAATAAATCAACTGCAGGATCCAGGACTCAGGCCCTTGCCACTCCAAGCGGGGAACCTGCAAGAACAGTACGGGCGTCACTCAGGGGCTTGCTAGAAAAGCAGTCTTGGGCCTCAGCCAGGCCTCCTGAATCAAAATCCAAACTTTAACAAGATCCCTGGGTGACCTGTGTGCATGGTTTAAAAAGTTTCAGTGGCACTAACAGAGTGCATGCTCTATGAAAAGCCAGACCAAACATCATGGATTTGAATGAACTGCCGGGCAGTGTTCTGATGACCTAGATTTCTATCCTGACAAAAAACAAAACAAAACAACCCCCCCCCAAAACACTAAGAAAATATGACCTGATTTTGAGATCAGACATCAAACTATTTTCAAATGTTAAGTTCCTCAATAGGTTTAAAATGCACTAAGAGAAAACAAATACAAAGGTTAAAAGGTTATAAAAAGTAAAAAAAACCAAACTAACTAACTAAATATGGACTTTTAAAGATATGATTCATAATAACCTAGATGCTTTACAATGATCAAGTTTCCCAAATCCAGAAACAATAAGCTTTTTGGTCATTTATTACACCAAAGCTTTTTTATTCTCATCTTTATGTTACTAACCACCAGTTCTCTGACAAGTTCCCAACTGCCCAACTGAAAATTCATTTACCTGCACAGCATTTAAACATGAAAATTATACTTTCAGTGTACACATTCAATCTGGAAAATGTCTCCTCCACTCCCCAAAAGGACTCCCAGTCAGTAAATGCAATTCTCTACATGAACAAGATGTTTTGAATCAATGAAGTTCAGTTAATTTTCAAATAATTTTTCTACAGCAGTATTTTAGATAAAATGCATATACCAAAAAAACAGACAAACAGGGTGCCTGGGTGGCTCAGTCGGTTAAAGCCTCTGCCTTAGGCTCAGGTCATGATCTCAGGGTCCTGGGATCGAGGCCCGCATCGGGCTCCCTGCTCAGTGGGGAGCCTGCTTCCTCCTCTCTCTCTGCCTACTTGTGATCTGATCTCTCTCTCTGTGTCAAATAAATAAATAAAATCTTTAAAACAACAACAACAACAAAAACAACAACAACAACAAAAAGCCGACCAGATCTTAATTGTACTACTGGATGAGTTTCACAATCCTATCCAACCCTGTAACCACCACCCCAATCAAGATATACAACATTCCCATCCCCCCAGAAAGTTCCCTTGAGCTGCTCTGCAAGCGTACCCCACCTCTGCCTCCCCACCAGAGGCAGTCACTTGTCCAGGGGGCTTCTTACCCTGATGTGCCAAGAAAATGGAGCCAAGAATGATTCTACAATTTAAAGCCAATAAAATCACATGAAGAACCATAGAGCTCTTTGTTGCCTGCAGGTGCTCTTACCATGCTTTACTCTTCTATCAAAAGCGTGTCTAGGGGCGCCTGGGTGGCTCAGTGGGTTAAAGCCTCTGCCTTCAGCTCAGGTCATGATCTCAGGGTCCTGGGATCGAGGCCGGCATCGGGCTCCCTGCTCAGCGGGGAGCCTGCTTCCTCCTCTCTCTGCCTACTTGTGGTCTCTCTCTCTCTCTCTCTGTTAAATAGATAAAATTTAAAAAACTTGTCTAATGTGTGGTAGCAAGGAATGTGGAACACCTTGAACTTAGTTCAGTCACAATTTGCTAAGACACTGACTCTACTTAAGTGGATTCTTGATCTGTTTTCTTTAAGTAGGTATAAATAGGTTTTAAGTAGGTATTCCTTCTTTGGGGAAATCCTAATTTCAAATAGTGCCTCCTGCCCTCCCATATCGGATACCAAAAAGAGCCAAATCATAGAGTGATTTGCAGGTGAAAGTACAAAGTTTACTTTTTAAAACTTTTGATTATGCCATGTTACTGTTTTGGATTGAAGGTGGGAGTTAGGTAGGCCAAGCATTGTCTCTTTTTTCCTAAACCATACATTTAATTAAAAATTAGTACACAGAGAGGGACTTCTGAGCATTGCCTTCCTTTTTTGAATTGACTTACTCCATCAATTTTCAGTAGTTCACATTTCCCAATTTTAAGGACATGGGCAAAGGACTTGCTTCAATATATGTAATCCTTACAAAAATTATGAGAAAGGCACTGTTAGGTTTGGGTACACTGCAAATGTAAGACACCACTAACATTAGCAGTTTTCATTATAAATCCAAGTAACCAATTCTTGGTTGGATTTTTTATTAAAGCAAAAAGTATGAGACCACATACAGTGCAACTCCCAGTTACTCTTAACCAACAAGTCACTTTCCTGGAGAGTCACTGTGTCTCTCATTAATGACACACCAGCGTCAGAGGGTCAGAGCTCTGTTTTGGCATCAGCTGCTGCATACTTGGGTGCCAGTTCAGTGATGAGATTCACATAGTCGGTTTTCTCCGCACAGGCTCTGCACTCCTCTCCCCAGCTGTGCAATATCTGTTTCAGCTCTGCTACTCTCATTTTTGACAGGTCCAATGATGCCAGGTCTAATTTCTTTTCTAAACAACAAAAAGGAAAAGCACAGTTTTTAAAAAATGAAAACAACTGTGAAACGCTTAGAAAGGCCAGTGGTGTTACTTATCTTGGTGCCGACTACCTTATGTTCCAAAGTGGGGAACAGTTCCAATTTCTATGGAAACCAAGACATACCTAAGGAAAATGTGTTATGTATAAAGCTATTGGGATCATTAGTGTTCTATTCAATTTTCTTTCCATGGAATTTTACTTGCTTCAAAACAGGGGCCTGGGTAGCTTAACAGGATTCTGTGACCACTCCATGGCTTCTCAAGACCATAATGACTAAAATGACTACACTGCATCCTAATTGCTGCTCCTAAGATACAGAGAAGAGAATTGATAAATGGCAATGCCTTGGGATGGCCTTGAGTGTGGCCAGCTGAAAGCCCTAGATTGTAATTAACTAGAAAGTAATGGTTCGCTTTCTATAAGAACACATGTCTGCATTAAAACAGATGTCCTATGGAGTTTTTAAATAACTAATGTAAAGACACCAGAAACATGAATGAGATTAAGAGCATTCTCATTGGTCCTTAATTGTTTGGGATTTCTGCTTGAATTCACCTGATCCTCTGTCCCTGCTGGGATTACAGAATCATCACAGCATTCATTGGTAGTCCTTTGGGATATACTCACTTCTCTAGTGCTAGCGCTTTGGTGCCAGCCCTTCTGGCTCCTAACCCTCTTGCCAATAACACTTGTCACTAACGTCCAACTCCTCTAGAAAGACTACAGCTTCCATTTACTATCTGCAGACAATGTCGAGAACTCAGCTACTTCTCCATTGCCAAAGCCAAATAGAAAAAACAAACAAACAAAGCTCATCTATAATATACTCATGATTGTAATTTCCCTGTCAGAAAGGGGAAATTCTTTTCCTTCCCTGCTCCTCCATGACCAGGTGTGTGCTTGCAAATGTATACAGCATTGAAGTTTGCTCATTAAACAATTAGTGGCAGCCCAGGACTTTTGCAGCTTGACTTCTCTTGAAGAGGCCTTTCCTTTTCCCCCCTACATAATAGAACACAGCATTTAAAAGCCTTTTAACAACCTCACATAGACGTCAAGTGACTTATCAAAACTTTCCAGTATGTGTGCTCAAATCTCAAAGTTGGATTTTATACTTAGGAATAAATTTAACCAAGGAGGTGAAAGATCTATACACTGAAAACTACTGGACTTTGATGAAATAAATTGAAGAGAAAACAAATGGAAAAACATCATGTGTTCATGGACTGGAAGATTAAATATTGCTAAAATGTCCATCCTATCCAAAGCCATCTACAGTTTTAATGTAATCCCCATCAAAATTCCATGGCATTTTTCACAAAAAAAAAGAAAAGAAAAAATAACCCCAATTTGTATGAAACCACTAAGACCTGAATAGCCAAAGCAATCCTCAGAAAGAACAAAGCTGGAAGCATTGCACTTCCGGATTTCAAACTGTACTACAGACCTATAATAAAACAGTGTGGTACTGGCATAAAAACAGACACATATACTAATGGAGTAGAATCAAAAGCCCAGAAATTAACCCTTGCATATAAGATCAACTAATATTTGACAAAGGTACCAGGAATATTCAATGGGGGAAAGAACAGTCTCTTCAATAAATGGTGTTAGGAAAAGTGGATAACCACACAGGATAAGCACATTTTTATGTGGAAAAAATAAAACTGGACCCCTATCTTATATCACTTAGAAAAATTAACTTGAAATGGATTAAAAAGTTAAACATAAAACCCAAAACCATAAAAATCCAAGAAGAAGACATAGGGAAAGTCTCCTTGACATTGATCCTGGCAACGATTTTTTGGATATGACACCAAAGCACAACAAAAACAAAAACCAGTAAGTGGGACTATATCAAACTAAAAATTTCTTCACAGCAAAGAAGCCATCAACAAAATAAAGGCGAATTATGGGATGTGAGAAAATATTTGAAACTTATACATCTAATAAGGGGTTAATACCCAAAATACATAAAGAACTCACACAACTCAAGAGCAAAACAATCCCAAACAATCTGACTAAAAAAATAGGCAGAGGAACTGAATAGATATTCTTCCAAAGAAGACATACAAATGGCCAACAGGTCCCTGATAAGGTACTCAGCATCACTAATCATAAGGGATGCAAAACGGCACTACAATGAGGTATCACCTCACATTTATTAGAATGACTGTCGTCAGAAACCTAAGAGATAGCAAGTGTTGGAAACAATTTAGAAAAAAATCACTGTTGCTGGCAGTATAAGTTAGTACAGCCACTATGGAAAAGAGTATGGAAGTTCTTTTAAAAATTAAAAGTAGAACTACCAAATGATCTAGCAATCCCACTTCTGTGTATATATCAAAAGGAAATGAAAATAGGATATCAAAGAGATACCTGCATTTTCATGTTCATTGCAGCATTATTCACAATAGGCAAGATATGAAAACAACCTAAGTATCTATCAACAGATGAATGGATAAAGAAGATGTGATGTATGTGTGTGTGCGTGTGCGTGTGACACACGTATACACACACAATAGAATGTTATTCAGCAATGAGAAAGGAAATCTTGCCACTTGCAATAAGAGTAGACTAAGTGAAATAAGTGAGAGAAAGATAAATACTACGTGGTATCACTTACACATGGAATCTAAAAAAGCCAAACTAATAGAAACAGAGCATAGGATGGTGGTTACCAGGGGCTGGTGGGTGGAGAAATTAAGGAGATGTTGCCAAAAGGGTACAAACTTCCAGTTACAAGACAACTTCTGGGAATCTAATGAACGCCATGGTAGTTATGGTTAATACTGTATTATATACTTGAATGTTGCTATGACAGTAGATCTTAAATGTTCTCATCACAGAAAAGATATAGAAATTGTAAGACATGATGGAGGTGGTAACATAATGGTGGTAATATTGCAATATATAAATGTATCAAGTCAACATGTCATACACCTTAAGCTTGCACAATGTTTTATGTCAATTATAGCTTAATAAATCTGGAAAAGATAAATAAAAGTTAAATTTTAAAGACTTTTTGTTATTTGGACAGTCAGCTACACCCTGTGTTCAGGGGACCCTTCAATTTTTATAGTGATCCCCATCCTTTAAAAAAATAGATCTAGCAAAAACATACTTTCAGGTCAAAAAACCAAATGACACCTTCCTTATTGAAAACATAATCCATCTCTACACTTACCTTATTTGTTAATTTCATGGCTGGCTTAACAAAATACCCTTAAACATAGATGCTTTTATAGCTCAAATTATTAATATTCCACCATTCAAAAACCCTGTTCAATCTCAACTTTCCTGCCAACCATAAGTGAGGAAGGAGAATTTAGAACTGCTGGTCTATTCAAGATAAATGAATGAAGGAAAAAAACCACATTCTTGCAAGTGTCAGTAGTGTCTTTGAGTTTTTCTAGAGAACTTGGCATCTGGCATTAATTTTAAAAGAGGAAAAACTCTGTAACCCTAAAACTATAAGGAAAACATTGATCCCAAAATTAAAACTGGTTCATGGCTCCCCAAGGGCCTCTAGTGGCCAGCACTGCTAAAACATTAGTAACTGCATTTCTTTTCAGTAATATCTAAATAATTTTTCTATTATTCAAGGAGCCAAGTAGGATCCCTTGTATATAGCAGATGTTATTCCAAATACATTTGTTAAATGAAAGAATCAAGACGAGTTTTTTCCTTTTGTGAATACTGTTTATATAGATTCAATGATTCCTGCCTCTACTTCATTACTTGGAAGCCAATAAAAACGGATGCCTTCCCCATAATCACTACCTTGGAGATTAGGGCCTGCCCTTGGCAAATTAAGAAATAGGTTGCCTTTGGTATCTTCTGACGTTAAACCTATTTAAAGCCAGCTTTGTCACTATGGTGCATAGGCATATTACATGGCTATGTTGGAAAATAAGACTAAAATAATTCAGAGTTGGGTGCTAATTACTTAGGAAGTTTATAATACTACAGTGGGTCTGTAACATAAAACAATGACTCAAGCAAAAGAAATGAGCCTTTCTTGGTAAAATCTCAGGTGTTAAGGACAGGCTAAGGGAGGGATGCCCCAGGCTTTCAACACACCTCTTCAGTCTACCCAAAAGGCTGGCCCACATACAAATCCTCAGTACCGTATAAGAATAGACCTATATCTGTGAAATTCATAAGACCAAGGATAATGTTTTAAATAGGACATCTCCTCCCTTTCCTCACTTTATTTTAGGCACTCTCGATAAGCTTACTTCATCAAGCAAAACCTGACTTGATGTGAATAACCTATTTCCTAAATTTTTAAAAATGGCAGGGTGGTAGACAAATCTAGGGGAAAAAGATACAGTCCATATTTAAAACTTTAAAGTCCCAACATTGCCTTTGAATAGATGCAACTCTTGTCCTAATAAGTTAACACGAGCTAAATCACCATGAATAGCTGCTCCCTTTACATCTGGAATTTTTCCTTGACATACATAGTTGACATTGCCTTGTTTAAATTTGGCTATCTGGGTTAGCAGTTTTACCGAATGTTGATTGTGCCAGTATCCATTTCTGTTCTCCCAGAGGAGCTCAGATGGCACGAGGCACCATTCAGCAGCCCAGGAACCTACTGGTGAGTGGAGATTGTCTTCCCTTCTCACACCAACTTTTTAGAAACAGGGACCTCAGTTTAGAGAATTGGACATATTGGAAAAATACATTTGTCTCCATTATACCATATTTCAGTTCACAGATCTGGCTGTCCATCTTCTTGAGCTTCTCACAAATCTTTGCTGCAGGCATATGCACACTCATTGGGCGAGCAACCTCACTGAGGATCTTCGTGGCTGCATCCTTCGTGGCACCTAGATAATAGCACTGAAGGAGTACAAAGGGAATTTAGTGTCCCGGGTGATGAAAAAAAGTAGTTAATATAGTTTGGAGAAGTAAGAAAGAGGTTAACCTAATTTTCATGGCCCAGCTATGAAATTTTAACCCCTGCTGACTAAGACACCAGAAAACAAATTATTCCATCCCCGTGATCATGTTAATTAGAAGTGCCCTACAATTCACACGATGCTCAAAGACTAATAAGAGCCAACACTTGCTAAGTGTTTTCTCTGTGCCAGGCACTGCTCTCGGGCTTTAAAGGTCTTAACTTATTGAATTCTCATAACAATCCTGTGAGGTAAGTACTATAATTATCCCCATTTTACACCCAAGTCAACCAAAGCTGGTAAGCAGAAGAGATGGAATGTAAAAATCTAGCATTTTGGCTCTAGAGTCTGCGTCCTTCTCCATCATACTATGCTGCCTTTCCAGCTGCCTAACTGAGGCAATTTACATTTAAAAATATGAAACTTCATGGCACAAATGAATGTTGAGAGTTTTACAGTGTGTCAGTGGTGAACAATCAACAATGCAGATTTAACTGACAAACTGAACATAGAAATTTCAGGCAAAATGAATTGACTGACAATTATCTGCAGTGAAGTAAAACACTATATTGAAAAGTCATCTGTGTAAACTTAGGAAACACCATTATAAGAGAACATAAATACTTCATTAGTTATGTATAAATGACGTGATAAAAATGTTTTGACAGGGCACCTGAGTGGCTCAGTGGGTTAAAACCTCTGCCTTCGGCTCAGGTCATGATCCCAAGGTCCTGGGATCGAGCTCTGCATCAGGCTCCCTGCACAGTAGGGAGCCTGCTTCCTCCTCTCTCTCTGCCTGCCTCTCTGCCTACTTGTGATCTCTCTCTCTCTGTCAAATAAATGAATAAAATCTTTAAAAAAATGTTTTGACAGGTTTAACTAATAGTCTTGGTAACAAATAGAGAGTCTACCCACCCTTAACCCAGGACATAAAATGCTCATTAGGAATTTGTGTAAATTTACTTAAAACATGGAATCGCTTGTCTATTCAGAAAGCAAAATGAAACCAGATATATTTTAAATGAAAATACATAGGACTACATTTCACTGGAAGATCAATTTCTGCTCGCTATCTACAATGAACATGCTCGAGGCAAGCATTTAAACAGAACATTAAGACTAAGATGAGAAATTAACAGTTTCTTCAAGCACAAGGGGAAAATAAACAGGGAAAATTTATACCAGGCGGTTTTCTTTTCCTTTGACATCCAAGCAAAAGCTGACCAATTCCGTTTCTATGGTGTTCAGGGAAAAGTTGACTCCTCTGGCTATCAAGGAGTTATAGAATCGGCTCAAGAATTCTTTACATACTAGAAAAATCAAAGAAATTCTATAGTTATGTACAATATAACCGTGACCACACCTATGTGTATGCCCCACTCACCAAATAAAAAAGTTAAATATGATTCAACGCATTGTGACAATGGATTCAAATTATAAGTAAGAATGCTTTGGGGTCTATAGTAATTCACTTAATATTGGGCCCTGAATAATATGAACTTATCGAATCAATCAGTCAATCTTTGGAACCAAGTTGAACTTAAAATGAGAATTTTCCCACAAAAGTTAACCCTAAAAAAATACATAACTTTATATAGGATATGATGCTTGGGGACAGCTTTGTTTAAAGCGCAGAGAAAAACCTGAATACATATCTTAAATGAAACCCCTTGATAGTCTGTCTATGTCTGTATGTTCTATCATCACAAACTTAAGTGAAACTTCCAGTTTGAACAATCATATTCAATCCCAGCATCCAGAGCCAGAAAGAGGCAGAGGAGCTAAGCAGTGGCACAGGCAATAACCATAGTTAACATTTGTTGGGTGCTTACAGGTGCTGGCGTCGTTCTAATGTATGTTATTAACTCATTCAAGTCTCAGAACAAAGCAATGCTATAAACACTTACCATCCTTATTTTACAGATGAGGTAACTGAGTCAAAGAGAGGCCAGTTAACTTGCCTAATAAGTGCTGGAGAGGGAATTAGATCCCAGGCCATCTGACCCTGGCCCTATACACTTATCCATTAGGTACCTCTGCAGTAGGAGGATGCTGCTTTACCATGTGGCTTTCCCAGATGGGGCAAGTGTCTGGAGGAAGGAAATGGATGTCAGAAGCTTATGCTGGAAAAAGGTATTAGAGAGAGAATTCTAGAGAAACATACTAAGGAAGAGAGAGTGCTCCGGCCCTTGGTTCTATCCCTACTCTTGATTTATGGTATTAACTAAAACCAGGTAATGTTCTCCCATCCTCAATATTCAAGTGTCTTATCTATCTGTCTGGTAAATGAGGCAAGGTCTACTGATCACCCTAATACACAAGCAAGACACCTACCATAGTTTAAACTATGTTCACCTGATCAAGATAATTTATTTAATAAACATTTATTGGGCACTTCCTGCCTATAAAACACCTTAGGAAGTACTACTAGCAGATAAACTTCAGGAAGGAGACAAGATCCAGGAAGGAGAATCAGGTTGCAAGAAGTAATGTGAGAAGAGAAAATGGCAAGTGGAAGAGAAATCTAAATCAAGATTAACTGTGAAAACAATAATAATAAACATGTAGGGGTATAAGCATAAGGTAAAACCGAGAAACAGGACAATCCTAACACATAAGGTGGGAAATAAGGGAGAATTCACTTGAAACTTCCTAAGATTGTTTATAATCCAGAAGAGCATGGAAAAACATTATTGTTAAGTCATAATAATTTTTAGCTATTTCTCATGTTAACAACATAAGCATAATAACTAAAAAATATGAACAGATTACTTTCAGATCCATATTGGTGCAGGGCATGGGGACGGATTGTTCAAACATTATTAGTCTGCTGGAAGACAGAAAAGGTTTAAAAAAAGAAGAAGAAAAAAGAAAAAGAAAAAAGCACAATACATTTTTCTTAAAAAACACAAAATTAAGTGGGAAAAAGTAAACCCAAATATATCATTAATTACAATAAGCATGAATGTATTAAACTTGTAGTTATAGAACAGGATTTTTCAGAGCGGAACTATCAAAAATTCAATTATATGCTGTTTATAATAGTCACATAAAAAGTATGAGACTACAGCAAAAGGTTGAAAAAACAAAAAAAAATTGAATTTTAAAAATAAAAACATATGCCTGGAAAATGCTAACCAAAATCTGCTTTAGTTCTATAAAACATTTTTGAGAATGACAGTTGCTACTAACCATAAAATGAACCATTTACCAGAAATACCAAAATAAATGTTGTAAACTAATGCACACCAATATCTTAGCTTAATAATATAGAAAATCCTGATAGAATTATAAGAGGAGGGTGCCTGGGTGGCTCAGTGGGTTAAAGCCTCTGCTTTCGGCTCAGGTCATGATCTCAGCGTCCTGGGATCGAGGCGCATCGGGCTGTCTGCTCAGCAGGGAGCCTGCCTCCTCCTCTTCCTGTCTCTCTGCCTGCCTCTCTGCCTACTTGTAATCTCTCTCTCTGTGTCAAATAAATAAATAAAATCTTTAAAAAAAAAGAATTATAAGAAGAAATTGACAAATTCACAATTATAATAGATGGTTTAACACCCTTGCAGCAATTATTTTATCAAATCGACCGAAAGTTAATAAGGACATTAAACATTTGAGCACTATTCACAAGTTTGACCTTATAACCTATGGAACTCTTCCCCCCCAAATTAGAGAACCCACATTCTTTTCAAGAAACTATAGAATATTTACATTAATTTGCCAGGTCATAGGCCAAAAAGTAGTTCTCGACAAGCACCAGAAAACCTGCACTAAGCAGGCCACATTCTCTGAATATAGTTAGAAATGAATAACAAAAATAACATGATCCAACTCAGTGTCTGCCCTCCTTGTGCCTAGAAATTTTTTAAATACACACTTCTAACTAAGAAAAAGTAGTAACAGAAATGTGCAATTTTTAGTACTTAATTCCAGTAAAAATGCTATATATAAAACTTAAGGACTACAGTTAAGCAGTACTTACAAAGAAATTCATCACATTAAGTATGTATTTTTCAAAAGAAAAAAATGGAAAATTAATGAGTAAGCAATTCAACTTTTTAAAAGTATAACTATATAAACCAGAAGAATATAGAAACTATCAGATAATAAAATCACATAAATTAAGTAGAAAAAATAAGGATAATGAAACTAATGGCCAATAAAGATAGACGATTTCTTAGCAAGGAAAAAAGTGGTAAGGAATTTTTTTAAGTGATAAATAATATTCAGACAACCAAATAACAAATATGAACTCTTGGTAGTTAAAAATATGATTGTTAAATTAAAGAAAAAAGTCAATCAGATTTTTTTAGGGAATCAAGTTGGGGGGATTGGAATCACCAGGAAGTAGACCAAAAAACAAAGAGATTAAAAATGATTAATAAAATTTAAGAAATTCAGGAAGACAAATACCTAAATAATATGAGCTTCAAAAATATAAAAGAGGGAATTGTCAAAGAACCAATATAGGGAATATTCTCATTAGTGGAGGACATGAATGTCTGGACTGACAGATCCACAAAATTGGAAAAGATCTGTATCAAAACACAAAAATCAAGAAACTTTAGAACACTGGTAAAAAAGAAAAGATTCTATAATTCTGCTGAAATCTAAAATAGCTCTAACAATAATTATGAAATAGAGTGTCATTAGATTTCTTAACACTGGAAACTATAAGAAAATGGCTTAATGTCATCAAAATTGTAGAGAAAAAATGTTTTTGACCTAGAATTCTATAAGTAGTCAACCTATTAATTAAAATGTCAAAGTAAATAAAGTCATTTTCAACATTCAAGGTCTCAAAATTATATTATTGTGTGCTGTTTTTCTAGACAGTAATCTTCACCAGAAGAGTGAACCAATCAAAGGAATGCCTTGGGTTCCAGGAAACAAAGGCACAAACACAGCAAAGAGACCAAGGAAATTCCCAGGAGGGGAGGGAGTCCTAGGACAAGAGCAGTATAGCAGGCTGGAGAGATACCTGTCCAGGTTAGACCAGGACCCAGGAATTATGCCACAAAGCAGAAAATCAAACTAATAGACTACCTGATGTGGTCAACTTGTTCAAAGATGATTTTCAGTTCTGTCAGAAAAAAATAAAATAAAAAATAAAAATAAAAATGTATATGTGATATAAATTAATGATTGGAACAAAAACTGACTAAAGAAAAATTGAGGCAAGTTTTAATTCAAGGGGAGAAAGATGTGCATGAAAGATGAAATCCTGGCGCACTAGGTAACTCACCTTTGAATAATATTTATATGCCACAACAATATAAACCCTGAGATTTATTTTTACCCCAAATGGTAATATAAATGTATGTTAAATGAGGGAATGGGTGTGCAGGAGACAGATGTGGGGGGGTGTAATAGATCTAAAACTTCATTTTCCGAAGATAATAAAAGTGCAAAACTGAAAAAGAGCATTTTAAGCAGTTTATTTATATTAATAAAGGTATGTGTCAGATGAAGCAGCTAAAGTACTTAGAAGTAGCTGCAGAGGAAAGCGCTATCTAGAGAAGAATGGATAAGGGTCTAACATTTTTCAATATAGGGCCAGGAGAAAAATTTTGCATTTTAAATTTATGCATATACATAACTATTTGATAAAAAGTAGAAGCTATAAAACATTGATAATAAAAAAGATGGCATACCTAGAGAGAGAAGAGAGACTCTAAAATCATAAGAAAACACCAAAAGAAAAGCTTTATTTCAATAAATTCAGAAACAGCATAGACAACATCGTAGAAAAGAATAACAAAAATAACTTACATAGAAATAAGAACTGAAGAGACCTAAAAACCATTTTAAAAAATTGAAGCAGTAATTAAAAATCTACGAGGGAAAAAAGAAATCAGCTGCCAGAACTATTTTATATAAACTGTCACAGAGACAAGGATAGAAAAGGAAAAGATAGAAAGGAAAGGAAAGCTCCCCAACTTTAATGAGATTGGCCAAACCTTGACATCAAAACCAGGCAAGGACAATATGAGACAAAGATTATTGGCCAATTTCATGTTTTGAAAATCATATGCACATTAAAAAATCATAATCAATAAATAATCACATCAGCGACCAAGATGATTTAAAATCAGAAAAGCTATTAATGCAATTTATCATAGGATTATCTCAATAGATCTATATGTATTTAATAAAATTGAATTTCTGTTCAAGATTAAAGCAAGCATCCATATGCACACACTTAGCAAACTCGGACTAGAAAAGAACTGCATTGACTTGATAAAGTATATCTACAAAAGCTCTATAGCAAATGTCCAACATTAGCAATAAAATGACCCTTTGTCACCACTTATATTCAATACAGAACTGGATGTGTTAGCTAATGGAACAGATGTTTATTAGAAAGGAAAAAGCATGGCTCAGTAGGTCAAGCATCCACCTCTTGATTTCAGGCTCAGGTCATGATTTCAGACTCATGAGATCAAGCCCCACATCAGGCTCCATGGAGTCTGCTTAAAATTCTCTCCCTCTCCCTTTGCTCCTCCTAACCCCAGCTCACACTCTCTCTCCCTCCCTCCCCCCAAAAAAGAAGGAAAAAGCAAAATTTTTATCATTTGCAAATTATATGACTGTCTAGGTAGAAAAACATTCTTAGTAAGGAGAGCATTATGCAAAATTTCTGACTATCAGATTAATACAAAGGAACAACAAGGAAACTCCAAATTTAAAATAAATCATTTACAGGGCGCCTGGGTGGCTCAGTGGGTTAAAGCCTCTGCTTTTGGCTCAGGTCATGATCTCAGGGTCCTGGGATCGAGGCCCACATCAGGCTCCCTGCTCAGCGGGGAGCCTGCTTCCTCCTCTCTCTCTGCCTGCCTCTCTGCCTACTTGTGATCTGATCTCTCTCTCTCTCTGTGTCAAATAAATAAATAAATAAAATCTTTAAAAAATAAAATAAAATAAAATAAAATAAATCATTTACAGTCATGACAAAAATTCTAGTGTAACCAGGAATAAATTTAATGAAATATATCAAGACTTTGGAAGAAAAAAATCACAAAACTTTATCAAAAGACCTTAAAGTAGACCTCAGAAATGAAAAGATAAACTATGTTCATGGATGGGAAGTTTCAGTATTATGGATGATAATTATTTTTAAATAAATCTATACATTTAATGTTATTCCAGGGACACCTAGGTGGTTCAGTTGGTTAAGCTCTGCCATGACCCCAGGTCATGATCCTGGGCTCCCTGCTCAGTGGAATCTGCTTCTCCCCCCGCCTCTCCTCCTGGCTCGTGCTCTCTCTCTCTCTCTCTCTCTCTCTCTCTCAAATAAATAATGTTATTCTAATCAAAATCCCAATATGACTTTTATAGATTTTACAGCCTGCTCCAAAAACACATATGAAGAAACAAGAACAAATGAAAGCAAAGAAATGTTTGAAGAAGGAGGGGGGAAAAAAGGAGTTTGAGGAATAGACATTATCAGATACCAAGATATAGTTCTAGAGCTCCAGCATTGAAGACACTGTGGGAATGGCACAGAATAGACCAGGAGAACTAGTCTAGAAACAAATGCACAAACAGTCTAAAAACAAATGCATAAATCTAGAGGAGGTTGGTAAAGGATGGAAGTGATGCTAAAAATCAATGAAGGATAAAAATTTACTAGGCAACAAATGGTACTAAAGAAGCTTCACCATGGGAAAAGATAAACTTAGATCTCTATCTTAAACTAATGCAAACATAAATCCCAGGTGAATAAAGATTTATATGGGAAAACCATCACTACTAAATTTTTAGAAGAAAACCCAGGAAAACATCTTCATGCCGTCGGGATAGAGAAGAAAGATTTCTTAAAGAAGGTACCAAAATACAGATCATATATTTGATTATAGCAAAATTAAACACTTTTGTAATGCCAAAGGAATCATAAACAAAAGATAAGACAAGCCACAGACTGGAGGAAGATATTTACAACTTATATAACTAACTAAAGATTAATATCCAGATACATGAAAAATTGCTATGGTCATACCCTTGGGTCCAATCATTACCGATGACTATAATCTCTCTATAATTTCAGTTGAAACATCCCATTGTCTGACCATCACCTCCTATCTCTCTCCAGCTCACCTCCTCTAACACCCAACACCCAAATTCTCCCAACCCCACCAGGTCACACAACCATTGATTTTCCCGCCTTTTCACCATGCTTCCTTACCCAGTTTAGAGTCCATGTTCTACACTATAGTCACTTCTTTGCACATAAATTCAACTCTCTTGCATCTCCCTCCCTGGAAAAACCCTAACCCCTAATTAAAATCAACTCTCCACCCAGTTTGTACCTATACTCACTGAGCACAACTGGAGGAAATAACATAATAGTGCTCACTGGTCTCACTTTAAATTCATGACCACTAATTTCCAGTGAGCCATCAGGGCCGCTCAACAACCCTACTCCATTGGTCATACTTGCACTATATCCAACTCCCCAAATGACAGTTGCAAAGCTGCTCTCTCCTCAAACCTTGTCTAACACCTCCACCCCATCCTCACTCCCACCTCATGATCTTGCATCCTATTTCTCTGAGGGGAAAAAAGCAACAGGAGAGAACTCTCTCCTGGTCCTGCCGCCATATCAACCACACCTGTACCTGCATGTTCTACCTTAATTCTATGAATGAACTTTGACAACTCTTCCACTTGCTAAGGAGATCCTATCAACCCCCTGTTCCTCCACCTCTGAGTTCTCCCTCCTGTCTCATTCTCCATTAGCCTGCGACTTTCATGAGTTACTTCTCACATCTTAGAAGCAATAGAAAGATCTCTCAACACTACATTCCTGCTCCTACCACCACCAAATACCACCCCATTTCCCCATTCCTCTTTAAGAAAAACACTCAAAGAAGTTTTATGCTGTGATTTCTAATCTCTCCGCTCTTCCTCTTCCTCATTCCCCACACCTAGTCAGTGAGTTATAAAAGTTTTGTTGTGAAAAAACAAAGTCCTTTGTCTCCCCTTGTTACCTGATTATTTGTTTCTTTTTTCTGCTTCCTTATTTTGTCCTGCATGATACTTATAGTCACTTGAAATGTATTTGCAGAGATTATTTGAGGCCTAAAATGATGATGCCTTATTTCCATAAAGGATTTGTGCCTGTATTTATCAGGCTTAGGAGATACTAGCCAGGGACTACTTTAAACTAAAAAGACAGCTTGATATTTTCTTGGACCCCTGATGTGAAATTTAGCTGCAAATCCTAGTGAGGACATCTTGTGGTTATAATCTCTCAGAAATGTATTTATTCCTTTCTTCTATTCTGCTCAGTGTCAAGGAAATTTTCCTTAAAGACTCTGTGGGTATCGATGGGTTGGGTTTATTGCTCATTCAACCTTACTCGGAGGAAGTGACACTTTGGGAATCCCAGATTAACAGAGAAGAGTGTCCTAGAAGACTCCCTACTTAAAACAAGTCTTAGGCTTTCCCTTCCATCTCCCTCACACCAAAGATCATCTTTACTTTTCATCTGGGCAAAAATGAGTATAAATTCAGTTTACCATTCAGGATTGCTTCTTCCTCTTCAATTTTGTCCTTGTAAATGTTTTTATCTCGTCAGCTCTTGGTTCCTTTATGTTTTCATATTTTCTTCTGTAGCGTTAGGATTTCTTGGCCAGAGGATTGATGTAATCTGACCCACTAAGTTCCCAAGATCCTAACCAGATTCTTTAAAAATGAAAGTCAGATTACGCTACTTCCTCTGCTCAACACCCTCCTGTGGTTTTCCATATCACTCAGAGTCTAATCCAGTCTCTAGATTGTCCCAAAGTCCCCAATGACCTGACTTTCCACTGCCTCTCACACTTCAGTGTCTGTCACCTCTCCCACTTAAGCGACATTGCTCTGTCCTCAACGAAGGACCTAGATTGGATGTGAAATATGTATTTTTTGGCTGAATAAAAGAGCTCCTGCATATCTGCAACAAAACCGCAGTCCGATAGGGAAAAGTGAAGTTGAAAACGCATATAATCTATCGCCCAGAGATTCTTGCTCTGTGACCTAGAGAAATCATCACCTATGTGCTCTAGGACACATGTATGAGAATACGCAGAGCACCATTGTTTAAAATTAGGGAAGAACCTAACTGAATCTCCAAGAGAGAATGGTTACATAAACTGTATTTCACTCAGAAAGTGCAATTCTATAGGCAAGTTAAAAAGAATGAACTATGTCTGTAGTTATCAGTGTACGTAAATGCCCCAACATGTTGAATGAAAAGGTTGCAAATGAATATGTACAATGTACAATTATATAGAACTAAGTGCAAAAAAATTACATGGATTATTTGTGATACACACATTTATAGTAAAGGTTCTTTAAAAATGGAAAAGAAGCACACATTAACTTTAGAACAAACATTTCTCCTGGAAAGGGAGAGAAAACAGTGGCTGCAAGTGTGTTATTTTATTTTTTAAAGACAGAATGGTAGCAAATGTAGCCAAATATTAACAATAAATCTAGATGCTAGGCACAGGTCATATAAAAATTTCCTGTATGTTTGAAGTAGTTCTTAACTGATGTTAAAAACTCACCACAATATCTTTGACTGTCACAGAAATCCCCAATATGCTCAATAAAATATTTGGTAATGTTAATGAAATTGATTTAAAATTTCAAGGTGAAATCACACATCAATTAAGCAATTATTAGTCAGAGCCCAAAAGGGGAAAATAGTATTTGAAAAATATAATAATGCCACCTGTAGGAACAGAGCCAGGCGTTTTTCGAAAAGATAGTGATAAATGCTTAAAATCAGGTTAGTGGAATAATTAAACTGACAGTGGGCTAGAAACATTATTTTCAACAGTCCCACCCACACCTTCTAAAACTGAAGTCAGTCCCACATTATCTGCTTGATGTTGGAGGAAAACTAAAAAAAAGACACCAATCGTGGCGATACCAGGACTCGGGGAGAGATTGCTACCTAAGAATATAACACATTTGTATACTAATTCATTATTCTGATTTTATTTTTTAATATTTCCTTAAATAAGTTAGTCCCCAACACTATACTCAGAAAGCACTATACGTAGTAATCCAGTGATTAGGCTCTAAAGCCAGATTCTCTGGGTCCAAATCCCAGCTTTCCTGCTTGCTAGCTGTGTGACTTTGGGCCTTTCACTGTTGAATCATCTGACAGTCTAACTCAAAAGTCATCATTATTTTTTCTCTGCCTGTGTTTAAGATTTTCTCTTTTTTTTTTTGTTATTTATTTATTTATTTATTTATTTATTTATTTGTCAGAGAGAGAGCGAGAGAGATCACCAGTAGGCAAAGAGACAGGCAGAGAGAGAGTAGGAAGCAGGCTCCTTGCCAAGCAGGAAGCCCAATGTGGGGGTCGATCCCAGGACCCTGAGATCATGACCTGAGCCAAAGGCAGAGGCTTTAACCCACTGAGCCACCCAGGCGCCCCAAGATTTTCTCTTTCTTTCTTCTTCTTTCTTTCTAGTGATTCATTCTTGACGATTTCTTCAATCTTCTTACTTACTAATTCTTTCATCAGCTGTATCTAATCTGCTGCTAATCCTGTCAATTTCTATTTGTACCCATTTAATCTGGTTCTTTTCCAAATACGATTGGACATTTTTAAGAGTGTTTTGCCCTTTATATTTTCAATCCCTTCCTTTCTTTCATAAAACATAATAAATGTATTTTCTATTCTGTGCCTGATAATTCCAGTGAAGCCTTTCCCTAGTCTCTGCCTGGTCTCTGCCATCAGACTCAACTGGCCGCCTCTTATGGTGCCCAGCTTCCCCATGGATGCAAGACTTTTCTGAATGTAACCTTTATTTCTTAGACTTAAACTGTGAGAATTATTTGCAGGCTGAGCTAAAGGTAGATTCCTACAGGTAAGATCAATATTGGCTGATGCCTAAAACCCCTTTAAACTAAAATTTCAGTTTGAGAAGCTTCGGACCAACCAGGTTGTATGCATTTGGGCCTCAATGCATATGTGGGTTATCTTGTGATTAGGAGTTATCTGGAGACATTTTTGTTTCCCTTTTGGTACAAAGTTCAAGTACCACAATTGCTTTTAGTCTCTAAAGACAGGGGTAGAGTTGTGGTTATTTCCAGGTCACCTTTTATAATGGAGGTCTAGCTCTTTAAGATTTCAGATTAATTGGGGGAAGACCTTGTATTACACTCCTAACTTGGGAAGGTCCTGAGCTTTGTCTTTTTTCTCTTTATTTTACCAAAGCCATGAAAACCTAAATTTAGATTGCTTGAGTAACAAATGCCCTCAAGACAAAAGCCACCTTCTCCATTCCTTTTACCTCTTTTAGTTTCCACTTTCACCTTGATTTCTGGCCTCTGGTTATGCCTTACTAACTTATTCTTAGAACTATTTTTAGGAGTTCCTGCATGACTCATTGGTTGAGCGTGACACTTGATTTTGGCTCAGGTGATGATCTCAGGTGTCCCAGGATGAAGCCCTGACTTGGGCTCCTCACTCAGCGGGGAGTTTGCTTGTCTCCCTCTGCCTCTCCCCCCGACCCAAGCATGTGCGTGCACACACAGTCTCTCAAATCAATAAATAAATCTTTTAAAAATATTTTTACAGTGTTTTTAGTTGTTTTCAGCTAGAGTATCAGTCGTGTTGTCTTTTAGAACTCCAAGTCCTATTCATTCCTAATGCTATTAATAGGAACAGAACCTTAAATATAACAGCCTGTCATTTGTGTTTTTAACAAATATTCATTGAGCAATTAGTAAGTACCAGACAGTGTTCTAGGTTGTTGAAAAACAAAGTCCATACCCTCAAGGATTACATGCCAGGGAATAAATAAAAGTATTTTGTGGCTGTGAAGAAAAAGAAACATGGTAATGGGGGTAGAAAGTGACAAGGTAAATAGTATTATTCTAAATGGAGTGGTCAAGGAAAACCTCTTGGATAAAGTGGTATTTGAGCAGAAACCTTACTAAAGGGAGAGAAAACCATAAGTGGACTACTTGGGGGTAGAAATCTCCTGGCAAAGGGAAGAAATGCAAAGGCTCTAATGCAGGAGTGTCCTTGGTGGGTTAAAAAACAGGGGACCAGAATAATGGAAGCAGAGTGAGCAAGAGGAGGGAAGACAGTAGAAAATCAGGCAAACACACAATAATCACAATACGCTGTAATAAATCTAGGCAAGATGGCATAAGCTTCACATTTAATTAATCCAGGGGCTCTGGCTTTTCTGAACTGTTTTCAGGTAGACACTCCAGAAATTAAATTACTAATGAGTAATCAAATCAATTGTTTATGTCTCACAAATTCTGCTTTAAACGCATAAATGCAGTTGTAAGATTCTTTAAGCAAAATTGTAACTTGGAGGAACAAATATAACTATAGAAAGTTTAAAAATGACATCGTGTAGATATTTCAAATTTCTGGAGAGAAGTTTAATTATTGCAGGGCTGGTAGAAAACTGGACTCCAATTCTTAACACTTCATTATGTTATTTTACAACCTACACTCATCCAGTTATTCAGTGTATACTGTGAATATACAATTTCTTGGTAAGTAGGGATAGCGTCCCAAGGTGACATAAGGTTGAAGAAGATATACACTTATATAAATTATTTTGGTCAATGAAAAATGGTTGTTACAGCAGTCCAGGAGGAAGGGGCTAGCATAGCCAATTATCTTCTTTAATCTTGTTAACAACCCTCTGAAGTAGATACTTTCACGCTGATTTTGTAAGGAAGGGGCATGGGGGCTCAGAGCAGAAGGGTTGGTGCAACATAGCCACACGCGTCCTGATTTCAAGTGCATAGCTCAGGTTCTAAGAACAGAAGAGGAATCATTCCTGAGTATTCCTTCTAGAAAGTTAATGTACTCCTTTGTAAAGCAACTTTACTTCTGTAAGTCCTAACAAACGTTACTTTCGTTCTCTGATTTAAGTCATCTCAATTGTCGTTTTATTTTTCTTTTGGGAGTCAAATTTAAATTTGAAAGACCTCGCCTGGGCTGGGAGAGGCCATACTCGCTCATTCGCAGTAGCAGCATAGATGAAGCGCCAGGGTTTTCGGAAGCTAGTTGCCTCTACACAACATCTAATCCAAATCCAAACTCTCCAGCTTTGACCGCAGCAGTTTAATAGTACAAGACCCGGAGAGAGGCGAACCTCAAGGTGTCACTGGGCCCGGATTGAACTTTTGCCTAGGCTTGGGAGAAGGCGATGGAAAACCAGAGACGGGGACGTGCATTTCCTGAGTTAAATGTTATTTATAGCCATGGCTGGGAGAAGCCAAAGCCGACAACAGCTGCGCTGCAGCGCGGTGCCACCGCCATGCAAGCAGGTCTCACACCGCTCACCTTCACAGTCGGCCCCTGGCCGTTCCCCGGCCTCCTGGCCCAGCGCGGGCCCCGGGTTAGAGACCCAAAGCCCGGCACAAAAGGCTACCACTGCGGCTGGGCCCGTGCACCACATGCTGAGCCAGCCGCTCCAAACGCCTCGCCACCTGCGTCCAACAACCAGCCACGCCACGATCGCCCGCGGCTGTTAAAGGACGCTGAGAAGCCGAGCGAGAGGTTGGGGGAAAAAAATCTGCCGGGAGTTGCTAGGCCAAATGACGCAATGCAATCAAGAGTTTCCATTGGCTTCCACGTAAGGACCTAGAAGGGGGCAGAACGAAGAAAGCCCTTCCAGTCCTTCCCCGACTGGCGCGTGCGCACGATCGCACACGCGCTGCGGTTCCGGCAGGGAGCGGGTGGGAGGACGCACTAAAGCTATTCGCCCGCAGTCCGAGAGGAAAGGCGAAACCTTCACGCTGATTGGTGGCGACGCGGGCGGCCGCGGCGGATGGACCGGACGCAGTGGGCGGGCGGGAACGTGAAGTTTCCGCGGTGCCTGATGGGGCTGTTCCGAGGCCCGAAGCTGTTGCCACAGAGGTACCACTCTTTACTGCTGCCGCCGTCTCTGCCGCCTCATGGCGGCCATCGGAGTTCACCTTGGCTGTACATCAGCCTGCGTGGCCGTCTATAAGGTGAGGGACTGGGGGAGCGGGGCTCCGGCCTGATGGCCCCCCCGTTCTCCGGGTGCGGAGCAAGTCCTTTGGTCTCTTGTGGGGTTGTGAGCAGCGTGTCGCCGGCCTAGGAATGTCGTGCGGAAAGGCACTATTGCGGGGAAGTTTGGGGGCGAAGGGCCGGGCGGACCCGGCCTGGTCCTCCGCAGCTCCTCTNGGGCGGACCCGGCCTGGTCCTCCGCAGCTTCTCTGGAGAGGCTGCTGCGTTCGGGCGGAGGTCGTGAAGACGCGGGCGCGCGGGGTCCGGGACCGTCCGGGCCGTAGGGGGTCTGGAGGGGGGCGGTCCTGGGGACGTCTGGGCCCCTGGAGGCCCAGAGGGATCTCGGGGACGTCGTGGGCTCTGGAGGCTCGGAGTCGGGCCGGCGCGGGGACGTCAGGGCAGCAGGAGGCCTGGAGGGGCTCGGGGACATCAGGGCCCTGGGAGGCCGGGAGAGGGGCGGTCCTGGGGACGTCAGGGCCGCAGGAGGCCCGGAGAGGTCTCGAGGACCTCGTGGGCGCTGGACGCTGGAAGAGGGGCGGTCCGGGGGTATCAGGGCAACCGGAGGCCTGGGAGGTCTCGGGGATGTCAGAGCTGCAGGAGGCCCGGAGGGGTCTCGAGGACCTCGTGGGCGCTGGACGCCCGGAGGGGGGCGGTCCCCGGGGATCGCGGGGCCGCTGCTGGCGGGGAGGTGGGCCTGAACATCCAGACCTGGAGGCTTTTGAATGTTTGCCAGGAAAGGACCGGGTGGTCGAGATCTGGAACTGGAGTTGATAATCCCGCGAAGCGCGTGAAGCGAGTTGGTGGTGTATGCTCTACTGACTTGACCTTTCTTGAATGAGAGAGCTTAAGGAGGAATTGTAGTCTGCTTCTCATCAGTAGGGAGGTGGAAGGAACAATAATAATGAACTCCCCTGATATTAGTCTTGCATTTAAATGTCAAGTGATTTGGAAGGAAAAACCAAAGGGATTTAGTGCTACTTCATCATACGTAGAAAAAGGAAGAAAGATATATTTGTCAGGGAAGAAAGAAAACGGGAGTGATGCAATAATTCTTATTATTGTATACAGAAAGGTTATTATGTTTTATCTAATTATTGACTGTGCAGAGCAGATTGAAAAAATGAGGCAGTTGTTTGTGAAATGTTGACTTTATATAAAATCTAGGAAATTAATAATGGCAATAAAATCTGCCCGTTTAAAATATTGATACAGTGGTTTTCTTTCTACAGGTATGGCAAAGTAAAACTGTCCCACGTATATCCGATGACACTATATACTTGTGTGTGTGTGTGTGTGTGTATCCTACCCTCCCAAAAGACCTAATATAGTTGTGTATATTTTTTCCAGGATGGCCGGGCTGATGTGGTTGCAAATGATGCAGGTGACAGAGTTACTCCAGCTGTTGTTGCTTACGCAGAAAATGAAGAGGTACTATTCCCCTCATGTTTGTATTTTGAAATAAGTAAAATTACATGCATTGTAATATGCTGCTCTTTTTCAGGTTGTTGGATTGGCAGCAAAACAAAGTAGAATAAGAAATATTTCAAATACAGTAATGAAAGTAAAGCAGATCCTTGGCAGAAGGTATGGAATAAAATAATACTTTTACATATGGAAATAAAATGTTCATACATTCTAAGCATAATGTGAAATGAAAGTAGAAACATCAGTTTGGTTTTTTTGTTGCTTTTTATGATTGAATCATTTCACAGATTTTCCCAGTAGGCTCTTTTGATGATTAGTGTTGTATTTTCTCAGGGATGGGATTCACTCAAATACTTGTTTTTTGCTCAGAGGTCTGTTTTTAACGATAAATGCCAACATTCGTATAGTTTGATAATGTTTCGTTTAGAAGTGGTAATTTGGACTTTTCACCTTTTTACATGACTGAGGGAACTTGAAAGGTTTTGTGGGAATTTGAAGATTTTTCTGCACTGTAGTTGAATTTTGCAAAATTTGTTACAATTGGTCATAGTTTATATAGAAGCTATTGATTTTCTTCCTTAGGTCCTTTTGTGACACTATCTGGGAACTAACTTTTCCAGTTGGCTTACAAATTTAATCATTAGAGAAACAGCTTAATTAACATCTTAAGTAAGAATCAGGTTAATCATCCGTTGTAACTTTAATTAAAAGATTAAAGAGACTTGCTTCTCCAGACTTCTGTCTCCTCAAATTATAGATTACCATAATAATTAGGGGTTTTCATTTTCACTGGAGTAGTAATACTTGATACAGTGTTTTTAAATTTTCAAAGTGCTTTCACATCTATTATTTAATCCTCTCAAATCCCTAAAAGATTGTTAAAACAGGTTTTATTCCTCCCCATTTGTAGATGAGAAAATCGAGACATATAGAAATTATGGAATTGCTCAGTTAGCGGGGTGTACTAGATAGGACTGCGGTTCAGGACTCCTAACTCTTAGACCCAGGTTCTTCCCTTTCTGCTTTGTGCAGTTGAGAATTTAAGTATAAATGCCCCATGTTGATCTTAGGATTTGGGGCTTATGGATTAAATCAAATATTTATTTCTTTTATACATACAGATATTTTTTATTGTCCCTTACCTGTATTTAGTTAAACTGAACTTGATTTATTTTTTTCCTTAAGGTATTTATGCATTAAGTCAAAAATGACATTTTGGAGAGAATTTAAATTTTTGTGATGATTAATACACTCCCTTATCCATTCATGTGTTGACAAAACTGAGTATTGAGCATACTGAAAATAAATCCGTTGGTGTCAAAAATTTGCAGGTTATAAAATCTCTAAAAAAAGTGGGGAGCTCTAGATGGACTTTGAAGCTATATTCACTGAAAGCAGCCAATAGTATAGGGTTTTTTCAATTAAACTTTTTATTTTGAGATTATTATAAATTTACATAANGGAGCTCTAGATGGACTTTGAAGCTATATTCACTGAAAGCAGCCAATAGTATAGGGTTTTTTTCAATTAAACTTTTTATTTTGAGATTATTATAAATTTACATACTGTTGTAAGAAATAATACAGAGAGACCCAGTGTATCACTGGATTTGCCACTTTCTCTGGATGGTAACATCTTATAAAACTAGAATACAGTATCACAACCAGGATACTGACATTGATACAATCAAAATACAGAACATTTCCGTAGATCTAGCTCCTGGTAGTCCTGTTTGATGTTGCTATTTTAGGGCAGATCATCAGAGTAATGATATGGTTGTGTTCTGCCATACCATGCAAAATGCTCTTGTATTACCAAGAACAACTTAAGCTTACTTTTCTGGCCCCAAAAGTTACCTTTTGACAAAGTGCAGTGGTGACAGAAGTAACATGTAACCACAGCAAGCTGCTGAGGCCTAGGCTGGTAAAGGATGAGCACTCTTCAGACCTGCTGTTCCACCTTGGTCCTGCTTGGCACTTGTCTAGAGTGAGCTGTCTCATGACCCAGATATTCCCCCCTATTTACAAGACAGTGGTGATTTTTACAGATAAACACAGTTGTACCAGGTCTCGGCCTCAGAAGCACTCTCTTTTGTGGAGGAGCCAGTCCCCTTTTACCAAGCCAGTAAGGCCCTTTTGAGCCCTGGGTCCAGGACCTGTCCTGGGCGAACCCTCACAGTTGGGCTTTCTTGGTCTTGGCCTCCTGCCTGTTTGTACCCTACTCACAGGTAGCACCACTTAACTTGCTGCCACAATTATCCTTACGCCCTCCCTGTAACTCTCATTCCCCTGTGGCCTTCCAGCCAGAAATGCGGTCCTTGGACCTGGCTTCTCAACAATTAGCCCTGAGAGGGAAGAATCGGCTGGCTCCTGGAAGTACACTTGAGAGCACACAGAGCTTCCCCACACCTACAGACTTGCACCTTACTGCCCAGGAGCTTCCTGCAGCTAGCCTTCCTTCCCAGTCCACTATGGCCAGTTCCAATAGCAGTGCGGGCATCCGGTGGTCCCGGCAGGAGACGCGAACTCTTCTCTCCATACTAGGCGAGGCAGAGTATATCCAGCGCCTCCAGACTGTGCATCATAATGCAGATGTCTATCAGGCTGTGTCTAAGCGAATGCAGCAGGAAGGCTTCCGCCGCACCGAACGTCAGTGCCGCTCCAAGTTTAAAGTTCTGAAGGCGTTGTATTTAAAGGCGTATGTTGCCCACGCCACGAGTGTGGGTGATCCACCGCACTGTCCGTTTTATGATACGTTGGATCAACTTCTCCGAAATCAGATAGTGACTGACCCAGACAACTTAATGGAGGATGCTGCTTGGGCCAAGCACTGTGATCAGAACTTAGTGGCCTCTGACACGCCAGGGGAAGAGGGAGCCAGCCTTCTCAGAGCAAAAAGGACTCAGGCAGCAGATCATCAGCCTATCTTGAAAACAGTTAAGGAATCAGATGAGGATTGTCAACTGAGAATCAGTGACCAGATGCGAGAAACCAGTGACCTCGAGGACTCCTGGGATGAATCCTCGGGTGCAGGTAACTCCCAAGCATGTGAAGGATTGGGGTGCCAGAGTCACTTGGTTCTAAACAGCAGTATATGTTTGGATGGTGTTCTCTTCAACATTGTCTCCATCTCTACTCCATGCCCTCTGTTTTTTAAGCCTTCTGGTAAGATAAAGGGCTCCAGGTCTTCAAAAATAATGACCCTAGGTATATAAGGTATTAGAACTTTTTAAATGTGGAAAAAGTACTCTTTAGAACCAAACTCATTTTGACATTATTTATAGTGGGTACTTAGGAACGTGAGAATAGAGATTGGGTTGGCTGGCTATGTGGAAAGGGGTTCAGGAAAACAGTGGGGAGGTTTGGAGGGAAGATTATAGTTGGCCCAAGTGTCCAGACCAAGGCATTGAAATCTTCCCAGCCCCTTGTGGAAAGAGGCCTTTCCAGGAACTACCAGAGTGTTGTAATTGTCTCTCAGCTCACTGCTGGCTCCAAGCATTCCCTTAGCAGGAATGTTCTCTTTGCAACATTGTTGCTTTGTTTTGCAGGGTGCTCTCAAGGGACCCCCAGCTACAGCAGTTCCCACCACCTTTTCAGAGGTGCAGTTGCTCCCTGTCAGAGCAGCCCCATGACCAGACTGGGTGTGTCCGGTGAGCCCAGTCCCTGCGCCAGTACCAGCCGAAACACTCCTGGGGTGGCCTCCACACAGCGGCCTCCGGTTGTCTCCTCCAGAGTTCCTTTTGTTTCTGGTGGGGATAGGCCTTTGACCAGTGAGCCCCCTCCAAGGTGGGCAAGGCGAAGAAGGCGGTCAGTGGCCAGGACTATTGCAGCTGAGTTGGCAGAAAACAGGAGGTTGGCACGAGAACTTTCAAAGCGTGAGGAAGAAAAATTGGACAGGCTGATTGCTATTGGTGAGGAGGCCAGTGCTCAGCAAGACACTGCCAACGAGCTCCGCAGGGATGCTGTGATCGCAGTCAGACGCTTGGCAACGGCAGTGGAAGAGGCCACCGGTGCTTTTCAGCTAGGGCTTGAAAAATTGCTTCAGAGGTTAATTTCAAATACCAAAAGTTAGGAGTCGATTACAAAAGAGTCTCTTTCCGAAACTGGTAGAAGCGCAGGTCCAACACCTGCCTTTTTGGTACCCTGGCTTCTTTCACAGCTCCTTCGGGAAAAAAAGAGGGATGAACTGTTAATACACAGAGTGGCAGGAAGATCCGAGCTAGTTGCTTTCCCCAAGCTTCTCCACTAATTGAAAGACCTCTCGGATGTGTGAGGAGTGGTCTCATAGAAAACAGATGGAGCCGAGTCCAGACAGCTAGTTAGCTGTGGCTTTCCCACTGACATGAGGCAGTTTAGTTTACCTCTACACCAGTTTCCTCATCTGTAAAATGGGGGCTAGGTAATAACTCCTGACCTGCCTACCTCACAGGGTTGTTGTGAGGATCAAATGGCTAATAGATGTGAAAGAGTTTAAAAGTTTAAAAGCACTACACACTATACACATGTAAGTTATTAATGCATATGACCTTGGCCAAGGTAAGGCTAGGGTGAGGCACATTAGTTGACAAGATATAGAATTATGGTGCATACCATGACCTCATTGCTTGAATCTTCACTAGTTTAACCTGAGTGCTTCTTGTAAGATCTTCATTTTTAAAAAATTTCTCTATGTAGCTCATTAGACTAATATAGATACATGTACCTGTACCTTTATCTCTTTATGTTTTCACTGCTGTGTCTATGACATAACCTACTAGTAAGCACTCAGTGGTCAAACCATCATTTCCTCCATTTTACTAGTTCTTAGTGTCTTATCACTATAAGGATATAATTCAGAACAGACAGGGAGCCACAATTGTGTGTTATGATTCATATTGATAATCTTCAATATAATGAGGTATTGGCTGTTTTATAAAACATTAAATGTAAGTAAATTCTTTGCATTCCATGTCCTTTGGGTCCCTTTATATGCATAATTACGTATCTTTAGGTTGGGTATCATTTGAAGAACATGTGGAAACAATTTAGCATCTGTTCTCCAAATTCTTTTAGCTAATTTCATTCTTTTCTGTTAGCCTTTTTTTTTGTCGCACATGTTATAGAAGGCAAGCCCTGGAAAACTTTCCTTCTAGGGAACTTTGCAAAATCACTTTTTCTTATACTATGTAAACAGACGTTCACCTTGTTAATGGCATATGGTGGAAGAGGACAGCTTTGGGAACAATCCAGGATGGTGTGGATAAAGACTGCCTGCAGTAGATAAATCCTTTTAAGCACAAAGCTCTCAACAAACACATCCTCTTCTCCCACCCCCCCAAAAAAACATACACACTTCCTCTAGGAGATACGAAGGTGTTGAGCCATACTTCCAGTTTACTTTAGAAGGGATGCCTTTACTGGCCGTCATTAAACTAACTAACTTAAAGCTTTTAAGTGGTTTACTTAGTACTTTCAGGAAATACAAATAGTAACCTTGGAATTTAAAAGGCTTTCCTCCAGTCTACAGGCTAAGAATAAATAAATAAAACAAGTGCAGGCATGTTTGAAGAGATTTTGTTTTATGTTTTGTAGGCTTGGGTGCTTACCTAAAAGCTGGCAATACAGATCTGTAGAGAAATAGTCGAAACAATAGTGGGAATATGCCTGGAACCATGAATAGAGGGCAAACAAGCAAGCTGCTCTGATAAGTGGGAGATGAATGTAGAAGGCAGCTGGTGCGGAAGAACACACTGGACTCTAGTTAGAACTGGGTTCTAACCCTGTCACAGTTTGTTACATCGGGCAGATGACTTGCCCTTTTTGTGCCTCAGTTTCTTTAAAACGAGATTTGTACTAGATACTTTTCTAGTACCTTCCAGTTCTAAAAAAAAATTCCGTGATAAGTGGCATAACAAAAAAAGGCAAAGTGAAATTTTAATGGCAATGTTTTCCGTTACAGCCACATACTGTATGTTTGAATTGCTGGTAATTGTATTTTAAAGAAGCATTCTGTGATATTAACACTTATTAATATACTCAAGCATCACACCATACATAGGTTTCTTGCTTTAAAGAAGCATATATTAAGGCAGTGAAATGGGTATATATCTATATATGTGCATTTTCTCAATTATTTTAGGCCTTTATATGGAGGGATGTGTGTCATTTATAACTGGATAACACTAATGTAGATATGTAGACTTTTTGGAAAAACAGGGAAGTACTTGAAGGAGAGTTAGGCCTGTACTATATTAATCTATTAATGGTAGCAAAACACATAGGCAGGGATTTATTTGAGATAAGAGAAGTGCTAAAAAACAAAAGTGGAGTAAAACTTGGAAGGTAGTATTGTGAAAACCTTTTGAGCACAATAACCTTCATGTGAAAATAAAACTAAAGTGAAAGTTCTTAATGAAATAAACAGAAAAAGAGGCGAAATATTGTTAAGGGCAGGCCCCATGAATGAGAATAAGCTCAGAAATCCTGCCTAAGCTCTAGGCCCAGCCATTCGTACCCTGCCTGTCCTTTGGCAGGTCATTTTACCATTCTGTGACTCAGGTTCCTCGCCTACAGTGGGAGAAACGAGTGACTTTCCTACCTACCTCACAGGAAATGTTGTGAGGGCCAAATGAACAGATGAATGTGAAAACGCATTCAGACACGGAAGGCGCTGTGTTGTGACAGGAACGGGGAAGAAGACCAAGGGGCACATTAGTGCTGCCGTGTGCCAGGTCTGACAGCCTGCTGATGGGGCAAGAGACATTTAAGGAAGGACGAGGAAGAGAAAGTGGCGTTGCTTGTAGAGGTGGTGATACAGCGGTGGGATTAACACTGCCACCTAAAGACCATGATGTAAATGAGGTGCTGTATATGCCAACTTCCCGCCGTCCTTTGTGTTTCTGTTAAGTGACTTAATCCTGGTGTGGACAAATAAAGTTTTTACTTATATGTACTTGTGGGTCAGTCCGCTACTTTCTGGCGATATCCATGACCATTTGTCGTCACGTCCACGCTCTGCTTTCTTTTTCTTTACCAGCTAATCTCCAGGGTCTTGCCTGTATATGGCCCTAAGAGCTTTCTGTGCTTCCTGTCCTCACATGAGAAAGGCCTTCTTTGCAGGGCAGTTGAGAAATAATTTTCCATTTCTAGAAGTTTTTTAAATTCCATAATCTAGGCTTTCTTGGCAAATTATCTTGTCTAAGATAGCTCACAGGTAATTTACAGGTAACAAGATAAATTGTCCTGGTTGACTCAAATTCTCTTCTGAAGAATACAACTGGTTAGTGTCATGCTGACATTATATTGGTGCAAAAAAATTATAAGGGGTAGGGTTCATCTTTTTTTCTTAAAATAGTCCAGGATGTAGTCTAAATATAGGATTTAGAGGAAGGAAGGGAGGGCTTAGGTGAAAAGAATACTGAACTATGTATTAAAGGTCTGGATTCTAGTCTCTTCTGCCATGAATTAACCATGTGACTTGGGGCAAGCTCCGTACCTGTTTTCCTCTCTATCAATTTTTAGGTAATAGAGAAAGAAGCATGAGGAATCTGCAAGTGTTCTAGACAGATTTCTGAGCTGCATGAGTCCATCTGAAACCTTTTTGTCTTCCTCCTATTTACACAGGTTAGGGTCCTCAGATATTCAATAACTGCAGCAGATAGTCATTATTAATTTTCAACTCCTCTTATTAAAACTGATCCCTGAATGGAATAGCTACAGCTCCTTGGAAGAAGGGTTAACTGGAAGGGTTTACTTTAATTTTTAGATGAAATTAAGTGAAGGATGAGAGACTTCTATCACTGCTCAAAGGGGCAGAAGTACTTTAGTCATTTACCTTCTTACTGGGAGGCAGCTGGTAAAGTGCAAACAACATTAGCCTGCTAGAGAAGACTGGGTACTGACCCTGCCCCCTATTAGCTTATAAGTCATTGATTCTCTAAGAACCTTTTATCTCTAAAATAACATCTGCCGAATTAACCCCACTTAGGTGTTGTGAAGATCAAGTTAGGTAATAATAACTTTTTTGTAGTCTGCACAAATTGGTATTTTGAGCAACATTACACCCATTGTTATTTTTTTCATTGCCATACACATTTATTTACTACTTAATTTGTATAGGGCATGATAGATCTATCTGTCTGCAGTATTTTGCACCTTTCCATTTATAACATACGTATTTTTGCTCAATTTTTTTGACGTGGCGTGTCGATTCATGTTCAGAAGCCAAGAAACAAAGATGATGTTAGGTGTTCTGATTTGCCCTTAAATTGAAATCTTTTTTTGCCCTTTTCATCTCAGTGACTGGGTCTTCAAGATCATAGATGAGAGAGTGTGTGACATAAAATCACTGATACTATGAAAAACTACCCCCCAGGGATAGAGCATCTGTTAATAGCAAGATCAGAACAAATAAGAGCTATTTACTTTCAAATGTGAAGATTAACACTTTAATAGAATCAGTGTAACTATTATAAATACTATATCCATTTAATCCTATCCTCTAAATCATGATTTGTTAATATTAAGCAACTTAATAATTGTATTTTTCTATTTGTTTAGTGGTATTGAAAAATACAGTCTTTAAATATTACACATCAACAGTACTGATTTTAATATTTATCTTTATCTTTATGGACAGCTCTGATGATCCACAGGCTCAAAAATACATCATGGAAAGTAAATGTTTAGTGAGTATGGTTCTATTATTACCTCTCTATTAAACAAAGTAATTGCCAAGGTCATAACCTATTATATTATTTTGAAACTTTGTATTTTTATTAAAACTCATTCCTCATTTAACACACTTAACAATTTCCTTTATAGGTCATTGAAAAAAACGGAAAGTTACGATATGAAGTAGATACTGGAGAAGGAACAAAATTTGTTAACCCAGAAGATGTTGCCAGATTGATATTTAGTAAGATGAAAGGTATTGAGCAAAAGATCTTTTCAAAGTTGACCTTAAAAAAGAGTTAGAGGTGTTTCTTGGTCTGGAGAGAAGCAGGTTAATTGGGCAGATGAAAGAGACCTAACACTAGACCTGACTGGGCCACTACCCAACCATGTGACCTTGATTAACGACTTCCTTCCCCAACTTTGGTTGCCTTAGAAGTAACATTAATGGGTTGGGCCAGGTTAGCATTTTCATAGATTCTTAAATTGAAGTGGCCAAATAAGTTTGCTGAAAAATGAATGTTTTATCTCTCTGCTCAAGATTAACAGTGCTCTTTGAGCTATTATTTAGGCAGATAAAGCAGGTCTGGCTTACCACCACTTCTGACAAAGGCTCGAAGCTGAGTGGCATGCTGTGGAACAGTTTGGAAAATTCTGGAGTAGATTATTTATAAGGCTCACTTCAACTCTGGAATTATATTATGAATTTGTGGAATGGAGGGCAGTCTTTTAAAATCTGTTGAACTAACATGCTTGTCTTCACACTCATGGATTAGAAGCTCATTCTTAATGGGCCCAGTCTAATTTGGGAGGTAGTTGAAATTTTGAAGCCTAAGAACCAGGCTTTTTGGAAAGTATCTAGTTCCATGTCCACAAACTTCCAAAACCACAAAAAGTTCTGCATGATTTAAGAGAGCCAGGGGAAAAAATGAGTGGGGTGGGCAATCAAGTGAATTGAAAAATCTTTACAGTAAGAAGATCATTGGCACAAATTAGTAAACTGCAAAGTATCACAACATTTTTTTGTCATTGGAATTTACTTTTATATTTTTTTGTACACAGAAACTGCACATTCTGTACTGGGCTCAGATGCAAATGATGTAGTTATTACTGTTCCATTTGATTTTGGAGAAAAGCAAAAAAATGCTCTTGGGTAAGTTTATCTTATTTGCTTACAGGAAATAGAGATTTCATGATATCATACTATAGTAAAAGGTAAAATATTTGAAAATACCTTTGGCAATAAAATTGTATTTGTAAACAGATGTATATATTTACATGTGTAATTAGTATAGTAAAAAGTCTAATAATGATCATTAATATTTCCTGTCTTTTATAAAATGTCAAGAGAACAAAAAATTAGATGTACCTTATTAGCTGTTTCGATTGGAAATGTTTTTAATTAGCAGGTTAAGTTGATGTTTCTAAATTGCTTTGCCTTAGTTTCATGCAGTCAAGATTTACGTGGAAATTATATGAAAATATAAAGTTTTTTGCAATGAAAATATTTGCAATAATTTCTTCACCTTAGATCTTTACATCTAAACAAAGAGTTGGGGGCACCTGGGTGGCTCAGTCAGTTAAACATCTGCCTTCAGCTCAGGTCATGATCCCAGGATCCTGGGATTGAACCCCACATCAGGCTCCCTGCTCAGCAGGGAGTCTGCTTTTCCCTCTCCCTCTGCTACTCTCTCTCTCTGTGTCAAATAAATAAATCTTTAAAAAAAAGTTTTTAGTTTTTATGGGTCATTATGCAAATATAATTGGCAAGCATGCATGCCTTTGCCTTGAGGATAGAGTTTCATGTGGGACTTTGTCAAGCATCTGAGTTGATTCTGGGACAGATAATTGCGTTATTTACTTGAACTTGTAGGATATTAAAACTGTGACCCTAAGTTAAAGAAACTGGAAATTTCCAAAATGTATTATAAATTTGTTTGTTAATTAATTAATTAATCTTTATTAAGTTCTAATTAATTATTAAGTTTATTATTAATCTCTAAATTTTATGAGCTTGGGCATTTTTGAGAGCTTTCCTTTTCCTTCATATATGAACACATTATTTTCTTTGTCAAGAAAATACTTGAACATGTTATATTGATGAACATGTTGATATTAAATTTATTGAAAGCAAATCGTCCACAGGGAAGCAGCCAGAGCTGCTGGGTTTAATGTTTTGCGGTTAATCCATGAACCATCTGCAGCTCTTCTGGCTTATGGAATTGGACAAGACTGCCCCACTGGAAAAAGGTAAAAACCATATTTGCAGCTTTAAGGCTTTCAGTGCAGAAAACATATTAGATTACCACACTTATATCAGTAGCGATTGTTATTTAAAGCCTTCGTGAGCAAAAAGATGCTGAAACTGCCTTGGAGATTTTCAAATAGATGAGAAAGATGTCCTAGGAGAACAGAGAAGGGACATAACCAGAGGGAAGATTGGGCTTTCCTATGCTTCTCTTATCACTCATGTTATCTTTCTTTATGGGAGAAAAATTTGAAATTTATAAGCCTGACCAGATTCTAGCTCAGGCTAGGCCACTGTTAATTTTTCCATCAATTCCAATTATTAAACATGTTTAGGAACAGTGAGTACTTTTACATACATTTTTCTTGGCAGGAGATGGGGGAGAGTCCAGCATAGGATTTAAGACGTCTTTTGGTAATGATATAGTAAGACATACTCCTAATTTAGTTGTCAAAACTTGTCTTATTAGACCGGACATGGGCACCTTTAGGGAGATTAATACAGATGTGCTTATTTTCCCTAGTTGTTTCACCTTATTCATATCTCACAGTTAAAAAAACTAGTATGTTTAAACCAGTAGGATATCAGTTTTAGGTGAACTAGATAAATGTAGAATATCAGAAGTTAGCTTCTAGTTTTGCATGTTTGATTTTTATAGAACGTGTTATTGTAGTAGTTACTTGGTTAATATTAGCACATAAAATATCTATATTTAATTCTCTTATGATTCGCTATAATCACAAATCTCTACTTGGAAAGGGTGGTATCTTGCACTGTATGTTAATTATACTGGAATTAAAAAAGAAAAGAAAAGTGAGTGTGTTGAACTCTGGTTACTCAGAAAAATCAAATTTTACCAGTACAACTAAGTAAAAACAAACTTTGACTTTGAATCAAAAGGTACGGGTTATAGGTTCTAGGCTTAATTCAGCACTAAGTGATGACCATGGACAACAAAGTTGACTCGTGTGAGATTTTCAGTTTCCTTATTATGATTAGGGATTAAACTAAGTTAACTTCTAATGTCGAACCTACCTTTAAAATGGTGTGATTCTTTCATAACTTATTCATGTTATTTTTCTTTTAAGCAATATTTTGGTGTTTAAACTTGGAGGAACCTCCTTATCTGTCAGCATCATGGAAGTGAACAGTGGAATATATCGTGTTCTTTCAACAAATACTGATGATAACATCGGAGGTACACATTTCACAGAAACCTTAGCACAGTATCTAGCTTCAGAGTTTCAGAGGTGGGTATTAATGGACTTGATGTTTTGATTGAAGTTTCTTTTCAGGGTTTTGTGTTTTTTTCCTATTTTAAATTGCCTTGCTTCAAAGAAGGACATGTTTTTTGTTTTTATTTTCCAGTGCATTGGATATTTTCATGTCTAGAGTTATCATTGGCTCTCCGAGCATTTGCAGGGAATCAGAGGCCAAGTTGCGCAGCACAGTGTGCTCGGATTTTTCACTTGTGCGCGGGCCTGCCAGACATTGAACTGTGTGAACTTGGCTCTCCAAGTTGAAATTCTTAATTCCTCAGGAGCTGCTCTTATGACTAGATAAAGGAAGGTACAGGCACTGAGGGCTCACTACCTTATAAACAAATTTTAAAAGGTTAGATGTGATAAAGATTACATTACATTATGGTCACATCCTAGTGAATTAGTGCCTTTGGAGTGTTTATTTACTAATCTGCTATCACAAAGAGTATTTCAATTTTGTTCCTAGGTGTAATTATTCCATTCAAAATCATGAACCAAATAGATAAAGGTTATATTTTGGGCATTGCCACTCTTAAAAAAAAATTTTTTTTTTTTTTTGGCCAAAACAGTATTTTCATCAGTTTGACTAAACCAACTGGGTAAAAATGTGTTGAAAAAGAGGTAAGTTCTCACTTGTTTTGTAAAGACCTGTACTGCTTTTTGTTATGAAGGTGCTTCAACTCAAGGGTAAGACATTGTTAATTTGACTACCAATTCCAGTTATTATACATGTTTAGGATTTTAACAAGCAATTTTAACAATTAACTCGTCTTGGGGATAGAGAAATGGTAATTTTACATATTTTATATATGTCAAATTTCTTTTTTTTTTTTAATTTTTAAAAAAGATTTTATTTATTTATTTGTCAGAGATAGAGAGCACAAGCAGGCAGAGTGGCAGGTGAAGGCAGAGGGAGAAGCAGGCTCCCTGCTGAGCAAGGAGCCCGATGCGACACTCGATCCCAGGACCCTGAGATCATGACCTGAGACGAAGGTAGCTGCTTAACCAGCTGAGCCACCCAGGCGTCCCTGTCAAATTTCTTTAAAGAAGCCCTTTTAGGGGTGCCTGGGTGACTCAGTCGGTTAAGCGTCTGCCTTCAGCTCAGGTCATGATGCCAGGGTCCTGGTATCAAGCCCTGCATCAGGCTACCTGCTCGGTGGGAAGCCTGCTTCTCTCTCTCTTGCTTCACCTGCTTGTGCGTGCACTCATGCGCTCTCTCTCTCTCTCTCTCTTTCTCTCTCTGTCAAATAAATAAATAGAATCTTTAAAAAAAAAAAAAGCCTTTTTAATTTTGTTTTTTGGTGCCGGATCGATCATTTTATACCATTAAACTGTGATTGTGCTACGTTTATAAAGGGAGAGATGGGAGACTTGACCTGGTCACATAGATCTCCTTCACTCTCCGTTTATCACATCTGCAAAAAGATAGCAGCTGCTCTTCAAAGGACAGTCTGTTATTATGGTCACAGAATTTAGCAATTCCAAGTATCAAAAATATTATTCATTTTTCTTGAGGAGACCCTTCTTTTAATTGCAAAGAATTTCTTCAGTAATTTTGGAGGGTTTTAAGCTAGTTACTAAAATCTGATAATAATGTGAACTTATTAGATTGTTATCCTAGTAGGCATTATCCAGATTTGAGTTTTTATAAATTCTAATTTGTAGAATCTAGTAAGAATTAGAATTTATATATAAATGGCCTAGGGTTTTTTTTAACTCCAAAGACTATATTTCTTATTTAGAGCCTTCAAACATGATGTGAGGGGGAATGCCCGAGCCATGATGAAGTTGATGAACAGTGCTGACATTGCAAAGCATTCTTTGTCAACCTTGGGAAGTGCCAATTGTTTCCTTGACTCATTATATGAAGGTCAAGATTTTGACTGCAACGTGTCCAGGTAAAACTGAAATTCAAAAAATTTTTAAAATTCCAAAGACATTTTTATCTTTAGGTGTAATTTTCTCACTTAGGGCTTTTTGTTTGTTTTTTTGAGATGTATTAGCCATCAATTAAAGGGAGAGCTTTCCTATCTTTATTCTGAGGTCCAGTGTTTGTTAGACTAAGTAACTGCTCCCAGAGTACTGACCTCAATTGCTTTCCCTGTTCCTGACAGCTACAAAGAGCCATGTGTGAAAAAGGTATCCTAGATCTTTGAAAGAAAGGCTTGTTGTTGGTTAAGTTTATGTAGGGCTGCACGTGTTTCAGTGGTACTTACTCAGACTTAAGAGTTAACACAGTGTGGCAGGCTGTAGCCTAGATAGTAATATATATTAACTCATCAAGTCCCTATAACAACCCAATGAGGTAAGTAGTATTGTTTTCCTTATTTTACACATGAGGAAGCTGAAACAGAGAAGTTTCATTCTTTCCCAGGGTTACAGGGTAAGTATGTGTAATGTTAGCAATGGAAAGGGGTTTAAACCCCACAAGTTTGACTCCAGAGTTTATACTCTCTGTCACATTCTACCAAAGATTCATGTCTGTCTTGGTTTTGTTGCCTCTATCATCTACTGTCAGCATTTTTAATTTTGATAGTGTTTATTTAGTAAACGCAGGTTTAATGTGCATAAAATTGTTTTAAATTCCCTTATCTTTTACATAATCCAAAACGTTGGTTACAGGTGATTACCCCTGTACCCAGAGAATCCAAAGGGAGGACGTTGCCCTATCATTTTGCCTTGCATATTATTAATGCTAATAATAACTACCAATGGTTCACTGTTTAAATCTCCCAACAACCTAACAGGTGACTTGGAAACATAGTAAAAATTTCCAGAATTACAGTATTATTTTTAGGATTCTACTGACTATATTTGGTTAAATTTACTCTTCATTGGCCCTTGTAGTTTAGCTTCCTTGTTTCCCTGGGCTTTCCTGAAGACTCTAGCTCTATGTGCCCAATACAATAGATCACCTGTGGCTATTTAAATTGTAACTAATTAGAAATAAATAACATAAAAAATTCAGTTGCTCAGTAGCACTAGCCACAGTTCAAGTGCTCAATAGTCTCAGAAGCCTGGTGGCTCACAGAAAATTCTATTAGCACTTCATTAGCTCTTTTAAGAGAGATTTCAAACTATAACCCAAAGATTGACAGGTGTTAAATTGAAATCTCTTTGTGGGCAGAGTGTTGTGTATTTTTTCTGTTTCTAGAATTCCTAACTTAATGCTGAGTTTGTCCAAGTACTCAAGTTTGCTTACTATTGCTTAGTTATCAGGAATGAAATAGAATTTATAATTTTTCATTAAGGAAATTTTGCCTTTATCACAAAGATTTCAACTATAAGGTATATATAGATAGCACAAATAAATTGAAAAGTCAGTCACCTGCATTTAGTGTGAAATTAGGGAATACATTTTTCATAAAGTAGATCTTAAAATTATATACTAGCTTTCAAGCTTCTCAGAGCAAGAGAACTAAACTTATGTACAGCATAGTCTCAGATTGTAAAGAAAAAATAATGAGAAACAATTTTTGAAACTTCAACATATAAAAATACCGAAGGCTTCCAAATGGAGTTTGAATTTGAATCTGTGGCTTTGTTGGAAATACCATACACTGAGTATTTATTTTTAGGTTTTCTGAAAGTTTTTACAAGTAAGCCATGGGTAAGAATCTTCTGAATTTGACATTGAATGTCTTCATACATTTGTAGGTGAATAACTTAGGTGTCTCCTCCCACCCCACCCCCCATGGTATTACACTGTTAGGTGTTAAATATCACCTAACAATAGGTTGTTCTGACCATGAACCTGTATTTAAGAGAAGCATCGTATTAGCTTTTGGCATTACTCTTCACAAGAAAAATTGTCTTAATTGTACTAAGCCTTTTCTCTATGTCTTTTCCTCTGTGTGTGTGTGTGTGTACAGAGCAAGATTTGAACTTCTCTGTTCTCCACTTTTTAATAAATGTATAGAAGCAATCAGAGAACTCCTAGAACAAAGTGGATTTACAGCAGATGATATCAATAAGGTAATACTTTTATATTTTACTTATTGTAGGTGTTGTATCAGTCTTAGAATTTAGGAAAATAGGCCCTTGTATTGAAATAATATTTTTATTAATTTAAATATTTTCTGAGCTTGTGTTAATGAATAAGGAAAATTGAATTTTTTATTACTGGCTCCAGTGATACATATTTATCAGTTTCCTAGCAAAAAAGAATAGTTCTTTTCCAGTATATTTGTTGAGATGTAAACAAAAGCTGACGGATATTTGCATGTTTACTATGTGTGAAGCACTGTTTCTGAGTATTTTACATGGATTAACTCATTGAATACTCACCAACAACTCTATGATGCAGGTGCTTTTGTTTACCCCCATTTTATGAGTGTACACACCAAGGTACAGAAAAATGAATAATATCCTGGTGATCATGTGGTTAGCAGTAGAGCCAGGATTTAACTCCCTGTATATCCCAAGTCTGCTCTTAATCCGTACACCATTCTGCTTCTCTCTGCTCACGTAACAAAGTATTTTGAGACTTTCAAAGATATTCAAATTGTTAATGTTTTCCTTTTTTCCCCCCAGGATTATTTCTACTCCTTTAAAATGTATACTTTTTTTCATTATTACAATAATAATAAGTATTCATGAACGAAAATTCAGGAAAAACCAAAAGGCAACCACTGTTGTATTTTGTAACATTTCTAAATAACCCAATATGTATGTACAATTTTGAATTGTATTTTTATATAATATTATAACCAATTCGTTTCCCCATATTACTGTATAATGTTCATAAACACAATTTTAAATCTATTCTTAATATCTTAGGGAAGGAAAGCCACCATAGATTATTTTACTCTATTGTGTTATACTGTGGACACTAGGTTGGGTCTCTCTCTCTCTCTCTCTCCTTTTTTTTTTTTTTTAGATTTTATTTATTTATATGACAGAGAGAGATTACAAGTAGGCAGAGAGAGAGGAGGAAGCAGGATCCCTGCTGAGCAGAGAGCCCGATGCGGGCCTCGATCCCAGGACCCTGATCTCATGACCTGAGCCGAAGGCAGAGGCTTTAACCCACTGAGCCACCCAGGCGCCCGCGTCTCTCTCTCTCCTAAAGAGTGAAGCCCATCTTTGGATATCAGTTTTTACCATATTTGGGATGGATTCCCATTGTAAAATTACTGGGTTGAAGAGTATAAACAGCATTAGACTATTTTTACCTTCAATTACTTTTTTCTTTTTTTAAGATTTAATTTATTTATTTGACAGAGAGAGACAGTGAGAGAGGGTATACAAGCAGGGGGAGTGGAAGAGGGAGAAGCAGGCTTCTGCTGAGCGGGGAGCCTGATGCAGGGCTCCATCCCAAGACCCTGGGATCATGACCTGAGCCGAAGACAGACACTTAATGACTAAGCCACCCAGGCACCCCGCTTCGGTTACTATCTAAAAGAGTTGCACTAACTAATTCTCACATCAGCAATACCTAAAGATACGCATTTTACCTTGCTGACTCTGAGTCTTATCATTCAAAGATAAATTTTGCTTTGAATTGTTGAAAAATTGATATTTTTATATTTTATTGATAGAGGGTTATCTCTTAAATGTTTATTCAATTTTGTATTTCCTCTGTGTAACTACTTATTTCATATTCTTTACCTATTTAATGATTTCAATGTTAGTATTTAAAAAATTTTTTTCTACAAATGTTTTACATAATCAGTATATTAACTGTAATTTATTGCAATCTTCTTCTAAGGCATGTAGTTTATGGTTTAATTTTGGTCCTCTGAGGGAAGGGGAGGATACTTGACATACAGAAATTTCATTTACTTATTTAAATCTATTGTTCTGTGACTCTGGTTTCTTCAGCTGCTTCAAAGTTTATACATTCCATTTCTGTTTAGATGTATGACAGACATTTAATACTGTTTTCTTTTAAATTGTCTATAGTTTGAAAGTTTTTATATTTTAACTTTTGGTGTACACTGTACAGTGGAAATTGGGGTATTTTTGTTTTTTGGGTTCTTTCCAGTTTAGTTCAAGAAGTTTGTTGTGTTGTGTTTTTTGTTTTGTTTTGTTTTGTTTTTTGAACACTTATCATATGCCAGGCATTGTGCTAGATGCTTGAGGGCTGGGGGTGGATCATGGAGAATAAGATGTGGTATAATGGTAGCGAGACCATTGTGGGAAGTGAATGGATTTGGAGACAGACCCACCTGAACTGGAAGGCTCATGGTGCTAATAGTTCCAGAGTAGACTTAATTCCAAATCACTTAATTTCCTGAGCCTTCTCTATCTCTTCTTATTAGGAGGGTGAAAATACTTACCTTTTAAGTGAATATTATAACTTATTCTACAGGGTTGTTACAAAGATTAAGTGAAGTATCATGTGTAGCATAAGTAAGTTCTCTTCCTTCATTAACTAGTCATAGAGCCCTGACATTTAGATATCACAAGTGGTGGTAAAATTCTCAATTGCTTGAATTCAGGTCGATTATATTCTTAGGATTAAGAATGTTGTTAAAGATTCACTCCCCAAATATTTTTAAAGTATAGACTTTTGGGAAATTAAAAACAGAGTTGTCTTTGTAGTTTGTTGACCTTCTTACAGCAACAAACAAGCCCCAGATCTCAGTGGTTTTCTCCAGCAAACAGTTGTTTCCCACTTTTCGTGTGGGTAGCTGCAGGTGGCTGTAGGTCTGTTGCTCGGGCTCTCGTGGTTGTAAAAAGCTTGCACTTCGATATGGTGTGCTTCAGTGTATTCACAAGTGGTTGGCCAAAACTAGACACAGGGTCGGGCCTGACAGTGGGGCAGGGAAGTCTGCTTCATCTCAAAGAGGCACAGTTGGGGTAACGGCCATAGGTGGGGATGTGGAATCCTCTTACAGGGATGGAAGGGGGAATAATTGGACTTCCACTTGCCTTAAAACATTTAATCCACATAACGTTTTCAGGTGAGGAAACTAAGAGGTTTCCAAAGGAGGAAGTGCATAAGTGGTGGAGCTGGGACTGGAGCTCGGGCAGTCTGCCTCTGGAAACCAAGCTCTTTCTTCACCCACGGCTATGCCCACTGTCTTTCTCACCTTAGTGTATGGATTTGTTTTATTTTTTTTTTTTTCCCCAGAAGAAATCCTCTGATCTCTTGCTCGAGAAGGACATGTCTGGTTTCTGGCCTTCAGAGAGCAGGAGCATCAAGGTTCCTGTTCCTTAATACATGCACTTTCCCTTATTCCACCTGCTTTCAGCACCATGCCCACTTCTGCCCCGTGCTGTACCCGCATCCCAAAACTGGTCCAAACCTCCATCCCTGAGTGTGGGAGAAGGTGCTGGTGGCCCCCTTTCTGGGTGAGGGGAGGGCTTTGGGGAGTCCAGTCACTCTGTGTGTCTTCTCTGTCAGTCACCCTGCTTTCACATCTCTGCTTCAGCCTCCCTTCCTGTGGTGCTCGGTGCTTCTAAGGCCTGGGTCACACTGGGATTCTGTGTACGTCAGACCACCTTGCTTTCTCTTTGGTTATCTCAAACTTCATCTTCTTTAAGACAGTTACCTCTCTTTTCCAGCTTCCAGAATTTGTTGAAATCTCAAACTCAAAATCTCGTTCCCATTTATTTTGCCCATGTGCACTTATATCTTAAATTGCTTTACTGTCAATTTAGTGGGCTTATGGAAGAACACATAGGTAAGATGATGTGATTAATCCCTCCATTTTAACCAAGTCCCAGACTCTACAGCTGCAGTTTTAATAGTTGCATGGTATTTGATTGTATTGACATACCATAATTTATAAAACCAATTTTTTATTTTAGTTGTATAAGTTGTATAAAACTTTGGTTTTATAAAAAGCAGTCTTTGAGGCTTTGTGAACATCCTTAATTTCCTTAGAATAAAATTTAGGCGTAAATCCCTAATTTTAAAACTTTCAATATTTATTACCATATTGCTCACCAGAAAACAATTTACTTTTTGAGTAGGTATAAGCCTTCATTATTAACATAGCAATTTTTAAAAGATTTTAAATTTTAAACTTTAATTTTTGATTTTTCAGGTAAGAGACCCATATAAGGAGGTGCCTTAAGTTTTAATTTTAAATTTTAAATTTTTAAAAATTCTCTTTATTCATACTTCTTTTTCCAGAGAGCTTTAGAATTATTTTTCAGCTTCTTATATAAAATCTCATTATAATTTTGTTAGTTTCATTGGACTGTAAAATAATTTGGGATGGTGTAGTAACTTACAGTATGTTATTTTCCTGACCATGAACCTGGTATCTCTCTCAGTTCAGATCTTCTCTAGTACTTTCAGTTATTTGTTTTCTTAGTATTTACATTAAATTATTGTTATATTTGCTGTCAGATTTATGACTATCGTGAAGGAGATGTCACTTATACTTCTGTTTTCCCATTTGTTTTTACCAATAAATGGAATTTTTACTGGATTTGCTTGTTTGTCTAATATTTTGCCACTTTTTAAAAATATTTTCTTTATTTATCTGAGAGAGAGAGACCATGAGCAAGGTGAGGGCCTGAGAGGGGGAGAAGCAGACTCCACGCCAATCAGGGAGCCTGATGCAAGGCTCAATCCCAGGACTCTGGGGCCCTGGGTTAAGGCAGACACTTTACCAGCTGAGCCACCCAGGCGCCCCTATATTTTTGCCATTTCATGAATTCTTGCTATTAATAAGTTTTCATGGAGTCTTCTGAATTTCCTAGGAAGGCATTCAAATTAATTTACCAGTTAATCCACAACTAATTATTGAGCACACCCATTCTGTGCAAGCAGGTTCTAGGCACTTGGGATACAACACTAAATGTAACAAAGTCTTTGCCTTCATAGAACTTACATTCTAGTAGGAATATTCAGGTAATATATAAAAGAACATATAAAGAAAGTAATGCCCAGTTATGATAACTGTTATGAAGAAAAATAAAGCAGGATAAGGTCATAGCTAGTGACAGAGGGTGATTTTTCAGATAAGAGACCCATATAAGGAGGTGCCTTTTGGTGAGAGACCCAAATGAAGTGGAGGAACCAGCTGTGTGCCTATCTGCCAGTTTTCCAGGCATAGGGAACAGCGACATGCAAGACGCTTGCTGGTAAGGGGCAGCAGTGAGGGTAGTGGGTGGAACTGAGTGGACCAGGGAGAGAGTGGTAAGGGAGCTAGGGACTGAATCAGAACACAGCATGGGTGCCTCTGGCTGCAGGGGCAGGAGTACAGTGTGGTTGGACATGTGAGTCTGCATCTTAGGAGAGAGTTCTGAGCCTGGAGATCTGCATTCGTCAGTGCCTGTATGCCACTTAAAGCCAGGCCCGGTGAAATAGAGCCACAACAGAGAAGAGAACTCCAGAAAGGGTCCAGGGCCTCTGGACATTTACAAGCCAAAAGGGGATGTGGCATGGGATTTAGGACTAGCTAGTGAGGAACCATGAGAACCAGGAGACCAGTAAAATTGTCCATGTCAGGGAGGGAAAGATCACTTGCCCTGTACTGCTGGAAGCCCAGCGGGTGAGGCCCAAGGACTGACCACTCGGCTTGGCAGTACGCAAATGCCTGGTTGGTGTTGGTGGAGTCATGGAGAGAAACATGCTACTGGAGTAAGTTTAATACAGAATAAAAGGTAGGATCATGGACACAATGAGTACACAGAAGTCTCTTGAGAAGTTTTGCTATAAGGGCAGCAGGAAAATGGAGTGGTAGTTGGGGTGGGCTACAAGTTCTGGAAGAGAGTTATACGTGAGTGGTGATACTTTCTCAAATACGTATCTCTCACTTTATATATTTGGTTGCGTTGGTCAGAACTTCCTTCTTTTGTTCTCCTTTTTAGAGGAATATTTCATTAGTCTTTTAACAAAAAATGTGATTCCTGGTAATTGGGTAATTGGTAGTTTGGGCACCTGGGTGGCTCAGTTGGCTAAGTGTCTGCCTTTGGCTCAGGTCATGATCCCAGGTTTCTGGGATCGAATCCCACATTGGGCTCCCTGCTCAGTGGGGGAGCCCTCTGCCTGCTCCCCCCTGCTTGTATTCACTTGCTCTCTAACAAATAAATAAATAAAATCTTACCAAAAAAAAAAGAGATTTTCTTTCTCATATTGAACATTCTCTTTTCCTAACATTTCCTGTGTTAATATGAAATAGGTAGTGAGTCTTTACAAATGTATTTTCTGGACACCTGAAAGGCAGGCTTATGGTTTCTTTTGTATTTGTCTTAAAGTTGTGTGATAAATTATTGATAATTTCCTAATGTGGAACAGTATTCCTGAGATAGACCTCATTTGGTTATGAAGAATTGTTTTTAATATGTTAATTTTCTGTGATAATTTATTATTTTCACCTTATTTATGCAGGTTAGCAGGAAAGTGTAGATGGTGTGTTTCAGTCTTCTGCACCCTAACCATATTTTCTGAACAAAGTAACCCCTTTCGATATCAGAAACTTTAAAAGAGAATGGTCTGCTTTTTGGCCTCATTGGTCTAAGAAGGGCCTTAGTGGGACACCTGGATGGCTCAGTCGGTTAAACATCTGCCTTCGGCTCAGGTCATGATCTCAGGGTCCTGGGATCAAGCCCCATGTCAGGCTCCTTGCTCATTGGGTAGTCTGCTTCTCGCACTTCCTCTCCCACTGCCCCTGTCTCCCAGCTCTTGTTCTCTCTCTCTCTCTCAAATAAATAAAACCTTAAAAAAAAAAAAGTGCCTTAGCTTCTGGTCTCCCAGCTCATTCTCTCTTCCCTTCATGATGAGTTGTCTGTGGCATCTCCTGAACCATTGCTTATCAGTAGGGCCTCAAGGCTTCTATCTAGGGACAGTGAGAGACGTATGGGTGAGTCTCAATCAAGCATTGTTCAAATAAGAAGCATATTATAAGATAGAGGCACAGCTTGGTTCTTTTCTCCTCTTTCCTGCTCCTGCCTCCCTTCTTTTTCAGTCCAGGAGCTTGACCTCCTTCCTTAATGGTCTACTTTGTCCAAGGTTGTAACTTGATAAGCAGAGGCTACTTCTCTCTCTCTCTCTCTCTCTTTAAAAAAAAAAAAAAAAAGTCCTGAGACATGCTCAAAGAAATAATAGAATTATTCCTTTTTGACTCAAATGCTTGATCTTAGAATGACAAAATACCACAAAATATCTGATTGATTTACTCAGAATAATACCTTCTAAACCAAAACTTCCAGTACTTTAACTTGACTTTATTCCAAGGTAATATAACCATACACAGTGTTCCCCAGAAAGAGGTTAATATTTACCTTCCTTTTCTTCATAGCCTGAGGCACCATGTGGAAGAGGTTACGCCGTAGCAGTTAGTTGTAGGGGCCAGGCCTGATGGTGAGCAAGGTTGTCAGGTGTAGGAAAACACAGCTGCCAGAAAATATCCATCTGAACTCAGTATAAAAATATGAATACCTGATAGTGGAGGTTACATTTTAAATTCCAGCTTGAAAAAAAAGGCAAATTGATGAATAGAAATATTTAGTAATTAATGTTTCTTTTACAACTAATTCTTCCAGATTTGGAATCTGAAACCCCTTGGGTTATGTTTGGTATAGAATTCAGCCTTAAATCCTTTAAGCCTTAAATCCTGGGTGGCTCAGTCGGTTAATCATCTACTTTCGGCTCAGGTCATGATCCCAGGGTCCTGGGATCAAGCCCCAAGTTGGGCTCCCTGCTCAGCAGGGAGTCTGCTTCTACCTCTGCCCTTCTCCTGTTCATGCTCACTCTCTATCTCAAATAAATAAATAAAATCTTTAAAACAAATTAAAAACCCTTTAACTGGAAGTAATATTTCATTTTTTTTCCATTTTCATCATGAAAATATCTACTCACAAAATAGGTTTCTCTAGGGGTGTCTGGATGGCTCGGTCAGTTAAGCATCTGACTTCAGCTTAGGACATAATCTCTGTCCTGGGATCAAGCCCATGCTCAGCAGGGATTTGCTTGTCCCTCTCCCTGTCCCTCTGCCCCCCTCCCCCATTTTGTGCCCATGTGCTTGCTTTTTTTCTCTCTCTGTCAAATAAGATCTTGAGAAAAACAATTTGTTTCCTTGAACAAGGACAGAACCTTTGTACGGTGGTTTTTAAGTATATATTCAACATAACTACTCCAAATATGTATGTAGAATTCTAAAATGAATCTTTAACCACATAATGTGGGAATATGATTTTAGATATGGTTTACATATCGGTAAATTAAGTTCAACATAAAAAAGTGTGCCAGATCCCTTGTCAAGTGAGTTTCCCAAGTATTCATTTCATTTCTCTAGGAGTGAGCAAGTGAAATCTTTTACAGGGATAGAAGTATTGGTAGTATTTATGCAGAATATAATGTCAGTTAGAAAGACAACATTTGATCCATCATACCTGATGCACCAGTGCTGAGATTTTTCCCACAGATGATATGAAAAAAAAAAAAGTCCATTTCTTTCTACACGTGAACTATGTGAATATTTTAAGTACTACATCACAGTTAAGCTGCCTGGAAGCCACATAAGACAGCATGTTGAGAGTATCATGCCATTCTTCAAAAAGGAAATATATTCCCCATTTTCCTTGAAACACACAATCCTTTTGCTCTTTCTTTCATTTTCCTACTAGATTGAGAGATAGGTTTAGATAGTTTGAAAAGTTCCCCACTAAACTCTTTACTGTAAGAAAAGCAAGAGTAAATATGTGATTATAAATGGCAAGTACCACTAGCTGGTGTGAGAGCCACAGGAGGTAGTAGTGGTGGGCCTGCCACATAGACAGGACCTGTCCTAATCCGAGAGGGGTAGCATCTGTCCACTTAAACTGCCTTTCAGGGATGCAGGCTAGTGCTACTGAAGCCTTTGAGTTTTTTTTTAAGTTGACTTTTTAAGAGACTCTCAAATAGGGACTTAGAATAAAAATTTTTACTGTTTCTTTTGAATTGGTTTTATATTTGCATACTTCACAATGCAAAATCTTCCCCCGAACCACCCAGTCTTTTCCCTCCCTAAAGGTAACTTCATGTTACTGATTTCTTGTGAGTCCTTCTAGAGATATTTTTACATAGTGTTTTGGGTTTTTTCCTTTTTTTTTTAATTTACTATTTAAATGTTAGTAACTAATTTAGGACTTTTAAAAATACTGTGTAAAGAGATTTTTGGGTTTTGTTTGTTTTTAAATATTTTTTAAAGGCTTTATTTATTTGTCAGAGAGAGAGAGTACAAGCAGAGGGAGAAGCAGGCAGAGGGAGAAACAGGCTCCTCACTGAGCAAGGAGCCCAATGGGGGACTTGGTCCCAGGACCCTGGGATCGTGACCTGAGCCGAAGGCAGACCCTTAACCAACTGAGCCACCCAGGCGTCCCTGTTTGTTTTTGCATAGCATCACTTAATTGCTTCTTAATAAAGGTTTTTTTATGTTGAATATGAGAAATTTGAAAGGGCATATTCTACATTTTTATCCTCATGGTATTTACATGTGATCATAACATTTTAGAGAAGACTTATTTTTACTTACCTCCAAAACAGACCTTTAGGGAGGGTGTAGGGAAATTTGCCATGGCAAACCTGCTTTTCTTTTTTTCTTTATTTCACTCAGCTGATGTTCCTCATGCCCTCACCTGAAGATCAGTATGGTATTACGCCTCCTTTCATACCTAATGTTAAAGAGGCCTAGTTATCATCAATTGATCCTTTTCTCTAACACATTGAGCTTTGAAAACATCCATAAAAAGACTGTGAAGTAAGAAGTGATTATTGCTGATTTCCCTTCTTGGGCTACCTATTCAATATTCTGTGTACCTATGGAGATGTAAATGTTAAATGTATGAATTAGGAAATTAAGGTCTTCATAAAGGAGCAATTTTATTCAACTGTTATTGACAAATGCAGCTGTAAGATATTTATAGTGTGTGGGTAAGATTGGATTTATGTATACATCGTGATAGGCTTTCCACCATGGAGTTAATTAACACATCTGTTACCCCATATTTTTACCTTTTGGGTCACAGTGAAAACACTTAAGCTTGCTTTCTTAGCAAATCTCAACTACATAGTACAATATTATCAACTATAATCACCATGTTATATATTAGATCATCAGACCTTATTCACTTACAACTGAAATTTTATACCCTTTTACCAACCTCTCCCTATTTCCCCTACCACTTAGCTCCAGCCACTTTTCTACCTTCTGTTTCTATGAGTTTGACATTTTTTTCTTTTTTTTAGATTCCACATATAAGTGACACCCTGCAGTATTTGTCTTTCTCTGTCTAGCTTATTTCACCTTGCATAATGCCTTCCAGATTCATTCATGTTGTTGAAAATGACAGGATTTTCTTCTTTTTTAAGTCTGAATAATATTGCATTGTGTTTATATATATGCCACATCTTTATCCAGTCATCCATCAAGAGACAGGATATTTCCATATGTTGGATATTGTGAATAATGCTATAATGAACACGACAGTACACATATCTCTTTGAGATAGTGACTTCATTTCCTTTGAATATACACTCAGAAGTGGGATTTCTGGATGATATGGCAATTCTATTTTTAATTTCTTGAGGAATTTCCATATTGTTTTCCATAGTGGCTCTATCATTTCATATTCCCAACAGTGTACAAGAGTTCTCTTTTGTCTGTATTTATGCCAGTGCATGTTATCCCTTGTGTTTTTGATGAGGGCCACCCTAACAAGTATGAGGCGATATCTCATTGTGATTTTGATTTACGTTTGCCTTATGATTAGTGATGTTGAGCATCTTTTCAAGTGTCTGTTAGCCACCTGTATATCTTCTTCGGAAAAATGTCTGTTTAAGTCTTTCACCCATTTTTTAATTAGGTTGTTTGGTATTTTTGCTTTTGAGTTCATGACTTCCTTATATATTTTGCATGTTAACCCCTTTTCAGTTATGTGGTTTGCAGATATTTTTTCCCTTTTTACAGGTTGCCTTTCCATTTTGTTGATGGTTTCCTTTGTTGCTTAGTAGCTTTTTAGTTTAATGTTATTTATTTTTGGCTTTATTGTCTTTGTTTTGGGTGTCAATTCCAAAAAATCACTACTAAGACTAATGTCAAGGAGCTTACCCCCTGTTTTCTTCTAGGAGTTTTATAGTTTTGGATCTTAATTCAAGTCTTCAATTTGAGTTGATTTTTATATATGGTATAACATAATGGTACAGTTTTATTCTTTTGCCTGTGGATATCCACTTTTTCCCACACCACTTACTAAGGAGACTGTCCTTTCCCTGTTGTGTATTCTTGGTTCCTTCATTGAAAATTAATTGACCATTTATGCATGGGCTTTTTTCTGGGCTCTCTGTTCTGTTGATCTGTGTATCTGCTTCTATGCCAATACCATTCTGTTCTGATTACTATAGCTTTGTAATATGTTTTGAAATCAGGAAGCGTGATGCTCCAACTTTGTTCTTTCTCAAGATTGCTTTGGCTATTTTGGGTCTTCTCTGGTTGCATATGGATTTTAGGATTGTCTTTTCTATTTCTGTGAAAAATGCCATTGAAATTTTGATAGTATTGCATTGAATCTGTAGATCACTTTGGGTAGTGTGGGCGTTTTAACAATATTAATTCTTCCAGTCCATGAACATGGAATACCTTTCAACTTACTCATGTCTTCTTCAGTTTTTCATCAATATCTTTATAGTTTGTAAAATAATTTTTTATAAGAATGAACTTACTCTAACAATTTTGCTAATTTTGTTTTGTAGTTCCTGTGTTCCTTTCTTCCTTTATTCCTTCTTTCTTTGTGATTTGATTTTTTTGTATAGTAATGTGCTTTGATATCTATCTCTATCTTTTGTTGTATCTACTATTAGTTTTTGCTTTATGGTTACCATGAAGGTTATATAAAACGTCTTATAATAGCCTATTTGAAACTGATACAGCATAACTTTGAACATATACAGAAGCTCTACATTTTTACATTACTCCTCTTCACATTTTATGTTTTTGATGTTACAATTTACATCTTTTGTTTTGTGTATCCATTAATTAATTATTGTAGTTACAGTCATATTTAATGGTTTTTTCTTTTAACCTTTATACTAGAGTTATAAGTGACTCACTCCCACCATTAAAATATTAAGAATATCCTGAATATAACTACAGTTGACCTTTGAACAACACAGGTGGAATTGCTCAGATCTGCTTATAAATGGATTTTTTTCAATAAAGTATTTTAAATGGATTTTCTGTTCTTCATTATTTTCTTACCATTTTATTCTCAAGCTTACCTTATTGTAAGAATACAGTATATAATATACATAACATATAAAATATGTGTTTATTGACCATGTTATTGGTAAGGCTTCTAGTGGAACAGTAGGCTATTAGTAGTTAAGTTTTGGGGTAGTCAGAGGTTATACATGGATTTTCAACTATGCAAGGAATCAGTGTCCCTGACCTTTGAATTATTCAAGGGTCAACCGTATATATTTACCTTTACCAGTGAGTTTTATAGTTTCATATGTTTTCAGGTTATTAGCATCCTTGAAGAACTCCCTTGAACACTGCTTATAAGGCTAGTCTGGTAAACTACATCAGCTTTTGTTTGTGTGTAAAACACATTCTCTCTCCATCAGTTCTGCAGGACAGCTTTGTCAGGTAGAATATTCTTGGCTGACAGGTTTTTTCTTTCAGCACTTGGAATAGCTCACATCTGGTTTGCAAGATTTCTTTTGAAATATCTGCTTTTCATCTTATGAGAGGGTCACTTGTATGTAACAAGTTGATTTTCTTTTGCTGTCTTTGAGATTCTGTCTTTAACTTTTGACACTTTTTTGTTTTAAGGGGGAGTAGGAGAGTGGGCAGAGGGAAAGGGAGAGAGAGAATCTTAAGCAGGCTCCATGCCCAGCAATGACCCCAATGCCAGGCTTAGTTTCATGACCCTGAGGTCATGATCTGAGCTGAAATCTAAAGGGACACTTAACCAAATAAACCACCCATGTGCCCCCTTGACACTTTAATTATAATGTGTCTCAGTGTGGATCTCTTTATTCATCTTACTTGGTAATTTTTGGGCTTACTGGATCTGGATATCTGTTTCTTTCCCCAGGTTAAGTAATTTTCAACTATTATTTCTTTAAATATGCATTCTGCCCCTTTTTTGTTTCTCTTCTCTTTCTAGGACTTCTATAGTATATACATTAGTATACTTACTGTTGTCCTGTAAGTCCCTTAAGCTATCTTAATTCTTTTTCATTCTTTTTTCTTTTTGCTCCTCTCTTTAAATTCCTCTGTCCTGTCTCTCAGTTCATGAATCCTTTCTTTTGCTTCATCTAATGTGCTATTTAATCTCTCTACTGAATTTTTCAGTTCAGTTATATTCTTCAGTTCTGTGATTTCTGTTTAATATTTTTTAATATTTTCTCTCTCTTTGTTAAAATTCTCACTTTATTCACACATTATTCTCCTGACTCCAGCAAGCAGCTTTATTGTTATAAACTGTATTGGGAAAATCACTTATCTTTGTCTCATTAAGATCAGTTTGAGGATTTATCTTGTTATTTTGTTTGGAATATATATGTAGACTCTCCATTTTGGTTTCTGTGCATTACATATAACCACCACATCTTCCAGTCTTGACACACTGGTCTTATATAAGAAATTAACTTTGTCAATCATCCCAGCCCCAGGCGCCTGGTTGCCTCTCAAATCTTTATGCCTAAGCTTCCATCTTTGTTCTTAGTGGCTCTCAGTAGTTGAGAGTGTGCCAAGACCGTCAGTGTCCCAAAGAGAAGGACTGCAGATACAAGCTGATTGGAAGCCAGACTCTCAGGCAGCAGCTGGGAAAATATGCAGTCAAACATCTTCCAGGGATAAACTGGGAAATGGGCATTTTTGCCTGGCTCCCTCTATGCTGAGCCCAGGTATATAGCCACTGGGCAGGGGGTGCTCCCTAACCATTTAAAAACTGCCTCTTTGGGCGCCTGGGTGGCTCAGTGGGTTAAAGCCTCTGCCTTCGGCTCAGGTCATGATCTCAGGGTCCTGGGATCGAGGCCCGCATTGGGCTCTCTGCTCAGCAGGGAGCCTGCTTCCTCCTCTCTCTCCGCCTGCCTCTCTGCCTACTTGTAATCTCTCTCTGTCATATAAATAAATAAAAAATCTTTTAAAAAAAATAAAAAAAATAAAAACTGCCTCTTTGTAATAGTCTTATAGGACTCATGAATGCCAGTCCCTTTCAGTATCGGAGCTAGGTGATTTGGAGACCCAGTCCCTCAGGTGGCAGCCATAAAAGCTGGGGCATTTGTGTGGACAAGCTCGTAAAGGAGCAATTTTATATGAAATTCTTCAGAGACAACATATTTAATCCCATGGACCAAGAGCTTAAAATGTAGTTTTGTAAAACATCTTTTCCTTCAGAAAATTCAGTGTTCTTCCATGGTGAAGACAAAAATCTATGGCATAGTTTTCATGTAGAGAGATTGCTTATATTTGTCACAAAAATGCTATAAGATGTATGTGAAGATTTCTTTTAGAAGTGTTGGGATAGTATAAAATATTAATATATTTCCTATTCAAATGCCTATTTATGGTTAAGCCTCATATGCCCAGTATTCATCACAAGCCACATTGTTGCTATATTGTATTTTCTACTCTTTGGTGAGATCTCTTCATTTTAAATTTCGTTTTTATGAGTAAAGAATATGTTAAATGCTTAAAATGTGTTAAATGTATATTTTATATATGTGGTAAGTATGACGTAAAATAATGTTAAAATAGGGCTTCTTGTATTTTACCATTACATGTGGCAAAGATGTCTGAACTTTTAACACTTAATTTTGAGAAACACCCATTGTTCCAAAAGTAAAAAACTGGAAATTATTTTTATTTTCTAGGTTGTCCTTTGTGGAGGGTCTTCTCGAATCCCAAAGCTACAGCAACTGATTAAAGATCTTTTCCCAACTGTTGAACTTCTGAATTCTATCCCTCCTGATGAGGTCGTCCCTATTGGTGCAGCTATAGAAGCAGGGATTCTTATTGGGAAAGAAAACCTTTTAGTGGAAGACTCCCTTAAGATAGAGTGTTCAGCCAAAGATATTTTAGTTAAGGTAGGTTTAGCTTTTCTTTACTTTTCCATAAAAGTAGCATAAACTGATTGCCATAAGTTTTTATACATACATTGGTTTTATAGTGAAACTTTGTATATTGGTAAAAATTTCAAATTTAGATTTATAATTTTATATTTAATGAATTTCTTGTTTTCTTTCAGTTAGTATTTATCTAACATGTTAATTTCTTATCATTTTAATCATAAGCTTCAAATACAGATAGAGGGATACATGTTTCAATTTATTTTTAAATGAAGTAGGTTGGGATTAAGGATCACTTCTGTTTTCTTCTTTGCCTATCTGTAGTTTCCAGATTATCAACAAGGATTAGTATTATATTTATAATAGGAGTGACTTTATAATTGTAGTGATATCAAAGGATATGCATATTATTTTTCTGCATATTATTTTCTGCTTATTTAGGGAGTCGATGAATCAGGAGCCAACAGTTTCACAGTATTATTCCCATCAGGGACTCCTTTGCCAGCTCGAAGACAACACACATTACAAGCCCCTGGCAGTATATCTTCAGTATGCCTTGAACTCTATGAGTCCGAGGGGAAAAACTCTGCAAAAGAGGAAGACAAGTTTGCACAGGTGAATACATAAATTTGGGCAACAAATTAGTCATGTGAAACTGTTTAGCTTTTCCTTCTTCACTAGACTCAGTTTAATATCAATTAATATAAAATGTCTATAAGACATCTATCTAACATATTTGTATGAGTGAATTACTTCTACTTTTAAAAGAGAGAAGGAATAAGCAATTTTAATTTGAAAGAGTTACAGGAAAATAACAAAATACAACATGTATTTTTTCTGTTTGTCTTTTTTTGTTTGTTTGTTTAAGATTTTATTTATTTATATGACAGAGAGATTACAAGTAGGCAGAGAGGCAGACAGAGAGAGGAGGAAGCAGGCTCCCTGCTGAGCGGAGAGCCCGATGCGGGGCTCGATCCCAGGACCCTGAGATCATGACCTGAGCTGAAGGCAGAGGCTTTAACCCACTAAGCCACCCAGGCGCCCCTTTCTGTTTGTCTTTGTGCTCTCCACCCTCCTTGGTAAAATGTAAGTGGCAGGGAGAATGACATTTTTTGGTTTGCTATATGCCAGGTGCTATACCAGGCAACTTACAAAAATATCTCAGTGCCATGAGATAGACATTATTATGTTCATGTCATAGATGATTGAGAAACAGGCTCATGGCAGTAAATACCTTATTTTCCTTGTTGAGCTAAGATTTACCCTCAGTTGGTTTTACTCCTGGGACCTTGCTCTTGCCATTATACCATGCTGCCTCTCATACAGGATATCTTTACTTTCTCAAAATACCAAGTTTCTATTCATACTATAGAGTCTTATGCATCCTTTAAAAGGAATGAAGTGGAGCCACTTTATTTGCTTAGAAACATGTCCAAGAAATATAATTACATTAAAACACATATACAGGACTACAGAGCCGTATTTACAGTATGATGTCATTTGTGTTTAAATAAAAAGTTTGAGAGCCTGGGTGTGTATAAGGGAGGTGGTGTTTGGGTAGATGTGTGTATACAAATATCCATGCATAGATACAGAAAATATCTGTAGGTATTAGAACTATATTTAGGAAACTTAACAGTGGGTAAATTTGAAGGTACCAAAAGGGTTTTATTTTGTTTTGTTTACTTTTTAACTTTTAGTACTGAATTTTTAACAAACAGCACAGGACATGAGCATTAAATACTTCTGTAGTGAAAATAAAGCAAATGTAGGTAAGCAAAGGGAATGTATAGTTCTCTTCAGCTTTATATCTATTTTCTAATTCAACAAAAGAATAATGAAAACACACATACAAAACCTATCTGGGCTCCACCTCAGACATCTTAGAATCTAGGGGAATAGGGCTCCTTCAACTAGTAAAGTTTTCTTTTTTTTTTCTTTTTTTTTTTTAAAGATTNGTAGGTAAGCAAAGGGAATGTATAGTTCTCTTCAGCTTTATATCTATTTTCTAATTCAACAAAAGAGTAATGAAAACACACATACAAAACCTATCTGGGCTCCACCTCAGACATCTTAGAATCTAGGGGAATAGGGCTCCTTCAACTAGTAAAGTTTTCTTTTTTTTTTCTTTTTTTTTTTTAAAGATTTTTTTATTATTATTATTTATTTATTTCACAGCGGGAGAGAGATCACAAGGAGGCAGAGAGGCAGGCAGAGAGAGAGAGGGGGAAGCAGGCTCCCTGCCAAGCAGAGAGCCCGATGCGGGCCTTGATCCCAGGACCCTGAGATCATGACCTGGGCCGAAAGCAGAGGCTTTAACCCACTGAGCCACCCAGGCGCCCACAACTAGTAAAGTTTTCAAAAGCTCCTCCAGATGTTTCTGTCGTGGATTACTATATAAGCACTCTTCTGTGTACTGTATTTCTAAACTTACTTGGCTGTCTTAGTATTCCCTTAACTTTTGTCCTGTACATTTATTACCTTTTCTCCTCAGACACTGCTCCGAGACTCTGCTGCAGCTACTGTCCCCATATCCTAATTTATAGATGCCAGAAGAAGAGTTAGTCACCTAATACTGAATTTGGAACATAATCTTGTTAAAGATTCCATATGTTCTAATCTCTGTGTTTTACAAATGAGTAAAGCAAGGTACATAGTGTTTGCCTAAGGTCATAAGACTTGATATTGGCAAAATCTGAAAAGTCACTTCCAAATTTGGTTTATTGGTATACCTTTCTTTAGGAAACTAAAGAATTTTTTGGTAAATTCATTAGTATCTCTTATGTACAAATGTAATCTTAGTTGTACAAAAGAATTTCTCATGTATTTCTTTAAATTGGTTTTCCAAGGGTATTTAAAATATTTGAATTTTTTAAAAGTATATATAGAAGTATATACCTAAATATAATTTACATGTTACTGGTAATGGCTTAATTACCAGAAAGAAAAGCAGTCTTGATTTTCCGAGACAAAGTATACTTCATAATCTAGGATATGATGTTTAAGAGGAACAAATCTATTAGTTATATGCTCTCCTTCTAGAGGAGACGTTTCACTTCTTAGTTAAGAAAGCTTAATCCTATTTTCTGATTCTGGTTATTGAAAACTGCCCTATTTAAAAGGTTCGCTTTAGTAATAAGTAAGATTTAGTCCATTGGAATAACTGGTGCATCAGTTTATTAATATATCAAAGTACTAAACCGTCTTTATATTATTTTTACATAAACAGGTTGTACTCCAGGATCTAGATAAAAAAGAAAACGGATTACGCGATATATTAGCTGTTCTTACTATGAAAAGGTACAAAATTAAAGTACTTCTCATGTTCAGAAAATTCACTGTGAGGCTTGACCTTTTGTCTTAGTTTATTGATTTCTTCACACATTGCCATTCTAGGAAAACCCGGTATTAAAGCTTTCAATGATTTTATCAGTGAATTACATTTTCTGCCCTATAAAATTGCTATATTTTGTAAAGTGTATCTCAAATCACTTGCATTCTGAATTTTTTATGATCTCTAATTATTTTGGTGTGGTCAGCGTAAAAAACTGGTCCATGAAGTTTGAGATACAGTTTTCATCAATCTTAAATATAATCTTCTAAGGTTTACATATTGATTATTATTTGTCCTATGAAAGGATAAGTTTATTTTAGAATTGCTACAGAAGATCTCTAGGAAATAAATTACTAATTAAACACAGCTATTACCACTCCACTAACAACTGGCCACCCATAAGACTGTGTCTTGCAAGTAAATCATTTCCAAATTAACTTTAGGAACAATTCATTCCATAACCATACTTAGCAAGAATGTCAGATTCATTAGAGTAGGTTTGCCTTGGCCTAGGCTTAAAAATGGCATGATGCATCTTCAGTGTGCATAAAGTCTTTAACTTGAGATCTTGATCATCATGGTTTTCAAGGAATACAACTTCTGTATCAGTGGTCTAAGAAGAAATTTTTAAGAACAACTATGTAATTATAGCATATGACACTAAGTTTAGACACTGAAATTGTGTTTCTTCTTTAATACTCTTCTTTCAAAAATTAAAATTATCTCATTTACTCTAAGTCCTCAAATTATTTAAGAACTTTCTGGTTTTATGAAATGAGCTGATGAAATGTTATATATTGTTTGTTTGTTTGTTTAGGGATGGATCTTTACATGTGACGTGCACAGATCAAGAGACTGGAAAATGTGAAGCGATTTCTATTGAAGTGACATCTTAGTGTTCTAGAAAAACCAGGAATTTTTTAGAACTAGACTATCAATATTATTTGGTTTTGTTTACAAGTGATGTTTATATTAAAATACTTTTTGAATGAATTGTATATGTTTCTATTAAAATACAATATATTGGTAAGTGTTGCAACCTTTTTTTGTTTTCCATTTAAGATGGGAAATATAAGGTCCTTTATTAGTGGGAAATATAAGGAACTTTTTCTATCATAAGGCTATTTAGAATTAAACTGAGTGAATCGAAGGAAATTTTACTGGAAATTTAACAGTGTTTTTTAAAATTTTTGTTCTATAACTTCAAATTTGAAAAAGTCTTATTAGATAATGAACTAGGAACAACTTACAAGTCTTTGATAGTAAATAAAATTGGAGAGCCATGTGCAAAGTAAGAAACCATTTTTGCTTAAAAGAAAAAAGTAAATTCAATGATTGTGCATAGATATGTGTGTGACAAGCATAGAAAACAAAAGTCTAGAGGGCTGCCCACCAAACTTGTGACAGTGGCCTTTTTGTGGACAGAAATATTATAGGGAGGCAATTTCACTTTTCCTTTTTATAATTTTGTTTAGTGTGACTTTTTCTCTCTAACAAACATATTTTATCTTTTGAAATTAAAAGATCTTTTTTAATTTTAAAGAGAGGGCTAGCCACATTTTGATCATCAGAGAACACTCACTAGTGCATTGAGATACTCTGTAGATTACTAATGGAAAGCTTATTCACTAAAACAAGACAACTAATCTTATATATTGAAAAGAGAGTTGGAAGGTGAGCAGTGCACATCAGATTCTATTATCAAGAGAGGATTTTCCATTCATTTCTCTCCTTGGTTCCCAGGAGACTTGAGAAGAGGAACTATCTTTACCCAGTGGTAACATTAAAACTTGTGCTATTTTTATCTTGTTCAGGCTTTGTGGATGTCCTTTATTCATTATAGTTTTTTTTTTATGGAGGTAGGTGGCAGTAATAATCTATTTCTAAAGATACAGAAACTAAACTTAAATTTTTTCATGTTTATTCTGTATCAGATTATTGACAGAATCAAAAAAAATTCAGATATGATTGAGTCCACAAAGAAGCAGACTCAGAGGCATACCTTTTTGATTAAGGCTGACTACTTAGTTATTTTTAGGATCTTTTCCAGTTATTAAAAACTTTGAAATCAAATAAATAAAATAAATAAATAAAAATTAAATGTTTTTAGAAAATAGGAAAGTAACATCTGAACTAGTTGAACTGCTTTCAATCATGTTTTAGAAAGTGCTTTAGGATTTTATTTCGTAGTTACTGTTAGCTCTTTAAACTAGATCATGCACTGGCAAACTATAGCCAGTGTGTCAGTTCTATGCCATTCCTATTTTTGTAAATAAAATTTTATTAGAATATCACCAGGCTTACTGGTATCTGTATTGTTTGTGGCTGTTTTCACACTGTAATGGCAGTAAGTAGTTGCAACAGAGACTCTGTGGCCCACAAACTTTAAAATATTTACTGTCTGGCTCTTTACAGAAAATGTTTGTCAACTCCTGAAGTAGATTAATGAAACCTGTAGAATAAAATATCATAAGGATTTATTCAAGAGTTTCTTTTCTTCCATGTCTATGTAATAATTTACTTACTTGACTGCTTTCTCCACTTAGATTAGTAAGTATTGTGAGAGCAGAGATGCTCTTAGTCACCATTATGTCTCAGACCCCAGAACATTACCTAATCACAGGTGTTCAGTCAGTGTCTATTGAATAAGTGCATTACATGGAAGAAAAAATAAGTCCTCTTTGTATTCTACAGGACAATGGCCAGTAAGTACATCTTTTGCATATTTTATTTCTTTAGAAACACAATAAAGAAGGAAAGGAATACCACTGCTTCTGGCTTTATTAGTTAACTTTGCATACTTTTTTTCCCCAACATACCAAATTTGAAATTGTCACCAAGGGTGCTCTGTTGCCTAATGTAACGTACTCCAAATTGTCTTGCATCCTCATGTGACAAGTTTTGTGTTTTTTTAAGATTATTTATTTATTTTTTTATTTGACAAACACAGTGAGAGAGGGAACACAAGCAGGGGGAGTGGGAGAGGGAGAAGCAGGCTTCCTGCTGAGCAGGAAGCCCGATGAGGGGCTCAATCCCAGGACCCTGGGATCATGACCTGAGCTGAAGGCAGATTCTTAACGACTGAGCCATCCAGGAAACCCCAAAAGTTTTTTTTACTTCTAAATTTGGGGAAGGTTTGACAATGAACTTTTTTTGTGTTTTACTTTTTCAAGGTAAAAATGTCTTCAACATTCTTCTAATTATAAAATGATACACACTCATTATAAAATTAAAATTGCAAAAGAAAGGAGTGCCTGGGTGGCTCAGTCCATTAAGCATCTGATTCTTTTTTTTTTTTAATTTTATTTTTATTCTTTGCCCAAGGGGTACAGGTCTGTGAATCATCAGGCTTACATCTTTCACAGCATTCACCAAAGCACAAACCCTCCCCAATGTCCATAACCCATCCACCCTATCCCTACCCTCCCACCCCCCAGTA
>LNAC01000317.1:553250-629385 GCA_002007465.1 Ailurus styani | reverse complement strand
AGACCTGGCGTCCTGCAGCCTTGCTAGCCAACTGTGCACACCCTTCCGCTCGACTTTGCCCCCCACCCCCACCCCCACCCCAGAAGCATCGGGCGGAGAGTTCGTTAGAAACGGCAGAACCTCAGATACCAGCCCAGACCTACCTAATTTGAACCTGCATTTTAACAAGATCTCCAGATGATTCCTACGGCCATTCAAGTGTGAGAAGCACAGATGGAGACTGGTGGTTTCAAACTGCTGCATACTACAATCACCTGGGGAGCTCTAAAAAATTCCAAAGCTCATGTGACACCCCATACCAATTAAATCAATCTCAACGAGTGGGACCAAAAAAACAAAACCTTTCCGAGTGATCCCAACCTGGAACTAATTTTGAGAACCTTTGATCTAGGGGTGTAAAAACAATGGTTAGTTGGGCTCAGGTGGCTGAGGAACAGGCACGGGAGGAAAACCCACTCTGCACCATACAGCTCCACTCCACCTTTGGGATTTTTGCACAACGTATAAGTAGGGCTGATGTGCAAGAACTAAAATGCGTGGGAAGGACAAGCTTGCGCGTACTCCCGAATTAGAGGAGTTACCCCGCCCCGTCGAGGTAGGCTGGCGGCTAACTCAGATTGCGCCGCCGGGGAGGAACCACGCGCCCCGCCCCCCGGCGGCTCCCGCGCCCTCCGGCGCGTCGGGACGGGACTTGGGGCGCATGCGCGCTCGCCGTTGCGGCCGGGGTCGGCCTTCCGTGACGTCACGACGCGTCGCGGGTTCCAGCCCCCAGCCCCGGCCCCCCGACTCCCGCGCAGGTCGGGCGGGGGCGGGGCGTCAGGCCAGCTGAGCTATCCCGTCAGACCGCGCCAGTTTGAATGAAAGCTCCTCAAGATGGCGGCGGCCGGAGCCGAGGCGCGAGGAGGTGAGGGCTGGAGAGCGGCTCTCCTCACTATCCCCCGTTCTCCAGGCAAACTCCCGAGGCCCGGGAAGCGGGGCCGGGATCCGTGGGCCCGCCAGAGCGCGACGCGGCGAAACGCCGCCTTCCACTCTGATGACACCTTGGCCCCCAAAGGCGCCCCGCAGGCTTCACCCTTCCCCCGGTCCCTGACCGTTCTTACGGCACGGCCCGCTCGCTCCCCGCAGTCTCCTCTTGCGGCCCGCTCCCGCGGGGCCCGGTCCGCGCGTCCTGCTTCGAGGTCAGCTGTCTTTCGCTCCGCGGACGTCCCGCGGACTCCGTGGCCCGGCCCCCGCTGCCGGTTGAGCCGGAGGCCCCTCCCCGCCTGGTCGCCGTGTGGAGGTATTCGGGCGGCAGCCGCGGCTCCTGGTAATCCCCGGGAGGGGGGTGCTCGAGGGCCTGTGGGCACGCTTGTGGTTTACTCCTTTGTGGTGGTTTGGGCGGGACGTTTGTGTTCGGGCTGGCTCTTCCACTGGGGAGCGGGAAGCACCCGGTGGTGTAGATGTGACCTCAGTATCAGAGGAAAAAAGAAATTGGGGCTGAAGTGTGAACGCTTAGGAAATAAGTGAGCATACACCCCAGTTTGGACGCACTAGAAGGGTAAATTCCCCGCGGGAGAATATCCCAGGAAGTGGGTGTTTGAAGACGTAGTCTCTGGCTTACGTTAATTTTTATACCCACCGGGAACTTGTGTGTTATTTATGTGGACGCCCGAGAATTAGATACCTAGCGTGTAGTGTTTGTGTGTGCGCGCCTGCCTGTCGCGCGCACCCTCTGAAAGACTGGAATTTTCAAGGCATTCTAGAATTTGAAAGTGTTTGCTAGCACTACTTCTCTCCACCTAGATTATGGACTCATTATCCCCAAACTTTTCTTCCACTAGGGATTAGTGTGAATCTAGTGTAAGGTTTTTGTAGTGGTAATGAAATGTTTAATCTTGCAAATGAGTTATCTTCTACATTATTATAGATCATCGGAATTGTTAACCAAGGGTTTGCGGTTTTTTATGTTCCAATTTTTTTCTCAAAAATAGCACTTTCGTCCAGGGTTGTCTTGAACCTCAAGTTAAACTAGATAAAAATGGTAGGGACAATAAAACACACACACCTTGGGTGATATCCAAAAGGAACCTCCTTTGCACGTGATCAGCATAGTGAGGTTAACTTTACACAAAACATCCCCCAGTTTTTTTAAATGGAAGACATTTTAAGTGGTCATTTCTGTTATACCACTCTCCTACTCCCAGACCACCACTCCACAGTAAGCAGTCACTCCCCCAAATATTTTTTTGGAGAAAGTACCTTTCATTTTTGTGGTCTAGAATTATGAATCTTTTGTAGGAAGCGGGGTAGTGGAAATCGCGCTTCAAGGTTTCTGACAATGAAGCCCCAGTATGAGTTGGGGAGGAGGAGGGAAGGATATATAGTAAGAGCTGCTGTGTGTTCTCTCTTCCTTGGAAGTTACCTCAAAACAAAAGGTTATCTCCAACTACCTTGGAGAGCTACCGAGTAAAGCTTGAATTTACTGGTAGGTTTTGTTTGGTTAATTCCACTTTACTCCCACCCTCACATTTTTTCAGTGAATCTGAAGTCTGGAAAGATGGAAATATCACTCAAGTCAGGTAGGCAGATAGCTAGCAAAGGCTGGGGCAGAGGACCCTTGATTCCCTGGAGTGCTTACCATAACACTAGCCGTAATACCAAGTTTATCACACATTTCTAAACATCAATTTGTGTTAACATATTTTATATGCCATATGGTAACGTACTGTTTACAGAAATTTGAGAGTAAAATGTTAAGCACTTTTAGTTACTGGGTTCTGTAAGGTTAATTATGAGCGTGTCTGATTTTTTTTTAAGCTTGGTATATGGATTATGTAAATTGTATACTCTGTTTCATAAATCTTGGCTTTAAAAACAGTACAGGAAATGAGTTATGAAAATAAATTCTCCATTATTTGTTATAACTCTTGGGCTTATTTACCTTGATGATAATACAGCATAGGCAAAATAATGAATGGAGTTAAAATTTCATGCAGCATTCCAGAATGAGAAAAGTAGGGTATATGATTGATGTATGACTATGTTACTGTAGAACTATATTTCAATTAGATTTTATTTCTTACTGATCAACTAAGAGAAAGGGAGAAATTTGTTTTTAATAACTTGTAAGTCTGTTTTAAAATCTAAGATATTTTTAATAACAGTAAGTTTGTCTTAGAGATCTGCATTTTATTAAAACCGATTATATTCTATGTAGAATATAATGGAAAAGGTAAAAACATTATCTCTGTTGACCTTTACATCTATATGTAATTTTAAGAAAGCTTAAAGACATGAAACTTTTTGTTCAGGTGGCTTAGTAGAAATTAATTTACATTAATTAAGCATAGTAGGATAGAGACCCATGGAAAAAAAATCCAAGAAGACCAATTTACCTAAATAGTTCTTTAATGCTTAACTTTTTCTTGAAGACACATAAATGGTTTCTTGTCATATGAATTTTCAGTCCTATAAAATTGCCAGTTGAAGGGTGGGGATATAGAGGTCTTAAGTTTTTCCTTTTTTTGCTTTAATTGAGTGGCTACTTCATTAGTAAAGAATTCTATTTTCTTATTGTAGCTTGGTGTGTGCCTTGCCTAGTTTCACTTGATACTCTTCAGGAATTATGTAGAAAAGAAAAACTCACATGTAAATCGATTGGAATCACCAAAAGGAATCTAAACAATTATGAGGTGGAATACTTGTGTGACTACAAGGTAGTAAAGGTAAGGCAAATATCTAGCCCCTTAAAAGAGACCTAATCAGACTTCAATTCAGTATTTCATATTTCTGTAACCTAAAAAGAACCTTAAAAGTAAGCAAAAGCTCTTAATGTTAAAAATTCTAAGCCATAATAAATTTATATGTCCTAGCATCTATATTGCCAAATAACATTGAGAGGATTTTGAAGCATTAAATGTTCTTGCATTAGAATATTTTAAGGTGCTTTATTCATTCTACATCCAACTCTTGATTATTTCCATGTTGATTACCAGAGCAAATGTTTTATCTCATATTGGCTTCTCCTGTTATTCATTTTGTTTCTGAATCATATTTCCTCACTATCACCTGAAATAAACCTAGAAATTCAAACCCAGTTTTAGTGCTGTTGAATCTCCTCAGGAAGCATTACCATTTGTATGTCCTTTATCATGTCAAACTCCAGATATTAGTGAGGTTCTATGGTGTAATAGGATGGCCTGGAGTTCAGAATCATTTCTGATCTTCGATTGGTACTTTGAGGCTTTATCAGAGTCATTTAACTTCTCTGGGCGTCACTTGATTCCTGTTTCTCTTTAAAATGACAGGTTTATTTTCCTGTTTACCTTCCTCAATCTAAACCTCATGATATATTTTTGAGTAATTCATCTTTCTTTTGCCTGTTCCCTCTCCAAGAGCTCTTTTTTTGGTTATTTAGTTGTCAGTTCTTCCAGACATATGAATTAGAAATCCTCCTCCTTTGTCTTCCATATTGATTCAGTCATTAAATCCTGTTCTTCCTTTGAAACATCCATCATCTTTTCATATAACTACCTCCCCCACTCAGTGGGATTTTTCGATCAAATATTTCACTACACTCTTCAGCAACGTTCAACCCCAAAACAGCCCAGTCACCTGCCATCTCAGTGTATAAACTGTGGCCTGACCAATCTAGCCAAGAATATCCTATAATCACACGTACTGATGCCATTAAAGCTTATTTCTAATCTCACTCCACTTAGTTCTACATAAGGTTTTTATCTTTTGCTTTCTTTTTCCTTTCTTGTCAGCAGCTTTTCTAACTTCTCTTACTTTCCGGACTTCTTACTCTATCCTTTGTCTTCATATTCAGCCACAGACAGGAAAGTTTTTACTTTCCTGTCTTCTGCTTCTGTGAAAAATAGGATCCGGACTTCTTACTCTATCCTTTGTCTTCATATTCAGCCACAGACAGGAAAGTTTTTACTTCCCTGTCTTCTGCTTCTGTGAAAAATAGGATCCTTCAGGGCGCCTGGGTGGCTCAGTGGGTTAAAGCCGCTGCCTTCGGCTCAGGTCATGATCCCAGGGTCCTGGGATCGAGGCCCACATCGGGCTCTCTGCTCAGCGGGGAGCCTGCTTCCTCCTCTCTCCTCTCTCTCTGCCTGCCTCTCTGCCTACTTGTAATCTCTCTCTCTGTGTCAAATGAATAAATAAAATCTTTAAAAAAGAATAAAAAAAAAATAGGATCCTTCAGATATGAACTCTCAACTTACCTTTATACCAGTTATCTGTATCCTTGCTGTCACTGTTTTTCCTTTTTCTTCCTGTCCATCCCCCATTAGGACTTTGCTTAATCCATGATGCTTGTGTGTGTGTGTGTGTGTGTGTGTGTGTGTGTGTGTGTGTGTGTGTGTGTTTCACTGACTTCTCTCAGTCAGTAAAACCTGTTCAGGTCTTCCCCAGTCTTTCTTCGACCTTGTCTCCCCACGCAAGCATTCCTGTCTTCTACTTGATTTCCCATTATCTTTTTAAATTAGCTTTGTCAAGATGTAATTCACATACCATACAATTCACTAATTTAAAGTGTACAATTCAGAGCTTTTAGCGTGCTCTCAGTTATTCTAAAGTTGACTGTGGTGATGGTTGCACACTTTCATTATGGCAAAAAGAAACTCCGCACCACCCAGCCACCACTCCCCAAACCTCCCCAATCTTCTTCCCCCACTACCCCTAGCCATCGACTAACCTATTTTCTGTTTCTGCAGATTGTCTATTTGGACAATTCATACAAATAGAACCTTAATATGTATGTGGTTCTTTGTGATTGGTTCTTTCACTTAGTGTGGTGTTTTCAAGGTTGTTTTCGAGGTTCCATGTTGTAGCATGTATTAATACATCATTCCTTTTTATTGCCAGCTATTCCATTATAGGGATATAGCATATATAATTTATTTCTTACTTGGACATTTGGGTTGTTTCTGTTTGGGGGCTATTATAAATAATGGTGTTATGAACATTCATGTAGAGAATTTTATATGGACATGTTTTCATTTCTCTTGGATATATACCTAAGAGTTGAATTGCTGGGTCATACAGTTTCTCTGTGTTTAACCATTTGAGGAACTGCCAGACTTTTCCAAAGGGACACTCCCACTAACAGTGTTACAAGTGTTTCAATTTCTCTACCTCCTTACCAACACATGTTATTATCTGACTCTTTGATTATAGCTCTCCTACTGGGCATGGAGTAGTACCTCCTTGTGGTTTTGATTTGCATTTTCTTTGATGGCTAATGAGGCCAAGCATCTTTTCATGTGCTTTTCAGCCATTTGTACATCTTTGGAGAACTATCCATTCCAAGCCTTTGCCCAATTTTTTGAATGGGTTTTTTTTTTTAATTAATGAGTTGTAATAGTTCTTTATGTATGCCAGATAGTCCCTCATGAGATATATGGCATGTAAAATTTTTCTCCTGGGGGTTGTCTCTTCACCTCTCATGAACTTTTTAACCCACTTTATTCTGATTTATGCCCCTCTCATTGACCTCCTAATTCCAAATATGAGGACATCAAATCTTACTCTACTTAGCAATGTCTGATACTGTTGGCCTCTCTCTCTCCTTTGAAATTCTCTTGTCCAAGGAGAGACTGGCTACACTCATACTCCATCTCTACCATCTATTTGAGTGACTTTTAGCAAATTTCTTAGCTTCTCTTTCTATTTCGTCACTTATAAAGTGAGGATATTTGTAGTACCCATCTCATAGGGTTATGATTAGCATTAAATGAGTTGATGTAGATAAATGCTTACAACAGAGACTGACCTGTGATATTCATATCGTAGAAGTGTTGTCTTTCATTGTTATTCATCTCTAGCTCCCCTCCTTTTTCCACCTATTTTTCTTACTGTTCTTTCTGAATCTCCTTTTTTGTCTCTTGTCTGTCATTCCTCTGAAATATCTATGAGATAACCTCCACAGCTCTGTGCTTGGCCCTCTTCTCTCTTTGAAGTGACTCTGTAGATGACCTCTTTCCCAGTGGTTTCTACTTCTATCTGTTTGACTTATGACTGCCAAATCTTTGTGAGGCATTGACCTCTTTGTGGACTTCATTTCAAACTGACACTGTACTGGTTCCCAAATTCAACATATTCGAAACTGCACCTGTTTTCCTCCTTCAAATCTGCATCCTGATCTAGTAGTGTTCCCTGTCTAAGCTAACAAAACCATAATACCACCAGTTACCTAACCTTTTAACTCAGACATTTTAGTTCTTCCTTTCTACCTACCCTCTAATAGGTCATCACATTCTATTTGTGTTTTCCTGTTCATTCTTGCTGTACTTTAACAGAGTTAGTTACTTTGGGGTCTGTGCCTACATTGCAGGTGCTACCATTATTCTTATACAGGATTCTTGGTGTTGTAGTTAGATTTTAGATAGCTTTTGCTGTTTGGTTTCTCCTTCCTCCTTCTCATCAATCCTTTTGGTTTCCTGTTTTGGAATAAGCACCTTACTTGCACACTTAGGTCCCTCATTTCTTCTCTTTTCTGGCACAAATTACTTAATCTGTAAGCCAGTATTATTTCAATATACCGCCCCTTTTATTTCTCTCTCCCCTCCCATGTTCAGGGCACGTGAAAGTTCATATGACCATGTCTTTTTTGTGTGTGTACCCCTCCATTTAGCTCGTAAGAGACACTGTTTCAATATCATATTCCTCAAACCCATTATAGATGTTTCTAAAACACAGTTCTGATTGCGTTAGGGCCTTGCTGTAGACCTTTTAAAGGCTTGTCTACCAATCTAAGCTAAGACCTTTGTACTGAGGTTCTTTATTATCTGGCCATCAACTACCTTTCCAGCTTCATCTCCTACTTTTTATCCACATGGAAATACTTATAAATTCTTTCATTTAGCTAAGATTTAATGAGCACCTGCTATGAGCTGGGCACCCTTGTGTCCTTTTGCTGTTCTCATCCAGTTCCCTCTCTGAAATACTGTTGTTTCCCTTCTTTCCTTGACAGAATTCTCTTTGGTCTGGAAAGTTGAGCTGAAAGGTTACCTATTTTTGAGCCTTCTTCCCTCCCCCATGTCCCTAAAATTAATTGGTAAAATTAATTAACAGGAGTTAATAAGCACTGTTCTTATTATTCTAGATCTTGACACATTTTATAGCTTGGTTTCATACCTTCTCTGCTAAATTGTTAACCATTTAAGGCCAGAACTCTGTCTTACTGTAGCTTCTAGTACATAAGGGGTATTTAGTGCTTAATGAATTGAATTGGCTTTTGCATCAGTAATTTCTCCAATCCTCACAATCACCAGTATGCTGGATCTTCTTAGCTTCATACTTAGATTACAACAGCAATCTATTGACTAATAGCTCCTATATTGTCTTTCTATAGTCTCAATAAACATTTGAGTTTCTTTGTCAGGTACTACATTAGGCTCTGGGAAAAATAAAGATTAATCAGAAACTGTCTTTCACCTTAAGGAACTCACAGCCTGCTGGAAAGATGGAGAAGTAAACCATCAATTGCAGTATAGTATAAGTGAATGGCAGACTTCATTACATATCTGTGGGAGGTACACCAGGGCCAGGTCACAGAAAGCTTCCCAGAAGAGGGGATATCCCACAAAGGCCTAAAAAAAAGACACGTATACTGTAACTCATGGTTTTTCTACAGAGAATGGAGTGCTAGAATGTGGGAGTGGGAAAGAATGAGAGATGAGTGAAGGAACTTTCACAGCATTCTCCAGTAATGAGGGAATCACTTGAAAGGTTTTAAAAAGAGTGATACAATTAGATACTTAGTTCAGAGAATTTTCTCTCTGAAAGTGGATTGGCAGGGAGGGAATAACATACAATTTAAACATTCTGAAAGGCTGTTGCAGTGATCTGGGCAAGAAATTATAGTGCTTAAACTAAAGGAGATGAAGAGAAATCGGTAAAAAATATTTTTAATTATCATGGTTATAAAATGTACAAGTCTATGATTTAGTGGTTGGGATTGGGCAGGAATCCAGCAGTGAGGGAATCCATATCTATGAAAACATGGGCTTCTAACTTGCAATGGTGTATATAATACTGCTTACCAAGACCCAGCAATATAGGAGGATTAAGATAGAAGGACCAGGGTGCCTGGGTAGCTCAGTGGGTTGGGCCTCTGCCTTCGGCTCAGGTCATGATCGCAGGGTCCTGAGATCGAGGCCCGCATCGGGCTTCCTGCTCAGCGGGGAGCCTGCTTCCTCCTCTCTCTCTGCCTGCTTGTAATCTCTCTCTCTGTCAAATAAATAAATAAATAATCTTTAAAAAAAAAAAAAGGACCATGTTGGGTTTGGAGATGAAGGTTGAGAACATTTAAGTGTAAGATGGATGATGGGTACGTAGTTGAGAATGTGGCTCTAAGTCAAGCATGAGAACTGGAAACAGATTTTGAAGTAATTGGCAAAAAGATAGCAGTTTAAGCTTTGAGAATGGATACAGTTACCCATTAATTAACAGATATTTATTGCCATCTGCCATGTCATATGCTAGACACTAGGGATCTCAGCAATTAATGACACAACGATGTGGTCCCTGATACATGGAGTTGATCTTTTGGTGAGGATAGAAAACCTTAAATGTAATTGTACAACATACTTACAGTTGAGGTAAGTGCTAATGTAACAGCAGGTTGTAACTTCTGGAGAAACTAGGCAGCCGTTCGTGAGAAATGGTGTTTAAACTCAGTCCCAAAGGATGGGACGAGAAGTAGGGAAGGGTCTGGAGGCAGAAGAGAGCCTGACTTCTTCAAAGAGTAGAAGGATTGAGTGGAACATAGCAAGAGGGATTGAAAGGAGGCTAGAAGGATGCAGAGGACCCAGAGAGCACAGCTCCCTACAGTCCAAGAAGAGAATTTGGACTTTATCTTAAGGGCAGTAGGGAAACATATAGTAGTTTTGAGCAGGGGAATGACATGATGAGATGGATGTGTTGAAGATGGTGTTCTGGCTGTTGGGCCATGAATGATTTGAAAATGGTTGCGGATACTGCAGTATCAAGCAAAGAAAATGTGAGAAGAGAACAAGGACTCATGAGTAGAATGAAGGGAGTGCGGTTGGCGGGGGGGTTCTCATGGGAAGAACTATCAAAGCAACTGAGACAAACTGGCAAGAAAGGTAGGAAGAAAACCAGAAGAATCAATCATGAGACCTGAGAGAGATAATGTCAGCACAATAGGAACAAAGCTAGGGGGTCATAGAAGAACCACGAGGGACCCATTGGATTGAGCAATGGAAGGGTCATTGATGCTGTTAGAGCTGTATTTTTTATTTTGTGCATGGATAGAAGAAGCCAAAATAGAATGAAATAAAGAATAAATTAGAGGTGAAGGATGCCTGGGTGGCTCAGTCAGTTAAGTGTCTGCCTTCGGCTCAGGTCATGATCCCAGGGTTCCTGTGATGAGTCCTGCATCAGGTTCCTTGCTCAGTGGGGAGCCTGTGTCTTCCTCTGCCTGCCTCTCCCTCTGCTTGTGTGCACTCTCTCTCTCTCTCTCTGACAATAAAATCTTTAAAAAAAAAAAATTAGAGGTAAAAGTAGAGTCAAGTAGGATGGACAACGCTTTGAAGAATTCTAGCTTTGAAGAAAGGGAGAAAGGGCTATGTATGCGAGTTTATAATTATATATTTAAAAATCTGCATAGGTAATACATGTATGTGATTTTAAAAATCGAATGTTATAGAAGTTGAACTTATACTGAAAAGAAATCTTCCACCCCTGTGACCTTTAGTCTCCTGTCCCTCAACTTTAGTAATTGATCCTATCTTTTTGAAATTCCTTACACATTCCAGCATATTCCACCTTTATTTCTCAAAGGTGGTTTCATTTAATTTTGCTTTTAAAAAATGAGGGAGGCTTAAAAAGGTAAAAAAAAATGAGGGAGGTTTAAATGCTGGTGAGAACAAGTAGAGAGGGAGAGCTGAAGAGACAGGCGAGGTGGGATAATTAATGAAGTACACCTCTTACATCTGCATCCACCTTTTTCCTAGTTACATATCCATGGAAGGGTAGAAATTAGGGGAGTTTCTATTTTCTCTCTACATTAGGAACACAGATTTAGTGCTACTGAAAATAATGGGGCAGGTAGTGGGAGAGTGACCGTGAACAAAGTGGAAAAGTTTTGAAATAGCCAGTTTGGGAAATGGAATGAATGCTCACTGGAGGAACAGCAGGGCTCTTACTGTTGTGAGTTCATGTCGGGGTCCACTTGAACAATGTGTGGTAGTGTCAGTGCTGTATCGTTTTTCTGCACCATGTTCTTGCCATGTTCACCTTTCATACGGAAACATTTCTGACAAAACTATGAATACTCTTTATTAACATACTTAGCTTATTAATGAAGAATGAGAACCCCCATACACATTGGTAAGGCTTTTCCCTTAATAAGCAAATATTAAGAAAGAAATATTACCAAAGCTTTAACTTCATAAAGTATCCAGGTAGTTCTGTGTCTCTAGAACCACCACACTGCATGGCACATACTGGCAGAATTGTCCACATCTAACATAGATAATATTCCTGAAAGACTGATTGCACTCAGAGGGATTTGTTAAAAACTGGAATAGCATAGAAATCATTTGACTAAAATCCATATTTTAGACATCAGTAAAAGAGAACTCCAAGAAAGGACTTTTCCAGGGTCATGTTGCTCAGTTGTGTTAGTCTTGGACCCCTAGCAAGTCTCAGAATTGCTACTCGATCAGTTACTGGCCTGAAAATCCAGTGACTTTCTATGGAACACTAGTGTTTTCATAATTAGATTCAGGCTGTTCTACCACTAATATGAATAAGATGATTTCAATACTTGCTGGAAAAATTAGCCAACAGGAAGATAGTTTTTGGTTTTTGTTCTCCCATATATTTTTTTAGGTTTTTGTGCTTGTTATCACTTACTGCTATAGACAGCTGATGACAGAATAAATATTGAAAAAAACATGAATTACTATCCAGATCAAACTTATGTTTCTTTTAAAGATTCGTATGGTTACTCTTGTGATTTTTTTATATTGCATACATGTCGGTAGTCATATTTTTTGTTTTGCATTCAGAAACATTTAGTCAAAACCTAGGATATAGTAGGCAATTGTGCTTGGTTTGGGGGCTATAAAGAATGAGATTTCATCCATTTTGGTGTCTGGTTAAGTTTAGAAATGGGAACACAAGAGGATTGGCAGTTATCAGTTCTCCCTGGGCAAGAGAGGTAGGAAAGACTTCACAGGGTAGGTGACATTTGAACTGACTTCTAAAGATGAGTAGGTTTTCCACATATAAAAAATGAGACCAGAATAAGTTCATTATGGAAATGTAAGAGGCCATTGTAATTAGAACTTTGTAAACAAAGGAGAAAGGGGTGAAAAGGCCTGGCATGTTCAAATATTAGCAGCCGCAGTTCAGTATGGCTAGATATGTGTGAATGGGGCCATGATGCAAGACTGTGTTAGGAATCAAGAACCCAATCATGAATGATCTTTGTTATAATAGGAAGTTTGAACTTCATTCTTTAGGCAGTGGGGGAGCCATTAAAATTTTTAAGCAAGAAAGTAACAGAATGACTGCTAATATGGATTTCTTATTTTTATAAGAAAACTTCCCTTTAGTAAAGATAAATTAGGGTGTTGTCAGTCTGGAGGCAGGGAAACAAATTAGGAGATTAATTCCATAATCCCAGCAAGAACTGAAGGCCTGAAGTAACTAGAGCTAATGTAATAAAGATGGACAGGAACAAGTATCCAAAGAAACCTGGTGATGGATTGAGAAGAAGAATCTATGTTGAGTTCCTAGTTTGTGACTCATGTGACTAGGTAGTGATGGCTAAGATTACCCTTGATGGGGAACAGGGGGGAAAAAATCCATTTAGGAAGGACAGTGGTGAGTTCCATGGAGATAGATGAATGTAAGAACCTGTTGGACATCTAGTAGGCTATTGGATATATGGAGGTACCAATAAAGTTTTGGAAGTCATCAGTATATAATTAGCACCACTGGAGTGATGAGGTTGCCCAGAGAGGATTTAGAGCAAGAATTCTTAACCTCTGGAATCCAAATAGTCTCCATTTTCCAAAATAGTATATATGTATGTATATATGTGACTTTTGTTAGGGGAAGGTCCATAGCTTTCTTCAGATTCTCAAAAGCGATACTTACTTACTGGTATGGGAAGGGGCCAAGGACAGAGCCCCGAGTATCTGCATTAAGTGATGGGCAGTGATGGTAAGTAGTCTCACCAAAGAAGGCAGTAAAGGAGCAATAGCGAAGAGAGAAATGTAATGTCAAAGCCTAAGTCAAGTAACATGCGGACTGAAGAGTCATTGGCTTGGCAATTAGAAGACTGGTAAATTGTTTCTGATAAACGAGATGGAATCAAATGTATTTGTGTGTAATGAAGCTTCCCATAGAAACACCATGGCTTTCTAAGAATTGTAAAAACCTTTGGTCTACAGAAAAGTTCAAATGCCTCTGTTGAGTGTTCCGGGCCAAAATTTGCTCTTACCTTGCTGTTACAGTTTAACCTCTCGCTTCAATATTCTGAACTTTAAAGCTAGCCAAATCCATCTCTTCACTGTTTTCTGGATACTTCATACAAATCTTAGCCCCAAGCTTTTGCTGGTGTTTTTCATCCTGCCTGCCCTGTTCCCTACCCAAAAAATCCTAGTAGTCTTTCACAGTTTAGTTTGTTCTGCTTTCTCTGTGCTCCTTTCTGACTATATTGATTTCCTTCTTTATATCAGTGGTAATTACTGTCTTGTTTTGTCATTTAAAATTGTACCGCCTTGCATTGCTACTTACTTTACATATTATTGCCTTCTTTTCCCAGTGAGATTTTTACTCCTAAAGACTAGCAAGACTTTACATTTCATCACACCCCCTAGTGGCTGAGCTTTCACATGCTTAATTTAAATACTAAACTATTTGAATGAATTTAACCTAAGCCAAATATAGTGGGGGAAATGTGTTTAAGAAAAAATTCTTATGATGGATTCTAAATTATACAGGAGTGATTGATGGATCATTTTACAGCTGTACTCCATTTCTGTGGGTAATCAAGAGTTGATTGCGTATCAATAAAATACTGATATATATGAGGCTTATGAACTTTTGGGCTTTTATTTGGAATTATTAATGAGTTAATTAAATTTGTTAGGCCAAACTAATTTTTCTGTGTAAAATTACCAATTTTTCAAGATGGAAATACCTTCTTTGGATTTAAAGTAAAATGCACTTACTAAAATAAGTCTACAAGTAGAAATGAAATATTACTAGTATTTCTCTACTGTTTTGCCAAAGGCACTCATGTTTTATAAACATCTTTACCATCAGTAAATTAAGTAGGTACTGATGGGGTTAACATACAAAACTTAGTCACTAACAATGCTGCTGGCTCATTACTAAACAATATGATATATTACTTTGGAAGCTGACTTCAGAGGCATGGTGTTACTGGTTTTGCTAAATGATAATTTAGCTTAATCATCTGATTTGAAGCCAGTGTTTCTCTTTCTGCCATTTGCTGAAAACTTTTGGCATAATCCAGGGTTATGATAGGAAAAATTGTAGCAGAAAAAAAAGAGCCAGAGTTGCATTGCTTTATTCCAGAGTCAGAAAAATTAAAAACTTTCTTAGTTAAGAGGTAGAATAAATATGTTAGGTACTGCCACGTGGGTCACATTATTGTTGAGCAGATCTATCTATTAACATAAATCCTAAGTTGCTTGTAGTATTTACCTCACAGGAGGGAGAAGTCTGTGTTACACTTAGTAAGCCAGTTTGACTAACAAATATGTCTAAGCTTTTCCTTTTTTTCCTTGAAATCACAATGTGTATTTTCAAAAAAGTACAGGTTTTGTGCATATCCTCACACCTTAATTTAACCATGTTTTTGTAAACAGAGCATATTTTGACCATTTTCATAAAGAAGGAAAGTTAATTCACAAGCAGTATTGCTTATTGAGTAGAATATACTAGAACATTGAGACAAATCAGTGGGAAGAAAATAAACTAACTCACTGGCTGAGTGACTTGCTTTAGCAAAGCTGCCTCAGGACTCCTTTACCCCAGTTTGTGTCTCAGCAGCATTTCCTAAACCTTCCAGGTTATTTGGCATGAATAAAGTATGAATAGTAAAAAAAAAGTGTGTATCCTTTATAATAAAAACTTTAAAAATTTCAGGGAAAAGCAGATGTATCCCAATTAAGTTTTTAATCCATTTCTATGATTTAAAATAACTAAAAACTATAGAATATACAGTTTAATCACTTTCATATTTTAGAATTTGGATATATGTGAGTTATTTCAGAGGACAAAGAAAAAGTTGAAGAACTTTGGAATTTTTTTTATAATACACACTTAGCTACCTTTTTTAAGAGAAACTTAACATGCCATTCCCTGATTTTAAGGGAAGAGAACCTAGTCAAGTCACTGGGGTAGGAAGGCAAAATTCTGGGGACCATGGTGGCCACAACAGCAGTCTGAAGGCTAAATCAAAATGTTTGGTCTTTGATGGGTTGAGTGCCTGCTACCTTATTCATTCACAGGTGAGTCTAAATAAGGTAAGAATTCCAGAGGGAATCATGATGTCCAGTAGAAACAATACAAGCTAGATATATATATATATATATAATTTTAAATTTTCTAGTAATCACATTAAACAAGTGAAATGAAACAGGTGAGACTGCTTTCAATGATATATTTAATTGGGGACTTCTGGCTGGCTCAGTCAGAGTGTGTGACTGTTGATCTCGGGGTTGTGAGTTTGAGCCTCACGTTGGGCATAGAGAGGACTTTAAACAAATCAATCTTTAAAAGAAATGTATTTAATCCAGTAAATGCAGAATATTTCAGTATGTAATAAATATCTTTCAAATGTTAAATATTCTTTTTTGTGTGTTCATTGTATTTCAGGGTGTATTGCATTTAAAGCACATCTCAATTTGGACTAGTCACATTTCAGGTGCTCGATAGCTACATGCTGCTAGGAATGACTGTATTGGACATTGTCTTTCTAGAACATCTAAGGGATGTGTGCTAATGATATTGAGAAATAGAACTTGCCTTATATCCAATGCAAATATTAAAATTCTCTACTTCAGAGATGCCTCCATCTGTGCTGGCCAGGTGAAGCACTAACGTAGGTCATAAATTATTAGTTTTGAGAATACCTGTTTCTAGGATCAAGATAAATAAGAAATACGACTTTAACAATTACTGTTAGGTAAAATATTTATTAATTTTAGTACTCTTCACATGCAGTTCTTTTAGCTGTGCTCAAACATACTATGCCACAACTAAATTCTGTACATAATTTATGTAATATAAAGAAGTTTTATGTTTTGTATTTCAACCACTAGAAATCTCTGACTCAATATATTCTGAGTTTTATTAAGACGAATGATAACGACTACCTTACTCATTAAGATATTAAATTATTTTAAGTAATTAGGACTGTCATAATCTGACTTCAATTTTCTTTTATATTTTAAGGATATGGAATATTATCTTGTAAAATGGAAAGGATGGCCAGATTCTACAAATACTTGGGAACCTTTGCAAAATCTCAAGTGCCCATTACTACTTCAACAGTTCTCTAATGACAAGCATAATTATTTATCTCAGGTAAACAAAGGCAAAGCAATATCTCTAAAAGACAATAACAAAGCCTTGAAACCTGCCATTGCTGAATACATTGTAAAGAAGGCTAAACAAAGGATAGCTCTGCAGAGATGGCAAGATGAACTCAACAGAAGAAAGAATCATAAAGGAATGATTTTTGTTGAAAATACTGTTGACTTAGAGGGCCCACCTTCAGACTTCTACTACATTAATGAATACAAACCAGCTCCTGGAATCAGCTTAGTCAATGAAGCTACCTTTGGTTGTTCATGTACAGATTGCTTCTTTGAGAAATGTTGTCCTGCTGAAGCTGGAGTTCTTTTGGCTTATAATAAAAACCAGCAAATTAAAATCCCACCTGGTACCCCCATTTATGAATGCAACTCAAGGTGTCAATGTGGACCTGATTGTCCCAATAGGATTGTACAAAAAGGCACCCAGTATTCACTTTGCATCTTTCGAACTAGCAATGGCTGTGGCTGGGGTGTAAAAACCCTTGTGAAGATTAAAAGAATGAGTTTTGTCATGGAATATGTTGGAGAGGTATGTTCAACTTACAACAAACAATGAGTGTGGAAGGTTTATGCTTTTTTAATTTTATTTTATTTTTATTTTTTATTTTTTTAAAGATTTTATTTATTTATTTGACACAGAGAGAGAAAGAGAGTGATCACAAGTAGGCAGAGAGGCAGGCAGAGAGAGAGGAGGAAGCAGGCTCCCTGCTGAGCAGAAAGCCCGATGCGGGCCTCGATCCTAGGACCCTGAGATCATGACCTGAGCCGAAGGCAGAGGCTTTAACCCACTGAGCCACCCAGGCGCCCTATGCTTTTTTTTTATATCAGTAACAAATATTGGTACATTTTTATATTACCATTTGCAAGTATGTAAAAATTTCAGGTTTGAGGTTTGAGGGAAGGGTTCACTGGCATAGTTAGAAATACAAACTTGTATATGAACAACAACAACAAAATATATATATATATATATACACACACACACACACACACACACACATTATTTAAATGATAAAATAGTCCTCTTTCAGAAACACCCATTCATAGTCACTGAAACTAGCATTTGTAAAATATGGCAACCAATTTTACATAAAAACCCTAAGAAGATCAGATCTAAACACCTGCTGACTTTGAAAACTTTTAGATTATAATTTATCCACTTGACTAAATAAGGTTAAGTATAGTTGGCAAAACTCAATATTATATCAACATGAGAGATATTGTAGAGTAGACAAATGCTCTCTGAGCAAGTATTGTAAAATCAACTTAAAAGCATTTATTGCATCCACCAGAAGATCCAGATTCTTTGTAGCTCAGCAAGAGACTCTCCTCTAAATTACCAAAGACTGAGCAAATTCATTTTTGTATATGTAATATAAATGTAGAAAAAAATAGTATTTGCATGTACCACGTATTATTCTGAGCACCTTATGTTTTAACTCATTAATCCTTTCCATAACTCTGAGGTAGTAGTGTTATCTCCCTTATTATAGATGAAGAAACAGGCACAGAGAAGTTGAGCAAATTGCATAAGGTCATATTGTAGTGAAGAGGAGCCGGGATTCAAAACCAAGGCTCCAAGATGAATGCGCTTTGCCCCTCTGCGCTATGCCTCCTCAAACTGAATGAAGGACTAAGCTGTGACTAGAAATACAAATGTGACTTGCATATCTCAGGTTGTCACATCTGACATTTTAAAAGTTACGTGAATGAGGTCATTTTATACTTATCTGTATTCATCTAGAATACTGAGATTAAATTGGAACCCTACTTCAGTCGTTCAATTTTTAGACAATGGCAGATTATTGTAAATCACTATTTGGGATCTTGTATACCATATCTTGTATAATCAAATATTTCTCTGTTTTGGCTTACTGAATGCAGTAGTTAAGTCTGGTTGATAGCATGAATCACTTTAGGCATTTTTGGTTTCCTAAGCTGAGCATCTGGTAAAGCAGTGTTCTTAGAACTGAACTGTAGACGATGGTTTTGAGCTACAGAATTTCATAAAAACAGCCAATTCGGCAAAACTAAACTTTCCATAAAACAGCCAATTCGGCAAAACTAAACTTTCCATACAGCTGACTGCAAATTTAGCGTGCCGCCTTTCCTGTATTTGTAAGAAATTTTCATTTGTAACTTCACAGATTAGTTACAGGAAAAATAAGCTTTTAGAGTATCTTTACTTTTTTTTAATTAACATATAACGTATTATTAGTTTTAGATGTAGAATTCAGTGATTCATCAGTCTTGTCTAACACCCAGTGCTCATAAATTATATCACATGCCCTCCTTCATATCCATTACCCAGTTACCTCATCCCTCTACCCCCGCCTACGCTCCAGCAGCCCTCAGTTTGTTTCTTATGATTGAGAAGAGTCTCTTATGGTTTGTCTCCCTCTCTGGTTTGATCTTGTTTTATTTTTTCCTCTCTTGTCCTATGATCCTCTGTTTTGTTTCTTAAATTCCACATATCAGTGAGATAATACGATAATTGTCTTTCTCTGATTGACTTATTTCACTTAGCATAATACCTTCTAGTTCCATCCATGTTGTTGCAAATAACTATCTTTACTTGTAAATTTAGTCCTGTACATTCCATTATGTCCTACAGAAAGCTACAATTGGGTAGTGTTTTGAACATCTGAGTACATTGGAATGAAAGTAGTACTGTCTCAATTTGTTAACTGTGGGTTGTCCTAATTCCTGTCTTTAACAGCCTTGATTCTTTTGCAGTCATTTCTGCCCTTAGTTTCCCACATCTTTCCATCCAGTTCTTCTAGAGTAGTTTGTGTGAATAATTGTTTTGATGACACTTTTAATTTCGTTTTAAACCTTTGTAGGCATTAGTATGTTAATAATTTATGGATGAGTGTTTCTTCAGTTCAACAATAGCTATATAATATACTATAGTTTTTCCTTTTTAGGTAATCACAAGTGAAGAAGCTGAAAGACGGGGGCAGTTATATGACAACAAGGGAATCACATATCTCTTTGACCTGGATTATGAATCTGATGAATTCACAGTGGATGCAGCCCGATACGGAAATGTCTCTCATTTTGTGAATCACAGTGTAAGTGATACTTAAAAGAATAGACAGGACTAATCAACTTAGCACTGTTTTTAATGATTTTCCATAGTTGAGGAATAATCATCTTTAAATTACTTACCCTTTTAATATTTCCAAAGTATTTTAATACAAAGACCTCTTCGGTTAGGTTATGGTGGTATTGCCATATTAGAAAAATTCACTGAGGTGCCTACCAAATAGCATGCATTTTGCAGAGTTTTTGTGTATAGCTACTTCATGTAGTCATTCCAAAACTTTGTAAGTTAGGTTTTGTCTTAATGTAGAGGGCGAAGTTAGTGTAAGAATTAAGCAGGTAGAAAGGTTAGGAATCACATGCAACTGTAGAAATTAACATGTAACATGTTAACATATAAAATTTAAGAATTTGTAGAGTACTTAAGTATTTAGGGCTATTTTTCTAAGTTATAAATTAGTATTTTTAATTCATGTTTGAAAAGAACTTAGAATACAGCTGGAACCCTGACTGTAGAATTCTATACTCTATAAACTATTTCTAAAAATAAGGGAGATGAATAGTTACTGGGTGCCTACTAAGTGCCCACAGATAAGGGTAGGTTATGTAGCTGCCCATCTAAGGAAGTAGGCCATGCTAAACTTTTGATGGGTTTTATACTGAGAAACTAGTTTATGTTTAGTAGTGAAATGTCAGAGACCTGACTCCTTCGTTGTTAGTTTTTTTTGATTGACTTAAACTTTTGCTTTAATTTTTTTTCTTAATGATACATTTGAGATACTCTCAAAATAGATGTATTCTAGACAGTAAAACACTTATTTTGATTTCCTAGGATGATTCACTAGATGTTTCTTCTTGCATTATCTAGAATTTAATGTAGAAGTCTCAAAATATTAAACAATTCCAAACAGAGGTTAAAGCAATGAAACTGCATGCAGTATGAAATTTGAGTTATAGAATGCTGACTCGACTTTTTAAATAGTTATATTCTATTTCTTTATGCCTTACTGAAATGAACTACCTACAGGTGAAATGATAATGTTATCTAGGGTTTGCATGACAAGTCCTCAGAAAAGTTAAAAGGTTGAGGCTAGATGAAACAGGATTGGGAAAAATCTTAATACTTGTTAAAGCTACAGGGTGGATATGTGTGGATTTATTATTTTCACTAGTGTTGTGTATGTCTGAGATTTCCTATAAGTGAAAACAGTATTTTTTATTTGCGTGCCTCAAAGACCGCTAAACAATAAACAATGTAATTTCTAATAGAACTTAAAAAAAATAAAGTCGAGAAATTATTTTATATGGCATGTTCATGTCATTTTTTACCTAAATGGGTTCTAATATTCCTTTTTAGTGTGACCCAAATCTTCAGGTGTTCAATGTTTTCATTGACAACCTTGACACCCGTCTTCCCCGGATAGCATTATTTTCCACGAGAACCATAAATGCTGGAGAAGAGCTCACTTTTGATTATCAAATGAAAGGTATGGTTTTCAAGTACAGTTTGATTGGTGTTCAGTTGTTTCAGTATGAAGAACCAGAGTAGGAAAAGACCTGAACCAAAAGACCTGAACCAAGCAAATATTAAGAGAAAAAAATGAGGCTATAAGAGTTTGTCATTTTACTCAAGGTCACAAAGCTAATCTGACAGAGGTAAAACTAGAATCCAGTTCGGCCTGACCTTAAGCTGAGTAATGCTCTTTTCTCTATATCATGTCGCCACCCGCTTTTTTTTTTTTTTTTTTTTTTTTTTTTTTACTTGACAGAGAGAGATCACAAGCAGGCAGAGAGGCAGGCAGAGAGAGGAGGAAGCAGGCTCCCCACTGAGCAGGGAGCCCGATGTGGGCCTCGATCCCAGGACTCTGGGATCATGACCTGAGCCGAAGGCAGAGGCTTTAATCCACTGAGCCACCCAGGCACCCGCCACCTGCTTTTTTAATAAGTTCCATTTTGAGAGTTAATTATGCATCTTTTCTCAATATTACTTGCATTTTAAAATTGTAATGCATACATTTCTAAATATTTACTAAGAGATGTATTGCAAAAGACTGAAAATATGACTTAAATCACAATTGAACTTATTCCATTCCTAGTTGAATTTGGCTTTTTAAAAAAAAAGATGGTACTTTTTTTCGCTTTATTTTGACAATATGTTTTTTCTTTCCTTTGTTTTTTTCCTAAGTATTACAGGTTGTTGCTATTTGGCCTCACTTTATGGCCCTTAAGTCATGTATGAAGCTATGTATTGGATTTTCCCAGTAATTCCCATCATTTCCAAAAACTATTCTTATAAGTATAGGCTAATAGCATATGCTTTTATCTCTTATTAGCCCACACCATCCTTTCAAGATATTTTATAATGGTTTCTGAATATTCACATTTACTTAAAACTGATAGAAAATTTGAACTTTCTTCTGAATTGTCTTAACTCTTATTTCCATATTTCTCTTTCTATGTAATCAGGTTCTGGAGATATATCTTCAGATTCTGTTGACCACAGCCCAGCCAAAAAGAGGGTCAGAACTGTGTGCAAGTGTGGAGCTGTGACTTGCAGAGGTTACCTCAACTGAATTTTCAGGAAATAGAGCTGATGATTGTAGTTTTTTTTCTAATGTTAACCTTTCAAAAAAGTATTTGGGACTCTTTTCATATTATCAAGATTATATACTATGTTAATTTACAGTTCATGTTTCAAACTACTGGCCAAATGTATTACCGATACTTCCGAAGAGAAGAACACAGGGTCACATAGACTAATTTGAAATACACATATTTAGTAATTAGATACCAAACATGAAAACTATTTATAGATGAGCATATATATACATAAAAAGTCTGTGGGAATAAAGAAATGCCTCCTTCAGTGTTTAAGCATTGAATTGATAGGGTAACAGTCACTAAGATCAAATATTCAACCTGCGTACACCTTGAATTTAGAGAGTTAATCCAGTTTGGGCAAATATATGCAAGTGTTATTTCTGTTATGTTGTCATTCCCATTATTACTTACTGTACTTGTATTTGAGACAAACAGATGATACTGAATTATACTATTTTCCTACTTCCATGAAAATACTGGGTCTTACTGATACAGAAATTTAAGGTTAAAATTAAATATAAAAAAATTTAATTACAGCTCAATTTCATATTTTGAAGCAATCTAGACTGTTATATGAGGTGTGTATGTCTGAACCAGTAATTCTTAAAGACTTTTATTCCCTTAAAAGAGTAATTTCCAAAAAGCTCTCAAATTGTAGAATGACCATTATGCTGCTTTGAAAGGATGGGGCAGTGGTGGGACCACAGGAGGGTTTTTTGGAGTGCCAGGCAGAGGAAAGGGAGGAACCACACTTTGAAGGCCCTCTCTTAGTAACATTGAATTGAGATCCATGTTGAGTACTTCTTGTCTAAACATAAACAGTAAAACAAGCTACCTGAGTGCAGTTGCACCTAACAATAATGTTTCATACAATACATTAATATTACATCTTCTGAATTTCAGGCAGTTTTAACATTTCCACCAAATTTAATTATTTTTCTATTTCCTGCAGGCTCTTCTTAAAATAATCTATATTTTGAACTGATACTTATTTTTTATATATGAATTTTTTAAATGTGATAAAGCTAAACTTGGCTTGGCCAAAGTGTGTACCTGAATAACGAGAACTTTTTTTACTTGAACCATGAAGACTGAAATGGAATATATTCCTTGTTTGGTTTTTGTCTTATTTTCCTGCATAGTAAAAACTCAATCGGGAAAAAATGTGTTTTCATCTCTCATTGCGGCATTTGTAATCATGGTGTCCAACATGAAGGTAAGCACAGCAAGTAAATCTGGCTTTCAGTACTCCTAATTAAATTATACCTAAGCTCATTGCCCCGTTGCTTTAATGACCTAAAATAAGTTTGGGTAAAACTGAACTGACTTCAAGAATGCAGCACTTCAAATAACTTCTTAATCCTGAACCTCTTTTTTGGGAGAAGCTACACTTTATTATGCATCATACTGCTACCACATGACTTCGCTCTTTCATAATATAGGATAAATTCTCTACATGTTTGGAGTCTCAGTGTGTTAACCAAAATCTGCAGAAGGTGTCAAGGGACCTTCCTAGGTCAAAGACCATTTCCTATGTTTTCTTTATGAGAAAATAGTCACATGGTGTCTGTGGTAAGAAAGCGTCACAGATCTATAGGTGCTCCAATGGCCAAGCTTACTTTGCATTATAATTCTCACAGGTTTAAAGATGTAATTTTAATATTCTTCTTAAAAAGTCTTTTTTACTGTCCAGTTATTCTTGTCTACTTCTTGTGGTAAAAAAAATGTAAAACAGGAGGGCAAATGGAAACATGACTATTTTCAGTAAATTTGTTTCATTTTGTCCTTATTACTAGAAATTTATTGGGTCTTTGAGATCTTAATTACCTGTGTTACCCTTATTTTATTAAAAAGCTGGACCTAATCAGTAAAATAGAAACTCCCTACATGAAGTTGTTAAAAGCCTTGAACTATTTCAAGTCAACATTTAGCTGCTTTAGTTTCCCAAGTTATCAGAATTTGTTCTCTCAGTATAAATATAGCCAATATTCAAGGGTAAAATTTAGATTGAGTTTAAACTGTAAATCCACTGTGCGAGTTGTATTAACATCATTGTTTTCAGTATCTACATCAGGATTGTGATACACAGTTGGTAATCTCAGGGTCTTTTCCCCCTCTGTGCAAAATCTAGACTGCACTTATTTTTCTTACAGTTCATTTTTCTTTAGCAAAATAAATTTAGTTTGGCATTTGATTTTCTATTTATTGTGGCTTAGCTTTTTTTTCTGAATATTTTACTGTCATTTCCGGTAAGACTACAAAAGGGTCAAAAAAAACACTGATGTATTCCGGGCTACTTGATTTTGAGATTAACCAATGGTTTTTATACCATTCCTTTAAAGAAGATTATCATGGTCATGGTTGATCATTTGAATATTAAAGTAGAATTTTACATAGCATAAAATGGATATATGGATACTTGTAAAATGTCTTGAGCATTATTAGTCACCAGGTTACTTAAATACATTGTGCTAAATAAAAACTGCCTGAACTGTAAGGGAATTTTAGATTAAAGCTCCTATTCGAGCAAGTTATCAGGCCCTTTCTGTGTGCTCCTCATAAACCTGTGAGGCTGGTGCTCTCAACCCCATACCATAACAAAGGAAAGGAGGTCTAGACTGGTTAGGTAACAGTTAACACACCCAAGATCACCTGGCTCAAGGCCACTAAATTACCTGACTATAAGGTCCTCAATTCTGTACCGTTAAACAAACATGTAAGTCTTGGATTCCTCTGGTAAGGCAGATGTGGCTAGCCACAGGGCTGTTTCTATGATTACCTTGGCATTTTGAAACTTTTTTTCACGTTGTCTTTTCTACTTTACAGTTCTTAAAGTAAAAATCAAGTAGCCACTATAATGAGTCCTGCCCAGTCCTGTGCTCTTTCCAAGAGGCATTATTGCACAGTAGCTGAGAGCATGGACTCTGAGCTTGAATTGCCTGCGTTTTCAGTCCCAGCTTCACCCCTTCCCAGCTGTGTGAACTAACCTCTGTGCCTTAGCCTCCTCATTTGTGAATGGGGAGAATAAATTTATCTACCTCAAAGGGTGGTGGTGAGGAATAAAGGAGTTGATATCCAGTGTATAAAAGAGTGAAGGATCATCACAGAGTAAGCACCGTATGTAAGTATTTGCTGCTACAGTTATTTTGTACTGTAAGCCTGTACTTAAAAAACTTGCAGTGATCACCCAAGATTTTAAAGTTTGTTCTAGTGCTCCTAGCCCTTAAATTCATTCAGCTGGCATTTATTATGCCAGGTTGACCTAAAAACAATGAGAATATGGCAGTATGTAATTCAAATTGATGATGTGATTTTATAAAGTGCTAAAAATTTCAAAAGAATGTTTCTAGGCATGTTTTGAGTTCCCACCTTGGGTTATAAGCTAGACTGTTAAGATGAGGTCTCTGGTGTCAGTGAATATATAGTTACATTTGATTATATGATTTGTAATAATGAAGGTGTAACTAATTTTTAGAACTGTAAATAAAAAAGTGAAGTCTCTGGGTTCTTGTATTAGGCCTGTTGTAGTTATGAGGTGATATTCAACCAATGATCTGCAATCTCTACTGGTCTCCTTAGTGATTTTATATTCACTTTGCATTTAGGTAATAGTACTCGTTGAAGAGGGCCAAAATGGGAGCAGTGTATTTTTACCCCAGTCATACTGAGTCTATGTGATGTATTTCATCAAAAGCTGGGAATAGCTGCTCAGCTAGAAAAAAGGGATCAGTGCAGCACGGTAATAATGCACCTCATTTAGTTTAATGGATCTGCAAACTGTTTCAGAGACGCCACTCAAACTCATTTTAAGTGATATTTCTCCTTTTGCTTCCTTAATCTATAAAATGCCAGCATACTGCAAAGTGTTGAAGAATATCTGTTAACAGAACTTTATTAAACACATAACTAGGCAAAAGCGTAACCCACTGATGAAGAAAATAAAAAAACTCACAGAACAACACACTCCTGCTTTTGCCATTTAATTATTTTAAGGTCCTAATTTTTCCACTTTTCAATTTGTCATCATATTCACACCAGCATTCTTAAGTGATATCTTTTGAGATAAATAAGGGGCTGATTTTTTGAAGTGTTTTTATGATCCTGCAGGATACGGTCATCTAGTGTGGTCAGTGTGCCATGGGCACCCCTGCTGTTGGGTGGAGTGTTCTGTATCAATTAAATCCAGTTGGTCGATGGTGCTCTTCAGGTCTTCTATATTCTTGCTCACTTTCTGTATGTTAATTCTATTACCGAGAGAGGAATGGTAGAGTCTCCAGCTAGAATAGTTCATTAGTTTGTCTTGGTTTTTGGTTTGTATATATTGAAGCTGTTTTTAGGTACATACATATTCAGCATTGTGTCTTCATGAACTGGACCTTTTATCATCAGAAATTTGTGTGATATTAATATAGTCATTCCAGCTTTCTTTTAAGGTATTTAGATATCTTTTCCCATCCCTTTTAACCTACCTGCATCATTTGCAGTGAGTTTCTTAGAGACTGGATACAGGAGGGTCGTTTTTTCCCCTATGTTTTCATTGGTGTGTTTTGACCATTTGCACTTAACATAATTATTGATGTCTGGATTTATTTCAACCATATCCTCTCTTTTTTTAGCACCGTTTTTTGTTCTCTGCTTCCCCTTTGCTGCCCTGTTTTAGGTTACAGAAGTATTTTTAAGTACTCCACTCTGATGTGTCTCTTAACGACTGACTCTTAACTCTGTGTAGGGTTTTTAGTGGTTGCTCTAGAATGCATAGTTTTTGATTTTTAAGTATCTAAGAGTGAACTTTTTCTTTTTTCAATGACTATATTCTCACCTGTTGCCAGCTTCTCATATAAATATTGTAAATGCTCTCCTTTAGGTAGCTCAGCTTCTGGTGTTGAGGGAATTTCAAAATCTGAGGAGCTCTGGGAGTCTGCAGTGGTGCTAAGATTTATCAGCCTTTTCTCCTGAGGTATGTTTTTCTCATTGCTTAGAGCAGTTGGTTCTCCAACACTGGGAACTATCTTTTTGTCTTGATCTCTGTGTTTCAAGTCAGAGTAAGTATCCTTTGGACAAAGTACAGTTTGTTCCATCTGGGAAGCAGGAATATTCTCTTTGATTCTTGGTCTGTAGCTACCTTTGTTTAAGGAGGTAATATCCCCACTCTTTCTCTCTTGGGATGATAACAAAACAGTATCAGATTGGCTGTCCCAGCCTTGACTGCCTTGTTCAGATATGTGTGTTGACTGAGAAGAATTCTGGGAAGAGATGTGAGTTGATTCCCCATCAGAGTCACTAAAAAGCTTCGGTGACTGAGAGCCCCCTGCCTCTGTGGAAGAAGGGGGGTTTTCCAAACCGTCATCAGTGATTTCATCATTTCTTTGAAAGAATACTTTCCACTGTGGTACTTCTACATCAGCCTTTTGCTGCTCGTGGGTGACAGCACCCAGGTCTTCTTGAGATGAAGCTGGGGTTTGTAATTCTTCTTCACTTTCGCTGTTAGATTCTTCACAATCTATAAAGTTTGCCCAAGAAAAGGTTTGCATACTCTCTGCTTTGAGGTAGTCTGTGCTTTGCCTCTGTTGTTCAGGCTGGTGTTGTGGTGTTGCAGTCATTACAAATACCTCAGGGTGAAGAGTTAACTGGTATGGAGCCTTGTGCCTTAGTGGTAATGGCACAGGGTCATCAAAGAGGTCATCCTCCTCCTCTGCGGGAAAACACAGGAGAGAGATGGGAAACAGAGAATGCAAAAGGAGCCAATTCATGCTTTTAATTTAAAACCCAACTTGTGGCATTTAGCTATGTTTTCATTTGGTGGAACTGCAAATAATAGTTCACTCTTCTTCTAAGAAAAAGGCCCCGTAGGGTATATTAACAACTACCTGTCAACTAATGCCAGACTTTGAGTTGAGAATATAGATCTGTGTTCCCCAAATAGGTCATAATGCCTATACCATTGGTTCTCAAACCTGGCTGTTTAATTTTTTATTCATTTATTTAAGTAATTATAGCCAACATGGGGCTCAGACTCATAAGACCCTGAGATCAAGAGTTGCATGTTCTTCTGACTGAGCCAGCCAGGAGCCCCTGGAAACCCTTTTTTTAAAAAAAAAGCTTTTTCTATTATCTCCTTCTAGATCTACTGAATCCCTCAAGGTGGGACCCAATATTTTGATTTGTCCTTTAAGTTCTATTCGACAGCCAGATTTGCAAACTATATGTGCTTGGCAAATAGTGGATACTCAGCGAATTGGTTGAATTAATAAAACATCTTTTTACCATTTTTGTTCTGTGAACATTTTGATACCTATTTTATGCATATTATGGGCTAAAATATGTCCTCAAAAGTTCCTAATTTAAGCCCTAGCAACAGCGTCATGGTATTTGGAGGTGGGACCCATAAGATGAGATTAGTGTCTTTGTAAGAAGNTATGTCCTCAAAAGTTCCTAATTTAAGCCCTAGCAACAGCGTCATGGTATTTGGAGGTGGGAACCATAAGATGAGATTAGTGTCTTTGTAAGAAGAGGAAGACAGATCTCTCACTTTCCTTCTTTATGCATGGATGGCATGTGGAAAGGCCAGGTGAGCACACACTGAGAAGGAGGCTGCCCACAACAAGGAAATGAGTCTTCTCCAAGAACCAAATCTGCTGGTACCTTGACATTGGACATCCCAGCCTCCAGAACTGTGAGAATATCTGTTGCTAAGTATCCAGTCTCATAGCAGCCTGAGCCAGCCAAGTGCACGAGGCTGTGATTGATACTGAGGGCAACAAATGTGCCAAATGGGGCTCGCTTTGAAGTGGCATTAACTGGAAACCAAGGAATTTACTGTTTTCGGTGGTGGTTTTTTTTTAGCATGTTACATTAGCAATATAATGAGCCAGTCCACTTAAATTCTTAAAAGGAGGAAACCGTACTTGGAGAATGAAATTCTCATAAATTGAGTAGGCATGTAACGGGGTGGGGGGGGCATTTATACAAAAATGTCCTGCCTTCTAATGACACCTTATCTAAGAAGAAAATTAAATGTTCATGAGACTACTGCCCAGGCCAACTGAACTGTTCAAGTATTACCTTATAACTACCTACTTAAAAAGATGATAACATTTTCCCCAGTGTTAAGGATGTAATTAAACACTACATTTTTAAAAGCTGTTCCCATTTTACCAATGAGGAAACCAACCTAGAGAAGCATTGTGACAAGACTCTGGGTCAAAACCCGATCAGTTTGATTCCTGGCTCTGCCTAATCCTTAAGCAATGATTTATCTCCTTTTCTGAAGTACTTAAGGTGACTAAGATGTCTAGTGACTATATTTGGAATCATTCTCGGCTCCAAGATATGGCTTTATTTCAAAACATGGATTATAAATTTGTTTTTGCCACAGCTAGGCAATATTTCTGTATCTTTAAGCTGAATAGTTTCATATTCTTAGATTAGTGACTATACCACTATCACAGTATGTTTCAACTGTAAAACTAGGGCAATATATTTTTCACATTAATTCTTCTGTATGTATCTAAAAAAACAGTATACATCTGATACTATGAATTCTTATGGCAATATAAATTTCTCTATATGAAAATGGAGGCATCTAAGTGTTAAAACTCTTAATAGCATTTACACAAGTTGATGAACACACCTAAACCCAATTTTAAAAAGGACGAATATTACAATTCATAGATATTTTCCACCGTCATGTCTGTATAACCATACTGAACCACAAATCAAGCACCTTAATTTCTACGATTTAATCCAATAATGAGAGGTATGAAACAGACTTAAAGTGAAGTGTACAAAGATGAAATACACCATTATATAGCCATAATGCAAAGCATGCAGCCATTTTTTTTGAACAACACAAAAAGGTTAACTGCTTTTCAGCTTGTAGTAAAGAGCCCTTGCCACAAGCCCCCGAATGTCCTTCCTTCTCCCCCCCACCCCGCCCCTCCCTGGTCCCTACTTAAGGACTGCTGTCTATCCACAATCCCAACTGAGTCTTACACAACTGAAGAACTTCAGGACTCTGTTCTTGCACTATGGTTACTACTATTCTTCATGGTGCCTAAACAATGTTGTTTTTAAAACATTTTTAATGTCCTCTGAATTCTGGATATTTATATAAATGAATGGGGAGGAGGAAATACATTAAAATGGTATTCAAAATAATTTAGAGTTGTGGAGTTCTATAGAACTATTTTCTCAATTATCTATATAATAATTTATAACTATTAAAATATCAGAGCACAAAGAGCTTTATTGAAATGCTTTTCAAAAGAGGCTACGAGAATGACTCATCAACTTGCCCCTCAGAAAAATCAGTTGCTCTAAGATTTGTCCAATAGTACATGGGTACTAACACCAATTTGCTTCGACAGAACATATTTAACAGACTAAAGAAACTGAAAAACTGCCCACATGCTAGTAGAAATCACCACAGACCTTAAAGCACATGCACAGGACAGAATTATAAAGTCAGTGACATGAACTAAAGCAAACATGATTCCAATGGCTTTCAAAATACATCTGACCCTCTATTAGACTGACACTAGAGGGTTGCTGAAAGATCTACGCCTGTACAAATAAAAGCTATAAAAATTGCTATATTAATAAGGAATAAAAATGCTAAGGAATCAAGGAACAACGTCAAAGCTAACAAAAAGTGGAAGTGATAAAATGGCAAAACAAATGTCAATTTGAAAACTCAAAACTAGTGGCCTAATCAAAAAACCACACACTCAACAAAAATAAGTGGCATAGGGATAAGTGTTTAAAAGGTACAAAATGTTAAGATATCTGCTTCCAGCCAAGAGTAACAGGGACTGCATTTAACTTCTCACCTGAAACAACTAAAAAACCAGACAAAATACAACAAAGGCTCTCAAGAAATCAGAGACATCAGGCAATGAAGGACAAGGACATCTGAGACATGAGAAACAATTGAAGGGAGCCCCAAGACTGCCCCAGTTAACAGGGTGACCATTTCCAGGCAAGAAGGGGACACCCAGGTAAAGCTTATGGGTATCACGTGGTTGAGATAGTGTGACTGGGAATCAGGAAGCCAAGGTGGCAGTCTACAGAGCAGAGGCCTGGAGAGAGAACCCCCTCTCGTGCTCAGCAAACTGATCAGTGCACACCTGAAGCCAAGGAAAACTTACTCCAAAGAACTGAAAGAAACAGTGCCCAGAATGCACACAGTGCTAGGAACATGCCTATTCCCAACAGCCAGAGTGGAACCCCTCATAATTCACAGGGCAGCTGAAGGGGCACTAAAAGGGGCCTTAGCAGTGGGAGAGTTACTTCTAGACCAGATGCTGCCCTGCTCCTGCCTAACAAGATAAAAAGCAAAACACAAAAGGATCACACTGTAGCCAAGCCACTTAACCACATGCCATAACAAAGTGCATGAATAATTCTTAGAAATTCAAAATTAGAACCTAACAAGGTAAACTTGTGGTAAACTGAAATGATCAAGAAAACATGGGAGTAAATCATCGTGATCTTGGATTAAGCAACAGTTGATTATGACACTAAAAGCACATGAAGTAAAACAAAAATTAGATAAATTGCACTTAACCAGAATTCAAATTTCACACTACAAAAGACACCGTCAAGAAAGTGAAAAGACTGTAGACTAGAAGAAAATATTTGCAAACCATATCTAATCAAGGACTTATACCCAGAGTCTATAAAGAACTCTTAGAATGCAGTAGGATCAATAATCCAACTTAAAAATGGGCAGAAGATTGAAGCAGACATTTCAGCAAAGAACATAAATGCCCAACAAGCACATGAATTAAGCTCAATATAAACAGTGAAATGCAAATCAAAACTATGATGAGATACCTCTTTATACCCAATAGAATGGCTCCTAGTATGAAAGCATACATCCATACAAAGATCTGTACATGAATCTTTACAGCTTTATTTGTAATAACCAAAAACTGGAGACAACCCAAATGTACAACAGGAATGGATCAGTAAATTGTATATCCATGCAGCAGAATACTACTCATCAATAAAAAAGAATGAACTATTGATACATGCAGTAGTATCAATACATTTCAAAATAAACATGCTAAGTGAAGTAAGCCAGATATATATTTGTACGTGATTATTTTAGAAAATTGCTAACTTATCGGACAGCAGATCAGTGGTTGCCACAGCATGGAGGAAGACAACAGGAGGCAAGGGGGCAGTTGGGAGGAATTACAAAGTGGCACAAGGAGACTTGGGGGTAATGGATATTTTCATTATCTTAATTATGGTGAAGGCTTCTCAAATATATGCATATGTAAAAGCCTATCAAATTGGACACTTTAAATGTGCAATTTATTGTGTATCAATTATACCTTGGTAAAGCTTTCTTAAAAAACCCTACGATTGAGTTTGTAGATATGAAGGATTAGAAGATGTAATACATGATAGCTATAACATCTGAAAATACAACTGTTTTCCTAGAATCAGTCCTAGAATTTGCATCTTAAGGTTTTCTATTTGATTCTAACTGAAATGCAGAAATGGAGATGGGAAAGACAGGCTTGGATTAGAATCCAAGATCTATAAAGAACTTCTCAAACTCAACATCCAAAAAATAGGTAAGTCAAAAAACGGGCAGAAGACATGAGCAGACACTTCTCCACGAAGAAGACATACAAATGGCTAACAGACACATAAAGTGTTCATCGTCATTAGCCATCAGGGAAATTGAAATCAAAACCACACTGAGATACCACTTTACACCAGTCAGAATGGCAAAAATCGACAAGGGAAGAAAACAACAAATGTTGGAGAAGCTGTGGAGAAAGGGGAACCCTCTTACATTGTTGGTGGGAATGCAAATTGGTGTAGCTACTTTGGAAAACAGTATGGACGTTCCTCAAAAAATAAAAAAGCTACCCTATGACCTGGCAATTGCACTACTGGGTATTTACCCCAAAGATACAGACGTAGTGAAAAGAAGGGCCATATGCATCCCCACGTTCATAGCAGCAACATCCACAATAGCCAAAATGTGAAAAGAGCCAAGAGGGCCTTCAAGAGACAAACTGATGAAGATGTGGTCCACATACACAATGGAATATTATTCATCAGAAAGGATGAATACCCAACTTTTGCATCAACTTGGATGGGACTGGAGGAGATTATGCTAAGTGAAATAAGTCAAACAAAATCAATTATCATATGGTTTCACTTATTTGTGGAACATAAAGAATAGCATGGAGGACATTAGGAGAAGGGAAAGATGAAGGGGGAGAAATTGGAGTGGGAGATGAACCATGAGAGACTAGAGTCCAGGAATCAAATGGAGCGTTTTAGAAAGGAAGGGGGTGGGAGGATGGGTGAGCCTGATGATGGGTATTAAGGAGGGCACGGACTACATGGAGCACTGGGTGTTGTATGTAAACAATGAGTCATGGAACACTACATCAAAAATGAATGATGTACTGTATGGTGACTAACAACACAATTAAAAAAAAAAAAATCCTAGCCCCCTCACATACTTCTGGCTGGACCTTGGGGGATTTACTTCTCTCTCTAAACTTCGTTTTCCTCGTTAGTAAAATTGGGATGATAGCCCTTGGAGGTTTGGGGTTTAGCTATAATGGATGTAAAGGACCTAGCACAACACCGGCCGCATACAGCAGAGGTTCAACAGATACTAGCATTATTACCTACTCTTTTCGGGTCATGTATTAGCTCCATGGTACAGTAACAGACCCTCCACCAAAGCAATTTAACTTCAGAATCCTAACTATACAGTCTGGCTTCTGTGAAGGAGTAGAGCTTTGTTAGGAACCTGAAGCTCTGATTTCTTCCTCAGATGTTACCTCTGCTCCTTGCTGGAAAACTAAAGTAGCAATGAAACAAGGCAGGAAAGTACAGAGATAATCCATTAGTAGAAGCACTATGGATCAATCTGGCTGGAAATGATGACAATGACAAGAAAAGTTCCCATTACCAGCATTTACTAGTATGTTGAAGGAATTGTCCAAGATTAACAGCACAGCCTTTCCTTACAGCCTACATACCATAGGGCCTACTGCCAGTAAGCTGATAACACCATTCAATACAGGCACAGTTCTCCAGGTCACTTGTTTTAAGCCTGTGAAGGAGATCAGACTCTTGACTTCACAGGCTGAGAAAGGAAGGAAAAGCACTTCCTAAGAGCATGGTGACAAGTCTGAGTGACAGTGGGTCCCAGGCCCACCTCTGAACCCAGGGCCATTTTCTTACCTGAGTCTATGTGAGTTTTTCTAGCTCTCTTCAATTTTCCAAGCGGTTTATACTTTGGCTCTGTACTTTGGGAAGATCGGCATAAAGGCTTTAAGCTGAAATGAATATGAATATTTTATTTTTTCCTGTGGGGAAAGCTGCTAGAACATAAGCATCATTTACAGAGATTATAAAAACTTAGCCATGGGGAAAATCATGTAACTACTTTTAAAAACTGAAAAGCCATGTTTAATAATTAAAAAACCACTTCACTGTAATAAAGTGGTAAATATAAGCATTTAAATACAACCTGTTACAAAGCTATCTAACTGTAGGATTGAGGGAAGGCAGAATTCCTGTATTTGCTCTTGCACTGCAGAAAAGCAGGTTTCCATTCTATAAGACTATTAAGTAGTACAGTGACACCTGCACTCAGGGAATACAGGATAGCTGGCTGCTTACTCTTCCCTGTTTAATGGGGTTTACTTCTCATAAGAATCTCACAAATTTTATCTCCTCATTCTAGAGGTAATAAGCTAAGTCACAGTAACGATAAAATACGAAAGGACACAGAAATAAGACTTATTTCCTTTCTTGAGTGCCTCACTGCCAACTGCTTCCTGGTGTCAGATTCGCAGAAACCTTTAGGATTACATATAGCATACCACTTGAAGAAAGCCATCAGGCTCCCAACCAGAAATGTATTTATAGCCATGCCCATCTTACTTACATCCTGGCCCCGGTTCTTAGGCCCAAACCTAGTCTCAGGATCCGTCCTGTTCAACAACAGAAGTTCCTCAAGGAGCAACTACTCACATTTCTACAACCTTATCCATAGTTGTGCCTATTGGAATGACATTTGGATATATGTTCACAGGACAGATGTAGCTCAAGAAATCTTTAATCTAGAAGAAGGAAAATAAAATGGATCAATTATCTCTATGATGAAAAATCTGGGTGTTAGAGAAGCAACAAAAGGGAAGGCAGGAGAAAGAGCAGCAGGAATTTCTTACGGCATGGTTCTTAATACTAGCTACAGGTGGGGATCACCCAGGGACCTCCTAGGAAAGAAAGCGCCAACACTCAGGCTCACCCCCCAAAATCCTTTTGATACTGAGCTACAGTGGGAAATCAGGATATTTAAATGTTCTTTAGGTGATTCTGTTTCACAGTAAGGACTAGGAATTACTGATTAATGGATTTCAAAGATTCTATTTTTAAGATTTTATTTATTTATTTATTTATTTATTTATTTATTTATTTATTTATTTATTTGACAGAGCGAGAGAGCACAAGCAGTGGGGAGGGGCATAGGGAGAGGGAGAAACAGGCCACCTGCTAAGCAGGGAGCCCACTGCCGGGGATCATGACCCCAGGGACATGAATCCTGGGATCATGATCTGAGCCAAAGACAGATGCTTAACCGACTGAGCCACCCAGGCACCCCTGTATTTCTTTAAATGACATCAGTTTCCTTGTCTAAGAAAGTCCTCCACAATTAACAAATTCCCTTCAAGTAAATTAGAATTAAGCTGAGTATTTAATACACACAAGAAAACAAGGTCTTATAATTGCATTTCTTTTCTCCAACAAATAAAATAAGGAAATTACATCTTCCAGGATGCTTGATTTGTTCTAAGTTTATTCTAATCTAGAGGACAATTACATGCAAAAATTTCATGAATACCTTGATTTTCTGCTAAATTTAGAATGCTAAACAGAGGGACTCTGTCACTATTCCTCAAAATATCTCCACAATGCAGACAAGTTTCAGCCTTGTCACTTATTATATCTTGGTGAGCATGTGACCATGCTTGGTCAAGTTACCTGAAGTCTCAATAAGTTACTTCATTCTTCATCTAAAAGTATAAATGAGATAATGCATCTGAAGTGTTTGGCCTGGCAGCTGGCATATGTTTAACATTCAATGAAATTATCCATCGCAAATATGATAATGACAACACAAAGGTTTTTATTCCCTTCTGCAAGTGGGGAAACTGAGTTCTGAGTAATTATCAGAACCCGATTTTACTAAATCAAAAGAGTTAGGAACCCAGGAATTATCAGTAACTCCATATTAAAATAAAGTGGCTACCCTACTTAAAATAGGAGAAAAGAATAATAAGACATTCATTTTTCAGGTATTTTTCATAAACAAATTCTTTTGTATTTTCAGAGCAGGCATGCAATCAGAAACTCCTACCTGTCCACAACCTACATGATTTACATAATTAATTTAAAGTTAAACCTGGTAGAAATCTGAGGCTTTTCAAGGGAATAGGGCTAAAGAAAGCAAGGTCAACCTATACCAAAAATGATTCACTTTTACTTAGAAATGAAGTGGCCACAGGAGACGAGAGACATCCACTAGACGGGCATCTTCTTTCCCTTGTACAGGCTGATGTCCTTATATCAGATGCCTGCCTTAAAACAATTCATGAACACCGTCTATTCTCATTATCTACAGGGTTATGTTCCTTGAGGTCCCCGGGAATGGTAAATTAGCAAACACTGAATCACTACTCCTAAGGGGAAGATAAGGTTCCTGTGAGCCTCTGTTCACCGTGTTTTTGTCAACCTATCAATTCATCACCCTGTTTTATGTGTGTTTCTGTTTAAAGACACCAATTGAGTGTGTCTTCTGTTTAAAGACCCCTGGTGGCTCAGTGGGTTAAGCATCTGCCTTCAGCTCTGGTCATGATCTCAGGGTCCTGGGATCAAGACCTACATCTGGCTCTTTGCTTAGTGCGGAGCCTGTTTCTTCCTCTGCCCCTGCACACTTGCTCACTCTCTCAAATAAAATCTTAAAAAAAAAAAAAGATACCCATTCAGTATGTACTGTTAATTCATAACTCCTGAACTCACAGTCCACGGCACCGTAACTCATGCCACAGAGATGTTCTCCATAAAGCACATCCCAGCCTCCATGCTTAGAAACACACAGCACCTCAGCACTGCAACTGGGGGCCACTTCGAACAGTGAAATCCCAACAAAAAGCACAGAAACGTGTACAACACAGCACTAAACTGACCGCAAAATGACCCCTGTTGACCCTATGAGCTCATCAGAGAGGACAGAGCACCCCCTTGTTCAGCCTAAATTGGGAATATGCATGTCTGAGGACTCCCACTTCTCACCACTCTGCTGGGAATGTCTGCAAACAGCCACGCAGCACTGTGTCTGTCTTACTCTCGGTCACATTTTAGTGAGTAAGCAAACTTGTAAATAAGGAATCCACAAATAAGGAGGATCATATGTATTTAGAATAAAAACTGACAGGAAATGATACTTAAATCTAGTATTTATGGGGGCGCCTGGGTGGCTCACTCGGTAAAGCGGCAGACTCTTGGCTTCAGCTCAGGTCATGATCTCAGGGTCATGAGACTGAGCCCCACATGTGGCTCTGCAGTAAGTGCTTGAAATTTTCTCCCCCTCACTCCCCACTCCCGCTCAAGTATATGCTCTAAAATAATTACTTTTTAAAAATCGACTATGTTTTTAAATGTATTTCAACATGATCTCTACTCCGGATGGCCTATTAATTGGAGCACTTTTCAGGAAAGCCTCTCTCCTCCTCACCACCCTGAGAGAAGATGACCACACGGAGCTCAAGGTGACCCTCCATTGGTGCCATCACTAGTGCTAATCCAGGGGGAGTGTGGCCAGCCGACAGCAGGGCAGGGGGGCTCATCTGCTTCATCTCTCTGCTCAAGCACCAGGGAATAGCTCCTTCCTGAGAGGTAACTGCATAAAATCCAAGGAAGGCTTATGCTTCCCAACTCGGCAGCAAACTACACTGAAGGAGGGAAATGGGCCAGAAGGAGTCCTAAGTGAAAAGGTCAGGCCTACCCTCTTCCCTGATTAGAGGCCTTCCCCAGGGCTGAGATAGAAAGGATCCACAGCCACTAAGGGATCAACAGCATCAACCCCGACCCTGAGCCAGATGCCAAACCAAAGACAAACCCCCAGGAGGAGGCTCTGACAACAATCTGAGATTTCAGGATAAAATGAGGAAAACACATGGACTAAATTATACCATCACAATAAATTCCTTCTAAGCTGTTCTCTGATAACCTATTTGTACCTGAAAGTTAAGGTCAGTTATTTAATAGAGAGGTCATTATGATACTTTGATAATATGATAAGGAAACATTTAAAATACTACGACTGACTTGATAAGAATGGCACTACCTGGAGCTCTGGAAGAATCCACCTGTTCAAATCACTAACACGTCCATGGCTCACTGCTGCAGGGCTGTATCCGTATATCCCAAATACAAAAATAATAGTTATCAGGGAAATCAATTTTTAAGTGCCAAAATGATCAAACTAAAATTATATGTGACTAAAGTGTCATACAAAGTCTGATTTTATATACTTTTTTCTCCTGATATGTACATGAAATTACTAAAACTCAGCACTTTTAAGATGCTAGCATTTACTTTAGAAATGCATGAGTTTGCAAATATGTTACACATACCAAGTTCCCGCTCTAGTAAGTAGGTCAATTTCCTATATAAAAAGGATCCTAATAATGCAACTGATGAATTACTGAACTCTACATCTGAAAGTAATGATGTTCTAAATGTTGGCTAATTTTAAAAAAACATAAATTTAAAAAGATCCTAACAAAACCATTTAATAAGCCTTCTTAAGCTGAGTAATTCCAATATATATGTCCTTCCTAAGAACAAGGTCTCTATCTCAATCACCTTTGCTCTTCCCCACTACCAAATATTCAGGACTATTTTTTAAACGGTTTTTCAGCACAATCCAATTTTGGAAGAGGACAAAAAGCTGGACAGTACCTTAAGGCTGCCCATATAAGATTTTATCTGTAGTACTCCCTCATGTAAGATTTTGGATCCTCTTATGACAGATGAACAAAACTGAAGTGGGCAAGTTAAAATACATGAGGGAAGCAAGATGGGAAGAAAAGCTTAATCATCAGTATTCTTCAATGTTTAGGCTGAAAACAGGTGATAATAGCCAATTTCCTCTATTACTCAGTGAACATAGCTCACCTACTGATATTTTCCCTAAATTTCTTTAGAACAAGCCACAACAAATCTTAAGCAGTAGGCAAGAGATGCCTCTGGCAGTCAAGGGACTACTGCTGTCAAACATGAAGGGGCTGGCAAAGCAGCTGGCAACAGGGTTCTGAGTACATGGGATCCTCTTACCTCACTGTAGGAAGAATGAAAAGAAAAACAAGCTCTGTATGAACTCTCTCCAGTCCTAAAGAGAAAAGAAAACACAAAATTAAAAGGTCACTTATCAAAAACTAAGCTAAATTCTCAATTTCAGGCCTTCCCACTTAGTCTACTCCAATATGAAATCACCCTACAATCAAGTGTTTCTCCCTGGGACAAGAGGGAACTCCTTCCAGAAATATAAATATCTATAGACATTCTGAACATTCAATATTAAGGAAGAATTGCCAAAATATGATGATCATTATGGTACTCCTCTACTCCACCGAGGGCTTCTGTCCCCGACGACAGCAGTTCCCCACTCCCTGACAAGCAAGATGCCTTCACTCTCCAGCCACCGGATTGGAACAGACCTCAGGAAATCCTACCTAATGCTATTGGCCAGTAGGCAGGTTTGGAAGTAGTACCTCATTAAATATCGTTTAAATTTCAGAGGTTATTCCCCACAATTACAGTATATCCTCCGCTCTGGGTTAGGCTAGACTGTTTAAAATAAACAGAGCACCTGAGTGGCTCAGTCGGTTAAGCATCTGCCTTCAGCTCAGTAGGTCCGATCGGCCCACATCGAGCTCCTTGCTCCACAGAGAGTCTGTTGCTCTCGCCCGCCTGCCCCTCCCACTGCTCCTCCTCTCACTCACTCTCTCTCAAATAAAATCGTTTTGTTTTGTTTTGTTTTTAAGATTTTACTTATTTATTAGAGAGAGTGCATGAGCACAAGCAGGGGGAACAGCAGAGGGAGAGGGAGAAGCATCCCCACTGAGCAGGGAGCCCGATGACCACAAGGCTTGGCTCGATCCCAGGACCCTGAGATCATGACTCAAGCTGAAGGCAGACACTTAACTGACTAAGCCACCCAGGTGCCCCGATAAATAAAACCTTTAAAAAGAAACAAACAAAACTAAAATAAATCAGGTAAGTTACTTCAAAGAGCAAGGCTTCTCTCAAAAGAGAGATTGCTTTCTTACCTCACAATTACATTTGTTTTTCTAGTTCTTTCTCCAAACCACATAGTGGATGGCTTAATGCTGATTGTGTGGAGTGGAATTTTATTTTTGGAAATAATTCCACAAGGTAATTTATTCCAGTGAAAATATTCCTCTGCCTAAAAACAGAAAAGCAGTTCAACACTTTCAACAAATTTGTTTGTAGGCAGGGTCTCAAAAACAAATGCTTATAAGTTTACAGACATGAAATGAAAAAGTAGATAAAAGGAGACAATCAGATAATTCCAAATTTAGGACCATTCTGCAAAACAACTGGCCTGGTCTCTTCGAAAATATCAGTGTCCTGAAAGAAAAGCAAAAGGCTGGAGACTTCCCTACATCAAGAGATTAAAGAGGGCGCCTGGGTGGCTCAGTGGGTTAAAGCCTCTGCTTTCGGCTCAGGTCATGATCTCAGCGTCCTGGGATCGAGGCCCACATCGGGCTCTCTGCTCAGCAGGGAGCCTGCTTCCTCCTCTCCCTGTCTCTCTGCCTGCCTCTCTGTGTCAAATAAAGAAATAAAATCTTTAAAAAAAAAAAAAAGAGATTAAAGAGGCCACAGTGACCGCAACACACATCTGACCTTTGCTCGGGATGACTTGCTCCCCCTCCACACGCTGAAAAGGACATGACTACACAACCAGGGAGAATGAATACAGGCCACACATCCAATTTCTTTCAAATTAAAGTTGGAGGAAAAAGTAACAAAAGTGTTTTTAAAAGGCTGAAAAACACTGGGACTATTTTTGAAGACGGTCATGTTTGGATCAGTGTCCTGCAAAACCATTAGCACGCCATCCAAATCAAACGGGGGCGGGGGGGGGGGCGCCTTAGGTGTAGGTCCTGCTGAGGAGGGGCCACTGGGGGGCGCGCCGGGGCTCCGCAGGCTGCCGGAAGTATTCCTGAGGCCACGGGACCCAGAACTAAGCTGCTCGAAGGAGTGTTCCAAGGCGAGCAGCCACGTGGGAAGCGACAGGAGTGACAGTTAAAAATGCAGGTACTTTGTGGGATGTAAGAAGACTCAGAGCAAAGAGAAATCTGCCAATTAAAAGATTTACAGGGCTTATGAGAACCAAAGGCTAGCAGTCCAACAAAAAAGAGACAAAACAGTTGCTATTCTGTATCTACGTGATTTTGATCCATCCGTGAATTCAGTGAGGATTGTGTGTGTGTGTGTAGACACCCAAACAAAAGGATGAAATAAATTCATGACTCAGGTTATGATATGCAGTTTACCAATCATCAAAATAATTACTTACCTTGTAGTTATCCTACAGTGGTCTGAAGTAGAATATTCCACGCTATAGATAAAAATTTTTTGTTGTTGTCGTTTTAATTATGCTTTACTTTATTGAGGGCTGAGCACATATACTTTAGGGTTTTTGGCGATGGAGCCACTATTACTACCACACTGACTAACTATATAAATGCAGTGTTAACTAAAATAAAAATTACTCAGCATTTGAATGTTCAGATATTTTAAAATTTAGAGGAAAATCATGATCATGCAAACCCCCACCTCTGAAGATCCTGATTTAGGATTAGTGATGCTGAATGACTATATAAACTGAGAGGGGAAAAAAATGTTAAGGGCAATGAAAAATTTCATACCTGACCTTGGGCGCCTGGGTGGCTCAGCTGGTTAAGCAACTGCCTTCAGCTCAGGTCATGATCCCAGAATCCCGGGATCGAGTCCGGCATCAGGCTCCCGGCTCCGCAGGGAGTCTGCTTCTCCCTCTGACCTTCTCCCCTCTCATGCCCTCGCTTGCTCTCTCTCTCTCTCTCCCTCTCTCAAATAAATAAATAAAATCTTAGTACCTGACCTTTAATAACAGAAGAGCATTTAATGAGTGAAGGGAGTTCTATGGTGGCATTCACAAATGAATTACAAACGAGTTGCAAAAACAAAAAAACCACTCATTTGAAACTGGACCAGCAATACATAAAAACATTTCAAAGTCTGAAGCAAAACTATGTCTCAGTATTTATCTTAAATGAGTAGAAGAAAAATAGTTTATAAACGTGCACATAGGTCATGAATCTCAAATATAAGTAACAATGGATTGTAAATGTTTTAAGTTATAAGCTCTAACATATTACTAATTTCATTATAAATACATTCATCATTACATAATTCATTACAAATAAGCACATATCAAATGCAGATGGATTTATTTCATTACAAAACAATGAGGGTCCATGTCTGTTTACTACGACACCATCCACGGCAACGGAACACAGTGACGTCTAGCTGTGCGACCTGGGGTAATACCGGAGCATCTCAGCCTCAGTTTTCACATTTGTAAACTGAAGGGTCTAGAAAATGGGATTTCAGAGCCACCTCCTAGACCTAAAATTCTGTTTTCCATGCATCACTCCCACAGTAAGAAAAACAACTGACTCCGTACCTTCGGATGGCGACAAGCGTGAATCTGAGTGCTGCGGTCTGTTGTGAGATGATGAAGAATGTCCGGCATGTTTCTAAACATGTCTAGTTTGTCCACATGAATCTGAGTAAAATAAGGCATATAAGCATATTCTCTGAATTGTATTTTCTATAAAAAAAAAATTGTTCAAGGGTAATGATGCAGGGCAAATCATCCAGTTAGTGAACTTTCTTCTTTTTTTTTTTTTTTAACTTTCTTCTTTCTTAAAACTTAGTTTTTGGAGGGGCACCTGGGATCGAGCTCCATGTTGGGCTCCCCACTCAGCACCAAGTCTGCTTGCCACCCCCCACCACCAATAAATAAAACCTTTTAAAACAAAAACCTAGTTGACTGGCTATTTCAATGCACACTGGTATTCTGCCAGGATATCAACAGGCAAAGGACAGAGACCATATTCCCACCAGTCAGCATTAGTGCCGATTGGTGGTGGTAATGACACATTCTGGAGACTCAGCTGTGAATCTCACAGAATCATGCTAAGACAACAGACCCCGAACAACACAGGGGTTGGGACGCCAACGCCCACACAGTCAAAAATCCTGGTAACTTTCTACTCCCCAAGAACTTAGATGCTAAGAGCCCACTGTTGACCAAAAACCTTACCAATAACGTAAACAGTCCATTAACACATTCCATATATGTATCACATACTGTATTCTTACAATAAAGCAAGCTAAAGAAAAAATGTTACTCAGAAAATCATGAGAGAAAATTCACTTAGAGTACTGCACTGTATTTTTTTACTGAAGTACAGCTGACCCACGGTGTCACATTAATTTCAGGTGTACAACACAGTGACCAGAGTGACCAGACAACACTGTAACACAAGTGTGGCCACCATCTGTCACCACACGGTGCTGTACATGACACAATAACATATTTATCAAAGAAAATCCGCATATAAATGGACCCCTGTTTTTCAGACCTATGTTGTTCAAAGGTCAACTCTACTGTCCTTCAATCCACCAATTCAATTCGTATTTATTGTGCACCTGCTATATGTCAAGTTTTATTCTAAATACTGAGTATACTGCAGTGACTAACCAAGAATCACTGACTTGTGGAGACACACCACAACCAACATGCCACATAACACCCAACATGCCACATAAGGGCAGTTTTAGGGGGAACACAGCTGGAGTAGGAAGCAGAGACCGGATCCCCCCTTACCACACACCCCTTTATAGGATTAAAAGGGGAAGGGCAGATGCAGAGAAAAAAAAACCTTACCACCTTTATAATTTTAAGGCTAATACATTATAAATTGTTTAACCAATGTGTCAGTTTTAAAAGATTCTCTTCTTCAAAGTAAGTAACATGTAACTAAATTGGTATTAGGACTATGAGATGACACAAATAAGAAGTATTCTCTCTCATTTTGAAATCTGATTAACAACAGATTAGAATAATGCCAAATTGCTATGGTAATTAATATCGAGACAAGCATAAAAAGAATCCAACATAACTGCTTATTTATCCTGTGGCCTATTCCGTTCACTCCATTTACTAATGACTAGTAAGAAGTAACAACAGATTTGTTTTTCTGGACTGTCTAAGGAGATAAAAAAGGGTAAATTTTGAGGTGTACAGAGATACAGAAACTTTTAGCCTCAACAAAAATAAAGAAGCCTGAAAAAGTTGCCAAAGATCATCTCTGAGGTTCCTTAGTCAAAAAACCTCCCAGTTGTCCCTTTTTAAATTCCTAATCTGAAATTGTCTCTATCCCCTACAAAGGGATTCAGGGGCCTGAGAGAAGGCTCACGCTAGGGGGACTCTGAGGTCACAGAGTCTCCACCCAAGGCTGCTCTCCCCCAACCCCGCCCCTCCTCAGCCCACGGTTCCTTCCTGCAACGCCTTTCCGGATTTCACACACAGTATTTATAGCACGAATTTCAGACTGATAAGTGGCTGCTACCTTTGTGTTTCACTGAGAGGACAGGAAGGAAAAAAGAGCAGGTAACAGAGATCGGTGTATGTGTGTGTGCGTGTATACAACTATTATCACTGTGATTTTAATTTAAAAGGCCATGTTAACACCAAAAAACCAGGAATGACAAATCTCAGAATGAAAATAAATCCTTCTCAAAATGGAGAATTTGTAACTTCATAGCGATGTATTTTCACAGAGGGACCTACAGAAGGAAGAAATTAAGGAAAGGAGAACAGAGGGAGTCAAGATTTATGAAGGGAGGAAGGGAAGAATTTTTAAAATTTCATATGCAGAAAAGCTAGATCTTTTTTATTTTACTGAATGACACTGTCTTGGCACAAGTTTGCTGGCTGGGGGATCTATTTTAAAAGGTACAAAAGAGAGTGGAACTTATATGTCCAACTCGCCCCAGCACTCTGTTTTATTCAGGGTCATTACTAGAACTCCATCTTCTCTCAGGCTCCAGGCTCAGCAGCTCCGTCTGAGAGCCCAGCATCGAGCCCCTGAGGAAGGGACGGGTGAAATAAAACTCCCTCCCAGACTGACCTGAAGCCTCCGTGCTCTAGGACAGCGGTTTCCATACACCTGGACCAGGACCCACGCTAAGAAACAGGTTTCCCAGGGCAACCCAGTGCACACACGCATCCATGTATGCAAACACATGTGTCTGATTCTCTATGTAAACAGTCACAAAACGATAATTACTCGGACTGCAAGCAATACACTCAGATCACTACATTTATTTCATGACCCACAGTCTTGAAAAAGAATACTTTCTCTACAGGACATTTTGTCACAGGGCCCTTCTCAGCCACGGGGCTGCAGTGGGCTTCTCCAGCGAGGGTGTGAACAAACAGAGATGACCTCTCACTCCACAGGGGCTGCCAACCCGGGCCACACACGCCCTTTGTTTTTTGTTTTGCTTTTTAAAGATTTTATTTATTTATTTGACCAGAGAGAGAAAGAGCATACAAGCCGGGGGAGAGGTGGAAGGAGAGGGAGAAGCAGGCTCCCCACTAAGTAGGGAGCCTGATGTGGGGCTCGATCCCAGGACCCTGGGACCATGACCTGAGCTGAAGACAGACACTTAACCAACTGAGCCACCCAGGCCCCCAACACATGCCCTTTTCATGGGCTGCTTCCCTCTGCTACTGCGGTCGGTTTTGGGGGGGTGGGAGGGGGAGGAAAGGAGAGGCTGAAAGGATGGACGAAGCAAAAGAAAAAGAGCCATCACCATACCTGGACTCCAAATTCTTCACTAAGGTTGGTGAATAGGTACTCGTACCCGTAAGCTGCTTTGCAGTTCAGCCACACGACATGGTACGGACTCCGAGTGATCCAGCCTCGAACCAGCTCTACTATTCCATTCAGACACTCCTCCTGGGCAGGAGTTTTAAAAGGCATTTAACACTTTTAAGAACATCACCCACCCTTTCTACTCCCAAGTCACAGGTATTAATGCCAATTAATTACGGGATGATTATGATCTGACAGGTTATTCTAGAAACTTCCTACTAGAAATACACAGCCACACCCCGGTTACCACCCCCACTTCTCTGGGGAGACTTACTCGACTAGGAATCTGATAAAATTTTGGATCACAGAAAGTAGTATCTAAGTATACACTTTGGATGTCTCTCACTCTAGAAAAAAAAAAAAAACAATAACAATTGGTGTTAACCATCCAATGTGAAATAAAATACATGTAAAGTTTAAATTCTCAGTAAAGCTCAGAAGGTGTTCCATTGAATTTGGAATTTTTCTGTTAAATCAACTTTTTTGGGAAATGATTTCCACACAATACACAGATTTTGTAAAGGTGGTTCAGTGAATTTTGACAAGTAACTACTACCCCTATCAATATACAGAACGTTACCATCACCCCATTCCAAGAAGAAAATTTTGCTTTACTGTCACGAATATAACAAACTTCGATTTCTAATTGAAACAAAGGCTTATATTTGGAGGGAAAGGAGCAGTAAAACTTTTTAGATGATTCAGTCCCCCATTCAAGAATTACATGAAATCTGGGGTGCCTGGGTGGCTAAGTCAGTTAAGTGTCTGACTTCTGATTTCCACTCAGGTCATGATCTCAGGGTCATGAGATGGAGCCCCATGTAAGGCTCCGTGCTGGGCGTGGGGTCTGCTTGGGATTCTCTCTTTCTCTCTCCCTCTGCCCTTTCCCTTGCTCATGCACACTCTCTCTTTCTCAAAAAAAAAAAAAAAAAAGGAATTACATAAATCCAGTACCTGCCCCCAGAGTGCAGAAGTTCCATTCTAGCAGCTTCTCCCTTTGCCAATCTGAAGTCTCCCGTGTACAAGACTGTTCCATTATTGCCCTGAAATAAAAACCTGAGAAGGAAATATATCCTGGTGACTTCTAAGTCTCCTACAACATCCTCATAAAGCAAAACACACTAAATCCAAAGCAAATGTTTCCTGCCGAACACAGCCACCTACAATACAGTATTAATGGGATTTTAATAGCTCTATACCACACCAGGCACTCAATCGCCACCTTTTCCCAGGGGGTGCGGGGGGCGAATAACATAATGGACTACACTACTGCATTTGCAACAGACATCCCCTGAAATGTGGGGGGAGATCATTCCTACTCATGGAGAGAAAACCCCACGGGACAGGAAAATGCAAAGCCAACAGAGAAATGGCCATTGAAGACTTCCATTATAAGAAAGCCACATTTCCAACCTGATCTTCACCTCAGTCCCCCAAGTTTAATTTGGAAACAAAGATTAAAGAAATTGTCACCTACATATTAAAGAAGTAATCTCCCTACACATACTGTTTTCTAAACACTTATTTCTACAAATGCGACACATATCCATGTATAATAAAATGGCAAAATAGAGGAGCCCCCTTACATAACTGATCCTGGACAATGACCAGCTGGTAAGAGAGTCACAACAACCTCTTCCTTCTAAAAAGAAAATAAAGAAAATAATAATAATAATAATAGAAGTTTTCATCAGGACCCAGCTCTCCTTAATAGAACAGATTAAGGTACTTCTCAAGAATGTGGTTATGCCTGCTCTCATTTCCTCACGCACCAAATTCTGGAGATGCATGGAATCCTCACCCACAGAATGATGGTTAAACACAGCGACAGTATAACCCAGCAATTCCACTCTGAGCTACATACACGAGAGAAATGAAAACGGGACATCCACACGAAAACCTGGGCGTGAATGTCCACAGCGGCATTGCTCATACTAGCCAACAAGTAGAAACAGTCTATATGTTGATCAACTGATGAGCGTGTCTATCCATACGGTGGAATGTCATCTGGGCCACAGCAAGAGATGAAATCCTGACATCATACCACAACACGGGTAAACCTTGAAACCGTTATGCAAAGTGAAAGAAGTGAGTCTGATATGAAATGTCCAGAACAGGCCAATCCTGCAGACTAGAGTAGTGGTTGCCATGGGCTGGAGGACGAAGTAGGGAATGACTGCTAACGGGTACAGGGTTTCTTTTTGGGTGATGAAAATATTCGAAAAATGACTGTGGTGGTGAATACACAATTCTGTGAATATATGAAAGCCCACTGAATTGTACATTTTAAATGGAGTGAACTGTACGGTATAGAACAATAGCCCAATAAAGCTATTATTAAACTAAAAAAAAAAAGAAAGAAAGAAAAAGAAAAAAAGCCCAATGTCGTCTGGCCCCAAGTCACCATTCTATATGTACTATCCTAGTATTAGGACATGCCAGCTTGCTACCTGAGAATGGGAATTCCTCCTGGAAATCTAAGGTCACCCGCCCTCAACCAGCCCTAAAGGCCTCCCCTGGTGAACAATTTGATGAGGATGACTTCACAGGCCTGATCTCCAGAGAAGAGATGTGAAGTCAGCCCTGCCTGATCTTGGTGAGACCATGGACACCCTTCAGAGTCCAGCGTTGTTGACAGCAGGTTGCAACCCGGCCATGGAACTAATATTAACTAGATTTATATAAAGTAGGAAAAAACTTCCTGGCCCTAGGAAGAAACTGAGGTAAAAATAAATAAATAAAAGGTAGGTCCATAATCCGGCCTATTATTAAACCAATACATTCACAACACAAAAGTACCTGCTTCTAAATTTAAGGACAAAAAATATATTGGATCCATATGGACACTGTTTCTTCACTAAGAAATGACTCAGAAAATAAGAAAATCACAAATACATATATTTTCTATGAAAGCACTAACCACCATATTATATCCTGAATGTCATAATAAACATAATAAATGTGACAATGACATCATGTAGTAATATTAACAACTGGTGTTGTCATCATTAGCAGGTAATATACTAACGAAGAGCAATTCACACAGAAGTCAAAGTCTCCCTTGTAGATTACCATGTAGAAAAGAAATACAACACAAATATATATTTTTCCCCTACAAAGTCACCCAATTTATAACTTTTATTTATGGTAAGAGCAACATTCAAAATCACAGAGAAAAACAATCATATTATGAAATAATTTTTTAAAATTATATTTAGTATTTACTTACCTCACCCGACGCTTCATCGACTAAAGGTATCTGGGTAGGAGTTTCTATTTCAATGGATATCTATTAAAATAAGAGATCATATGTACCATCACACTCAGTGTTTTCACAGTTTTTCATGGATTTACATGCCTTTGCCATCTCCAACACATACGCAAAAAAGACTTAGAAGAAGGTACTAGGACTCCCTGAGTCACAATTTCTGATTTCACGATACTAAACGTTTTAATAGCTTGAAGACAGGATAGAGCTAACATAGTGCCTTTCCTGTGGCTGACGTGGCAACGTGAGTTAAATGGCTCCTAAGCCCTTTGACACAGCAATACCCTTTGACACAGCAATTCTATTTCTATGAATTTAATTCTTCTCCCGTCACCTCCCCATCCCTGTCCTCCTACTGCCCTCTCCCTCTGAACTTGAGTCTCGGTAACACATGTGGCCACATGCTCTGTGTGCTTAGGTTTCACGCTGTGGAATGCAGCCTGGATCCGTCCACGAGGTGCTGGCCTCATTCACAGATTTGGGCTGCTGCAGAGGGCTCCCAGGTGGCCTGGCCCATTTTACTACGACAGCAACTCGCACGAGAGGCATTCAGTACGTAGTTGATGAATAAATGCACGTAATTCATCTTTTCAGTCCACTGATGTCCTAAAATTTACAGTAACTGAGACTTGGGTATTAAAAATACCCTTGCGTTCTAGGGGCGCCTGGGTGGCTCAGTGGGTTAAAGCCGCTGCCTTCGGCTCAGGTCATGATCCCAGGGTCCTGGGATCGAGGCCCACATCGGGCTCTCTGCTCAGCAGGGAGCCTGCTTCCTCCTCTCTCCTCTCTCTGCCTACTTGTAATCTCTCTCTCTGTGTCAAGTGAATAANTAAAAAAAAAAAAAAAAAAAAGTGTCTGCCTTTGGCTCAGGTCATGATCTCCGGGTCCAAGGATTGAGCCCCGCGTCCAGCTCCCTGCTCAGTGGGGAGTCTGCTTCTCTCTGCACCCCCGCCCCCAGTCCCCAACTCATACTCTCTCTCTCAAATAAATAAATAAAATCTTAAAAATATATATCTGTGCATTCTGGAATAAACACGTTGTGTTGTATTCACAATGCACTTTTTTACTACTGTGAGATTCAGTTAGCCACCCCCTTAATCAAGTTGTTCACATTGTCATACATGAAATGGCTTTTCTCCTCCTTACACTATCATCATCAATTCTGTCGACAAGGTCGAGCAGCTTCTCTCTTTAGTATATCCCACCAAAACTCATCCAGTATGGGGATTATTTGTCCTTTGAACATTTGGCAAAATGCACCTATAAAACCAGCTAGACCTTGGGCTTACTGAAGAAGAGATCTTTGTAAGTTTTAAAAAATTAAAAATGTTTTAATTTCTTCAAAGTTTACTTATTCAAGTTTTCCACTTCTTTTTGCCTCAATTTCATATTTTCCTACTTACCCAGGTATCCACTTTGCCTAAATTATCAAATATACTATCATTAATTTTCAAAAAATGCATTGCTACTATTAATACTACTTTCCTTTTATCATTCTGTATTTTTATGTGCATCTTTTTTTTTTAATCTTGGCAGAAATCTATCTCTGTTCCTCTAAAGATGAGCTTTTACTTTTGTTAATCTTCCTTTTTATTTTCTGTGGTAGTTGTCAGTCTCTGTATTGTTAACTTGTCCTTTTCCTTTATTATTTCCTTCTTTCACATATCCTTAGATTTGTTCTGTTGCTCCTTCTCCTTCTTATTCAGTTGAAGACTCATTCCATGTAATTCTGATCTTTGTTTTCTAAGAAATGTACTTAATGCTGTCAATTTCCCTTTAAGTGCTAATTTAGCTGTGTTACACACATTTTGACATGTCGTGTTCTCACCGTCCATCAATTCCAAGTATTAACATGTTTTTCTTTACAATTTCCTCTTTAACCTATTGGTTGCTTATTATAAGCATTTAGTTCCCATGTGTGGGATGATTTTAGCTCTCCTTTTATTTGTGACTTCAGCAACACTGCATTGTACTCAGAGGACAGACCACAAGGATTTCCTACTTTTTTGGGGACACAATACATGGTCAACTGTTGTAAATGTTCCATGTATACCAAAGATCTTGTTTTCCCTCTGGGTGTCTCGGACTGCTATTAGTTCACGTTTATTAATCATGCCCTTCAAATCTATTTTATTTCCTGCCTCCTTACACTTTCAGTTTTTCTTTTCTTCTTTTAAATTTTATTTATTTGAGAGAGACAGAGAGAACACAAGCAGGGAGAGTGAAACAGAGAAGCAGACTCCCCACTGAGCAGGGAGCCCAACTCGGGACTCGATCCCAGGACTCTGGGATCATGACCTGAGCCAAAGGTAGACGCTTAACTGACTGCGCCACCCAGGTGCCCCCCTTTCAGTTTCTGAGAGTGGTGTGGGAAGTGCTCCAGCTACAACTGCTGCGCGGCCTAGCCTCCCTTAGATTGAGAGGTGGCCTCGTACTCCATCAAATTAGCTGAGCTGGAATTGCCCACAGGTCCCCTCCACATATACCTCCAAGTTGGCGCTGGCCACAAGAAACCGCTGTGTGAGATCTGGAAGGTCAAAGTGAACCAGTAGCCATCTCTTAATGCCCTGAAGGGCACCAGAAGTTCTACCAGCTCAGGTACGTGGACCTGCTGGCTCAGCTCACAGGAAGGGCAGGACTGCAGTAACCCCATCTTCGGCTGCATATCCTCCTTCAGCTTCTCAAAAGCCTGGGCCAGGAGTGTGGAACTCAGTAGCACCAGGGGGCTGCAGCACTAGCCAGATTGGGAGGAGCGAGACACAGGGGTTCCGGGTTTCCTTGTGGGTTCCACCCCATCTCTGCCCTTCTCCGCTCCGCTTCCCACCGCTGGCCGGCGGGCCACGGCAACCTCAGACCGAATACCAGGCCGAGCTCACAACCTTGGTGTGGGGTCACTCTGTGGAGTGGGGATGGACCCCACCCCAATTACAGTCAGAGGACAAGGCAGAATGTGCCACACGTACACCAACAGGGTGTGAAAACACTGTATTTCCCACACTGTGGGACGTTCTACAGAGAGGAGAGCAGGGCCCCAGCTGGAAGGAAGTGGTTCTCTGCCCCCAAGAGACGGTAGCAGTGAGTGGCCCTGGTTTTTACTGTGGTTGGTAGGGGGGTGTGCCTGGGCTTGTGTGGTTCGAACTTCATGTCAGTGCCAAGGGAGGGTTTTTTGGTTTGTTTGTTTTTTGTTTTTTTTTTAATTTATTTGGCAGAGAAAAAGGGAGAGAGAGAGAGCAAGGGGAGCAGGAGGCAGAGGGAGGGGGAGAAGCAGACTCCCTCCTGACAGAGAGCCCAATGCGGGACTTAATCCCAAACCCTGGAATCACGACCTGAGCCAAAGGCAGATGCTTAACTGACTGAGCCAACCACGTGCCCCAAGCCTTTTTTTTTTCTTTCTTTTTAAAATCAGCTTGCCCAAATGTAGGGCAGAAGTGGAAAGAGGATGTGAGAGCTGAAAGTTGGCAGCAGGCAAACATCAAACCGACTCTGACACTTGTTCAGACTTCTCCGCCAGCTCCCACAATGACTTAAGGGTTAATCCACACAGTGCACCCTAACTGTATTTCCCGCAGTGGTTCTCCTTCTCTGGTCAAGCACTGGGGGATCAGCGATAACACTATCCAGTTTGAGGCTAGTTTGTCGATTGCATGTTAAGTTCAAATCTTCTTGATCCATTGTCCTTCTGACAATAAGTAACACCCTCTTTGAAATAAGATCTCTTTTTACCTTCAATTCTATTTTGTATGACCAAAAAAAAAAAAAAACTGCCACTCTGGCATTTTTAGCTTCTAATTATTTAGTACACCTTTTCCTTTGTTTTTTAATTCCATTTCAACTTGCATTTATCCTTTTGTATTATCTAAGTCTCTTGCAGAGTAAGACTATTGGAACTTTCCTTTTTTTTTTTTCTTAACCTAAACTGACAAAATCATTAGTTAGAAAATTAGTAATTATATATTACGGGGTGCCCGGGTGGCTCAGTGGGTTAAAGCCTCTGCCTTTGGCTTAGGTCATAATCTCAGGGTCCTGGGATCGAGCCCCGCATCGGGCTCCCTGCTCAATGCTTCCTCCTCTCTGCCTACTTGCAATCTCTGTCAAATAAATAAATAAATAAATAATCTTTAATAAAATTAAAAAAAAAGAAAATTAGTAATTACTGTTATAATAGAATTTTTCCTCACATCTTTACATTTTCCATATGCCATTCCTTTGTTTCTCCCCTTCACTATATGCTTTCCACTGGACAGATCCATTTTATTCAAAGTTGTCCACTCTATTTTTATTCCACTTGTTATCCCTTTATCGTAATCCATAAAATGTGTTCATTTTTCCTAAACTATGTCATGACCTAAGTAATAGTGTTTACCAATTGTGTTAAACATTTTACACTCTGGAGTATTAAAATGCAACTTAGCAAGAGTTAATGAGATTAAACCAACAAAACTAACACCTGAGATCAAACCACTGAGGGACAAGAAAAATCTGCAGCAGTAAAATGTTGGCCTCTTCTAAACTGATGAATTACAAAGACTAAATATCAACGCTGTAATTAATGTGGATAAATACAGTGTAGGAGTAACTGGGCTTTGAATAATTCCAATGCTTTCTTTAACTGACCTCGAAAAATATATCCCCTTGAGATAAAGAATTAGTGTCATAAAAAAATTAAACTTACGATTCGTTTCTCCCAAAATCTGTACTTCGGGCTAGTTAACAACAACTCTTTAGTAACAGGTGAACAGTATAAGCAAACCTTCAAGCTGAAAAGAAGAAATTTAGAAAAGCTAGATGAGTACAATCCACAGCCAGCCATCTGGGTGACTAGAAAAATACATTTCATCACGTATCAGTTATCTCAAATCAGTCAGACACTGAGCTGGGTCAACAAGCGTTAGAACAGTTCCCCACATGCCACCACCTGTAACTACCTAGGTCCCATCAAGACCGAAAAGGGGTGGTGAGGGCACCTGGCTGGCTCAGTTGGTAGAGCGTGTGACTCTGGATCTTGGGGCTATAAGTTAGAGTCCCACGTTTGGAGCAGAGATTACTTAAAAATAAAATTTTTGTTCAAGATTTATTTACTTATTTTGAAAGAAGGAGAAAGGGGGAGAGCGAATGAGAGGGACAGAATCTCAAGCAGACTCCCCACTGAGCATGGAGCCCGCATAGGGGCTTGATCCCCATGGATCATGACTGGAATCATGACCCTGGGATCATGACCCAAGCTGAAGTCAAGAGCCAGCCACTCAACAGACTGCACCACCCAGGAGCCCCCCTTAAAATTTAAAAAAAAAAAAGAAAAAAAAGTGCAGAGGGACAATGGGGAAGAAGCAGATGAGAGAAAATACCGTGCCCTCTGAGTTCCTCAAAAGAGTGTCCCCCATCACTCTTAGTTTAAAGATACATGTTTGTACATGATCAGGTCTGGAAAGATACCACCAAATGAAGCTACCTCTCAAGAAGGGAAAGGGGTAGGGGTGCTTTTGAATTTATAAACCCAAAAACAAAGTTATGTACTGTTTGTGAAGACAGTCATATGTTTTTGGATCTTTAAGCCATACTACTGCATTTAGAGTTATGAATATAGTCTGTGATGGACCATATTTTCCAAAGATGGCCACACTAATATACATCCCAACCATACGTGCTGTTTATAAAATGGATATGGGTATCCCTCCATTGACAGAGGGGTCTATTTTAACCTCCCCTTCAACCTGTTTTTGTAACTGCCTTAACCAACAGAACGTGATGAAGGAACATGTCAGGACTTTGGAGGCTATGTCTCCTGGGCAACATGGCTACCTGTTAGCTCTCCCTTGGGACATACACTTGAGACTCATACAAATGAGTCTCCATTTAAGAAGTTCAGCTACCTTGATGGGCGCCTGGGTGGCTCAGTGGGTTAAAGCCTCTGCTTTCGGCTCAGGTCATGATCTCAGCGTCCTGGGATCTAGGCCCGCATCGGGCTCTCTGCTCAGCGGGGAGCCTGCTTCCTCCTCTCCCTGTCTCTCTGCCTGCCTCTCTGCCTACTTGTAATCTCTCTCTCTCTGTCAAATAAATAAAAATAAAAAATTAAAAAAAAATCTTTAAAAAAGAAGTTCAGCTACCTTGAAATCACCACGCTGAAGAGTTTTCTAGTGACAGAGGTGCCCAAAAGCCCCAGCTGCCTGATTCTACCCAGCCTCGGTGTCAAACACAGAATGAATGGGCCTCCAGGTAATGGCAGCCCCCATAGGACACCCAGCCAGGCAGAAACCAGCACCCGCCACTGCGCCCCGTCAGCATTCCCGACCCACAAAAACTGAGAAAGAGAACATATGATTAGTGGATTTAAGTCACTAAGTTTTGGGGTAATTTGTTACACAGCAATAGATAACTAATATACAGGCTCCAGAAATCAGACAGACCTGGTTGAAATCCTGGTCCTGCCACTTATTGGCTGTGTGACCTTGGGCAACTAAATTAACCTCTCTGGTTCCTCAGTTTCCTCATCTGCAAAATAGAAATAATGGTATCTCTTCAAAAAATTATCAAGAGGATCTAATGAGGATGTTGGCTCCAAGAACACAGGGATTTTCATCTGTGTTGTTACTAGTATATCCTCAATGCCCACGACAGTGCCTGACTTGTCACAGGCGCTCAAAGAAACTGTCAAACTAATCAACACATAGTGCCTGGCATTTATACAAGTACTCAGTGAATACCAGCTACCATTTATCACGAACACAGACTAGCGACAGCACTTTGCATCCACTGGGTCAGAAGTTAGTCAACAGGGCCCTTTCCAATACATAGCTTGAGAATTTGAAATTAACATTTAGGCAAAAGTGGGCTGTAGGAAAATGCAGTAGTATGGCTTAAAGATCCAAAAACATATGACTGTCTTCACAACAGAACTATACACAGGGAGAAAGGAAAATGAACACACTACTGCTACACCCAACAGCATGATGAATCCTACAATTAGAACGTTAAGTGAAAGAAAACAAATAGAAGAGTCTATTCAGTATGATTCTACTTACATAAAGTTCACAACCAGTCAAAGCTACACCATGATGACAGAAAGTCAGAATACACGTTGCCTCTGAGAGACAAGGACTGACCAGGAGGAAGGATGGGGCTCTGTTCTCGGAAACTGGCCCTATTCTATTTCTCGATCTGGGTGAAGTTTCATAGATGTGCTCACCTATAAAAGTTGATCTGACTATGTCCCCTTACGACGTATGTACTTCCCTGTATGTAAGTCACAGCTCAATTAAAATGTTTACTTAAAAAAACACACAAATAAGGAGCAAAATAAATTACCTGCACTCCAACCTTCTTTTCAAGGTAGGGGCTCTTAATCCTTTCATGTGATCTAAAAACAAAAGAATCAAAAATCATAAGCACATTTTTTTGAGAGAGGATTCCTTAGGCCGAGCAAACAGTTGTCTGTTCCTTTCAAGCTTCCTTTCAAGAGAAAATATATGAGAGGTTCACTTTTTTTTAAAAGATTTATTTATTTGAGAGAGCAAGCATGCACACTCATGTGCAAGAGGGAGGGTGAGGGAGGGGGGAGGAGAGAACCTTGAGGCAGACTCCCCACTGAGCAGGAAGGGGGGCCGGAGCCCACAACACCGAGATCATGACCTGAGCCAAGACCAAGAGTTGGACCCTCAACCAACTGAGCCCTTAGGCACCCCAAGAGGTTCACTTTTATTTATAAGAGAACTGATTCGTGTAGGCTACTTGCTCTTCTCCAGGTGACAAATGCAGCTGAAAACAGGGCAGGAACCACTGCAAGCTGACCATCTCTGGCCATCATTTCTAAAGACAATGATCCGCTCCATCTTAGGACAGACTCTAAATCACTCTGAGTTGGGGCACCTGGGTGGCTCAGTGGGTTAAAGCCTCTGCCTTCGGCTCAGGTCATGATCTCAGGGTCCTGGGATCGAGCCCCACATCGGGCTCCCTGCTCGGTGGGGAGCCTGCTTCCTCCTCTCTCTCTGCCTACTTGTAATCTCTCAGTCTGTCAAATAAATAAATAAAATCTTTAAAATAGATAAATAAATCACTCTGAGTAGCCACAGAAGAATCAGTGACTAGACCCTCATTTCAGAACTGCTTCCAGCACTTTCCTTTATGTTCTTCCATTTTAATCCAACCATCCTTCGTGCCCCGCTCTTATGTGACCCATTCAGCTCCGGGCACTTAAGTGAGTCCATCTGGAACTCGTTCAGGCTTAGGTCAGCACAAGAAGAGTTTCATTCTCTTCTCAGCCTGCTCTGACTGCTGGGTTGAAAGGTGTGGTATTTCTATCCACACAGGCCCGCTTCGCAGCCCTCCAAAGTAACACATACAGAAAGACGGCCTCTAATACATTCTGAATCTCCAGCATGGGAAGGACATGGCAATGACCACACCTTGTCAGTTTAGGTGAATCAAACCAATCCTAATTATTCAAATTACCACCAACACACACACACACACAGACACACACACACACACACCCTCAACTTGCCTGTGGTGATCCTTGATTCTGGAAAAAACAAGGCAGTTGCCACACCCCCCACAGCAGACCTTGACCGGACGTATGTCTGCCCCCTCAGAGAGTGAATCCCCTCAGATCACTCCTGGCCTAGGCTTTTAGGAACTCTGGGGGCATCGGTTGGGATTTCCAAAGAATTTGCAAAAAAAAAAAAAAAAAAAAAAAAAGAGGCTGAATCAGGACTCGGCTCCATACTCCCAAACTAAATCAGCAGGCAGCCGTCTGTGGCTGCTTTAATCAAGACAGCCCAGGACGGCCCAGGACCACTCCAACCCCCTCCAAGACTGCCAGCAAGGGAACCTGGGCCAGTTTACTTGGTGCAGGAGGCCTACACCCAGAGTCTCCTTTCCAGAGCCTTTTTGCTTTCCCCAGACCAGATTAAGTCATTGGAAATTGTCCCCTAAAGGGGTCTTTTCCAACCCTGGGCCACTTTATCAGGCCACGGGTCCCTCTTGACCTCCAGGCCTTACTGATGCTTAGCAAAGCCTGCCCTGAGCATAGGACTGGGTTCCAGATGGCCCATAAACAGGACTGAGTGGACCATGGGATGAGATGTTCTATCAAAATGTGATTTTTTTTCTACCGAAAGAGTCCACAGATTTTGTCAGATATCCTGTATCAGTCTGTTCAGACTGACACAACAAAATACCACAGACAAGGTGGCTTAAACCATAAAACTTCTTACAGTTCTGGAGGCTAAACTCCAAGATCAAGGTACCAGGGATGGTTTCTAGTGAGACTTCTCCTGGCTTGCAGATGACCCTTCTTCAGTGTGTGTGGAAAGAACAAAATCTCTACTCCTCTTTTTATAAGGCCATCAATCCTAATGAGTTAGGACCCGGCCCTTATAAGCTCATTTAAATTTAACTGCCTCCTAAAAACTCAATCACCAAATACAGTCACATAGGGGGTTTAAGTTTCAACATATGAATGGGGGATCAGCACAATTCAGTCCACAGCACATCAAAGAAATATTTCTCAAAAAGGCTAAAATGAAAGACTGTGGATTCTGAGAAACAAACTGAGGGTTTTGGAAGGGAGGGGGTGGGGGAATGGGTGAGCCTGGTGGTGGGTATTAAGGAGGGCACGTATTACATGGAGCACTGGGTGTGGTGCATAAACAATGAATCTTGGAACACTGAAAAAAATAAAATTAAGATTAAAAAAAAAAAAAAAAGGTTAAAAACTACCAGTAAGCAATGTGGGAAATTTTTGAAAGCAGAAGCTGAGTTCTTGCCTTTGATGAGATTATATTCTGGCTGAGTAAACAGACTCACATGTCATTAGAGAACAGGAATAGTTATTATAAACTGCTCAATAACAGGGAGTCAGTTTCTTGCTTAACGTACAAACTGATGATAATGACTTCAGATTCCTTTAGAAGAATTCCTTCTCCAAACTCACTACTTGTAAACATGAAGGGCGAGCCACCACGCCACACTTCAATCATGGCTAGCACATTCTGAGTTCAGAAACTCCAGTGAGGCTCAAGACAAAAGGTGGAACAGAAGTCTCCTCACCCAGCAGGAGATTCACAATGAAAAACAAACCAAAAACAAAAACGTTATTCTGGAGAATAAGTAGAAAGACCCTCGAAGAGGTTCACAGTGCCATTTAATAAATCAAGAGACGAAGTCCAGATTTTCCTCACTAATGAGAGAAAATTCGTAGCTTAGAGCAAGAAAGCAGAGGCACTTCCCAAAAGCACGAACTTCAGCATACTAGATGTTGTACATGGCCAAGGGCTGCAAAATGAGGGTTCCTCCAGCTCTGGAGATTGGTTAGAACGTTTTAGAGAGACTCTCCCGCCTCACGTGGAGCCTCTAACCTCCAGGCCTTATCATTAGGGCCTAATCCCTAACCGTGTGCAGCTGTGAAATCTCAGAATTCTGGCTGCTTCACCTTAAACGAAACTTTTATACTGGATGCGGGCAGTACACCTCAAAGGCGGGGAAGCTTGCACTTCATGGAGCTTTCAGACACGAGGTTTGAGTGTGTGTGCGGGCGCTTGCTTGATAATAAATGTTGGGGGGCGGGTAGGGCGGAATTTCATCTGAAACTTGTTTTCTTTATAACATGGAAGCGAAGACGTGGAGGAAGTAATAATTCTCGCTGACCTCTGACTCTTCGCTGCAAGGAGAGCAACCAAAAGAACTTAAGTTCTATGCCTGGTCAAACTGCCCCGGGTAACTGCGCAAGTTTCGGTTCCGTCCCGTCGTACAGATGAAGAAATAAAGCCTCAGAGACGTCGAAGAGCCGGGCTGGGGACAAGGTGCACCTGCTGGTCTGGGCCCCGGTCTCCCGAAGCCTGCACTCCGCCGCTCGAGCCCCCCGGGCGGCTTCCCCGCGGGGCCAGAACCCGCGCAGCCCGCGTCACCCGGGCGGACGGCGCGCCGCGCTCACTCACCCTTGTGACAGTGGGACAGGAAGTAGGCGCGGGCTTTCAGGTTCTCCCTGTCGAAGCGATCAATGGAGATGGTTGGGTACTCGGCCATCTGACCCTTGAAGGAACTCATAGCGCCCGCACAGCCCTCCGACCGGTCCCCACGCCGCCTGCGGAAGCTGAGGTCTTCCCCAGCCGCACCGCCACTTCCGGGAGCCTGCCGCCACCGCGCCATTGGCCCCCCGGACGCAGCCACGTCCAATCAGAGGAGCCCTGTGGCGGCGGGGCGGTGCCGAGGATCGTCCGGGTGGAGCCCGCAGCCAGCGAATCGCAGGGTTGGTTAATGCTCGGATGGCCGGATGCTGGGTTGGGGCAGCCGGCTAGGATCTAGGATGTGGCGCGACAAGGGTGTCTCCTGCCGGAAACCTTGACTCAACACGGGTGGCCTTGTGGTGCCGAGTGTCCGTGTCTGTGCAGGAGCGGTATCGCGAAAGGAAACTGAAGACCCGTAGCAGACGCCCCACCCAAGGATGCCAAAATGCAAAGGGGGATACAAAACTTCACTTTGGAATCAGACTTCGTTCCCCCTCCTGCTTGGCTAATGAGAGCCTGAAAGCCGAGCTCAGTTTCCCTTTACTTTTCTTCCCAGTTTCTGCCTGAGGGGGTGACCATGAGGATTGTATGAGAAAAAAATTGTATGTGACACATGGCAGATTCAATAACTGTTAGTTCCCGCTTCCATTTATTTATTTATTTTAAAAGATTTTATTTATTTGTTTGTTTGTTTATTTATTTATTTGACAGAGAGAGAGAGAGAGAGAGCACAAGCAGGGAAGCAGCAGGCAGAGGGAGCAGCAGGCTCCCAGCTGAGCATGAGCCCAATAGGGACTCAATCCCAGGACCCTGGGATCATGACCTGGGCTGAAAGCAGAGGCTACCCCTCACTGAATGGATCCCTTCCTAGAAAGTCTCCTTAAACACTACAATATCAATAATCAGAAATAACTCAAACACTCTTGAGGTGTTGCTTTGTGCATAGCACTATAATAAGCCTTGCAGTTATTACATACATGACTAAGATGTGTCTTTAGGCAGGTTTTCAATCCATTTGGAGACAACACATTTGCAGAATATGGTAAACAAATGCTTCCACAAAGACACAAAGTAATGTGGGGGGAAAATCCAATAACAATGAATTTTAAGCAGTGGAATCAAGAATCAGAGTGCTACCCTCACAGAACATCAGCATTTTCCTGCAGCCACGGTACTCAGAGTTCTATTTAAATAGATTTCCCATAAGGTGAAGAAAAAGAAAGGGAGGAAGATGAGGTAGAGTGGGAGCTGTACAGACATTATAATCACTTGAGTAGAGCATTCTGCTAGTATACTATTGCCAACACCTTTGATTCAGTATATGATGGTGTGTCTTAGAATAAAGGAGGACTAAGCTGTGTATACTGAACAACAAATTCTGCAGTGAAACTGGCATCTGGAGAATCTGGTGTGTCTACCTCTAACAGGAGCTGGAACTCCTGGCAAGGCAGGTCAAGACTATAGTCATATGCTTATCTATCCACTTGTTTATTCTCTCTTTCCACAATGGATACAGTATGACAGAGTAAAGGGAAATAGGATAAGGGGGGAAAGAGGTCAGAAAACGAAGGTGGGTAAACATAGCCCCCCCCACACACAAACCATTGCAAAACGTGAGCCGATTATTTGCCTCCTCTAGAGGAAGCCACGATCATTTACTAGCCTTATGCATCCTCAAGACACAAATATAACAGATTTGCAGGAGAAGTCCAATTTTCTGGATACTGAGTCCCAAGAGAAATTCCTCCTGTGGCTGCTAGTGAAGAAAACTGAAATGTAGTCAACAACATCAGCTATGTTCTGCTTCCTCATTCCGCACTTGGGAATCTTTCTGCAAGTCTAAGCTCTTCAGACTTCTAAGTCCCTGATGTGTTCTGTCTCAAAGGGACTGAAAACTGCTACTAAGCATATATTAAATACCAAAAAATACGTTATTGAGGTAGGTATAAGTCTGTTGGGAAATAACTATGGGATATATTTTTCTTCACTTATAAACTGTTGCCAATCTAAATTAACTTATGTTATAAATTTACTATATTCTTTTTTTTTTTAAAGATTTATTTATTTATTTATTTCACAGAGGGAGAGAGATCACAAGGAGGCAGAGAGGCAGGTAGAGAGAGAGAGGGGGAAGCAGGCTCCCCGCTGAGCAGGGAGCCCGATGTGGGCCTCGATCCCAGGACCCCGAGATCATGACCTGAGCCGAAAGCAGAGGCTTTAACCCACTGAGCCACCCAGGCGCCCTACTATATTCTGTGCTATCCTTTCCAAATAACAGACATAAAATGTCATACGAGGAAGTATACAAGGAGATAATATATGTTTTTTAAAAAGTGTGTCTGTGTGCTAGGGCTGCTGTAACAAGCACCACAGACTGGGTGACTTGCACAACAGAAATTTCATCGTCTCAGGGTTCTGGAAGCTGGAAGTCTGAGATCATACTGTATGATCCCACTTACATAAAATTATGGAAAGTATGAACTGATCCAAAGCGACAGAAAGCAAATCATCAGTTGGGGGCACAGGAAACAAGTTCATTAACCTGACTGTGGTGACGATTTCACAGGTGTATGCATTTGTCAAAACTTATCAAATTATAGGTTGTTAAATATGAGCTAGTTATTGCATTTCGATTATCACTCAATGAATTTGTTTTCAAAATGTTTGGAGGGTGTATGGGAGAAGGTAGACAAAGTAAACAAGATTGGCAAGGATATCCCTTCTCTAGAGGATTTAAGAAGACACCGCATGGCTAACTCACATAACAGAAGATGGCTTTGAAAAATCACAATGTATGTTTATTTTGCATTAGTTTCATATATGTCTTCACCACCAACATCTCTTCTTTACACCTCTTACCCTCAACCCTCTGATTGATTAAAGTGTTATTATTCAACTAAGAAAAACCCAAAGTCCCAGAAAATGGTAAGTGTTCAATAAATACTAGCTTTTGTTATTATTTACTGGGCATCCACTAAGTGCCAAGCACTGTGCTTGAAACCAGTTGTACATAAAGGAATCAGCCTTGGCACAAGACCTTACAGTCTGGCAGAAGTAGAAACTCATGGAAATAAATAAATGCAAGAAATTTTATACGGTTTTATTGGAAGCCTGTTCAGAATTCAGTGCAGGGACCAAGCAGAAGAGTTCAATTTTGCAAGGAGAAAGAAAAACTTAGCAGAGAAGGTGAACTCAAGTTCAGCTTCTGGGCCCAGAAACAGCTGAAGTCGCTGTAATGGGCTTTTATTCAGTCTACACACTGCAAACAGTTCCTTTTAACCAAAGCACTGGGGAAAAGGGATGAAATAATAGGGACTTACCGGAGAAGTCAAAGTTAAACCAGCTAAGGGACCAGACTACAAGAGCCTTACATACCAAGCCAAATAGTTCAAACTTCAACTTGAGTGATGGCAAGAAGCCTGGGTGGTTTGAAACAAGAGAGTTACAGGTGACATCAGAACAGTGTTTCTCAACGTGTGGGCCCTGGAAGAGCACCCGTTAGTAATGCAAAATCTCTACCACAGCCTAGACCTACTGAATCAGAACTCTCCAGCAGTCTGTTTTAACACAGTCTCAAGGGGACTCTCTGATTGATGGTTAAGTTTGCAAGCCACTGGATTTAAGTTTGAAAGAGCACTCAGGCAGTCTGGGACAGGACGTCTGGATCAGAGGCTGCCACAAGACTCCAAAGAATGTGATGGTGTGGATTCACTTATTCACTCAACACATAGTCCCTGACCATCTACTATGTGCCACACACTATTCTAGACATTAAAGACACAGCATCAGGCAAAATAGAGAAAAACCCTGTGGCAATGACGTGTACATTCTAGTGGAAATCACATTCATCATTTATATAGTTCTAGGTGCTCTCCTAAATGGTTTATATTTGATATTTCATCCTCACAACTAGCCTATCAGATAGGTACACTTTTTGTCTTTACAGTTAAGGAAAGTGGCGTTCAGTAACTTGCACAGTCACGTGACAACTAAGGAGTAGAAACCAGATCCAAATCCAAGGTCGTGCCGTAGATGTGATGCTATACTGCTTCCAGAGCATGAGAGTGGCCATGGTGGCAAAAGATATTCATTCGATATATACTGCTTTGGCACCTCTTGTGCACTAGGTATTGTTCTAGAAGTTTGGTCAACAAGACCTCTGGAAATTCCTTTATGGAAATTACATTCTTGCAGAAGACAAACAATAAAACTAAGAAAGAAGCAATTTAAATAGTATAATAAGTGGTGATGAGTGCTGTGGATGGAAGAAACACTAGAATGTAGCAAGATGTAAGACAGAGAGCCTGATGTAGCAGCTGCAACTAAGGCCTCAAGGTGCAAGCTGGGCCAGGAACAGCCAGGAGATCACTGTGGCTGGAGTGGAGTGATCCAGGGCTCCAGAGCAAGGGAAGGGCGATTGTATGTAACCCTTGTAGGGTTTTGTTGGGTTTTACTCTGTAAGATGAGAAGCCATCGCAAGAGTGTGAGCAGAGAAATGACACAGTCTGAGTTATGTTTTAAACGGATTCCACAGATTGTTGTGTTGAGAATAGACAGGGGGAACAAGAGACACCTGTTGGGGATTATTGCAATAACCGGAGTGTGGGGAAATGGTGATGGCTTGAACTCACTGGGAACAGAAAGCCAACAGTGACATTTAAGGAGGGCAAGACAGAGTGGACTCTAGGAGCCATGTACTTAAGGGGGAAGACTGTGGAAGGCGCAGGCTGGGGAGGGGATGTTTGGAGGGGGTTGTTTGGGACAATTAGGTGGATGTTGAATATAGGTTGGATATACAAATCTGGAATTCAGAGAGAGATCTGAGCTGAGGAAATAAATTTGGGAGTTGTAAGTAAATCGATAGTATTTTAAATATACGGATACAGGTAATGATAGAGAAAAGTCATTTAAATTATGGATGTTGTTTATTGTGGGTTTACTAACTGCCAGTCACTAAGCTCTAATCTGTGAATTGACTGGTTCATTTAATTTCAACAAAATGAGAAATGGGGTTGGACAGACATGAGAGATCTACTCTCAGGAAGCAAAATCGCCAACAGAATCCTGTCTGGTACTGTAGAAGCAAATAACACGTTCTGCTTAGGGGTCAGCCCTGCGAGGTTCCCACCCTCAGCTTCCGCTTTGACGCTCCAAACCTCCCGGCCCGTCCCTCGCACCTGCGCACAAAGGCCCCTCACTGCGGGTGGGGCCGGAGCTGGCGGCTTCCCGGCGCCAGGCGTTGCTAGGAGACGCGAGGGTCGCGGCGGCGCGACAGTTGGCCTCTCGCTACCCAGCCCCCGGATTCCTGAGTGGAGAACACGAGCACCGCCGCGCTCTCCTGCGAGCTCCCGGGCGGGGTGCCTCGGCCTCTCCAGGTCGGCCAGAGAGGGTAACCACGGAGAGCTGGACCCAGGGGGTGGGTGGACACGTCCCGAGGGACCCGAACGGCCCACCCGCTCCCCTGCGCCCGCCGGGGCTCAGCCCGGGAAGCCTTGGCTCCGCCCCTTCCGCCCCGGAACGCCCGTGTGATTTCTGAGATTTGTCCTGCTTGCTTCTGTCATTTCTGGGTTAGCAGTGGTCTTGATGTGCTACCCCTTGCGTTTCAGAATCTGATTTTCCCGTAGCTTCCCCGCCGAGCCACGCCCCGAGCGGCTTGAGCTATTCTGGGGTCTCTTCTCAGAGTTCTGCGGACCGGTCATTTGACCCCCAGCTTTCAAAACGCTTTCTCCATCTCAGTCTTTTACCTCACGTACAGAATTGGTGATTTCTGGCAGAAGAAAGGTTTGAGGGACTGGAGAAGGCATGGAGCGGCTTTACGCTGCAGAGATGCAGATTAACACACGCAGACCATGAACTACAAAGGCATATTTGGGAAACCAGTTGGGTTTTTCAACTGACTCCCCAAGAACTTTGGGAAGGGAAGTGTGCGGACGTAAGACATTCTAAGTGACACCTTTTCACTGTTCGGGAAACAAGCCCAGGGATGTTAACTGATTGGCTCCTTTGCCATATCCTGATACGTCTAGGAACAGAATAAAAGAGGTAAAGAAATTGGGGGTTAGCAATACTAATGCTCTTGGGGTTTAATACAACTAAAGGTAAAAAGTACTTTCCAGAGAGAACAAGGAAGTGAAAAGGACTTTTGCATAGAAGAGAATTTGAGATGACTTCGACCGTCAGATTAAAACCTTAGTTGCCAAGGGTTTGATATTGCTAAATTTTTTAAATACCTATATAAACCTAATACTGTTTTTAAAAATTAGAATTTCGCAAAACTAGAAAGTCAAGCATTGCCATTTCCTGTTTCCGTAGCTACAACATAGTGTTATAAAGATCAGATGTATTTTATACTAATTATTTTTTGCAACAACTCTCAGCAAAGTAAACCACTAAATTTCAAAGTGCTGAATGTTACTAGTGGTATTAATATTGCCACTGAATTTCCCAGAGTTACTTAAATATTTAATTGAAAAGTTGTAAGCTGATCTTTCCCAATTTTAGTTTCATTCTGTTTTTAATAAGTAGAAAGTAAGTAATAAGGGAGACAAAAAGTTGGGGGGGATTTGTACCACCACTATATAATATAGTTACAGTAACCACAGGGCTTCCTATTATGGTGAAAATGCATTTATGTTCCCTTTAGCTATTGTGAGAAAACAAATTTTGAAATGCCTACTATGCCTAGAGGATACATAATTCTACTGAGCAAAAAAATGGGTTTTTTTTCTGCAGTAGTTCAACTCTTCTGTTGGACAGCTCTTCTGTTGAAAGCATTTTTTAAAATTTTTAAAAGATTTTATTTACTTATTTTTTTTTAAGATTTTATTTATTTATTTCACAGAGGGAGAGAGATCACAAGGAGGCAGAGAGGCAGGCAGAGAGAGGGGGGGGGAAGCAGGCTCCTCACTGAGCAGGGAGCCCGATGTGGGCCTCGATCCCAGGACCCTGAGATCATGACCTGGGCCGAAAGCAGAGGCTTTAACCCACTGAGCCACCCAGGCGCCCTTATTTACTTATTTGAAAGAGAGAGAGAAAGAGTGCAAGGAGAGAGAGAAGCTGACTTCTCCCTGAGTAGGAAGACCAAGGCAGGACTCACTCAATCCCAGGACCCATGGGATCATGACCTGAGGCGAAGGCAGATGCTTAACCAACTGAGCCACCCAGGCGCCCTTTTTGAAATCATTTTTATATTTATACTTGACATGACTGTTTTCTTTGAAAGTGACAAAACGTTACATAGATGATATTCAGGAAAATACTTTTTGAATGAATACGAGTATATAAAAGTGTTTTGTTATGTATCAAAAAGCCAAGCCTAAAGCTAAAATGGCTTGGGTAAAACAAAAAGTATGATTGTGCCACCACTTTTAGAAAATGTGCTTCATCTGTAAAAGCAATATAATACAGCCATTAAATTCATATAAAAAACATGACTAATTCTGAAAGTATTCTTATACAGCAAATTTTCACTTTTCCTTCATGTTTCTTAGTGTCATTTTTCTATGAAAAAATAGGTTATATATGGTTGTATATGTTAATGGATTGTCAGGCTGTACCACATATGTCAAACTCACTGTTGGTCTTATCTAGTGTGCAGCAACAAAGCAGTGAGCCTCCCATTGAAATGAATGGAAATAAAATAGAAACCAAAAGAACAGTAGAACAAACCAACAAAACTAGGAGCTGGTTCTTTCAAATAATTAATAAGACCGATAAATCCCTGGTGAGACTTATCAAAAAGAAAAGAGAAAGGACCCAAATTAATAAAATCATAAATGAAAGAGGAGAGATCACAACCAACACCAAAGAAATACAAATAATTGTAAGAACATATTAAGAGCAACTATATGCCAACAAATTAGGTTATCTGGAAGAAATGGATGTATTCCTAGAGATGTATAAACTACCAAAACTGAAAGAGGAGGAAACAGAAAATCTGAAGAGACCCATAGCCAACAAGGAAATTGAAGAAGTAATCAAAAATCTCCCAATAAACAAGAGTCCAGGGCTGGATGGCTTCCCAAGGGAATTCTACCAAACATTTAAAGAAGTATTAAATGCATATTCTTCTGAAGCTGTTCCAAAAAATAGAAATGTAAGGAAAATTTCCAAACTCTTTCTATGAAGCAAGCATTACCTTGATCCCAAAACCAAAGACTCCACAAAAAAAGACCAATATCTCTGATGAACATGGATGCCAAAATTCTCATCAAGATATCAGTGAATAGGATCCAACAGTACATTAAAAGGATTACCGACCACAACGAAGTGGGATTTATTCCTGGGCTGCAAGGGTGGTTCAACATACACAAATCAATCATGACACACTACAATAATAAAAGAAAGGACAAGAACCACTTGATCCTCTCAAGAGATGCAGAAAAAGCATCTGACAAAGTACAGCATCCTTTCTTGATTAAAACGCTTTACAGTGTAGTGATGAATGGTACATACCTCAATATCCTAGAAGTCATATTTGAAAAGCCCACGGCAAATATCATTCTCAATGGGGGAAAACTGAGAGTTTTACCCCTAAGGTCAGAAACATGACAGGGATGTCCACTCTCACCACTGTTGTGCAACATAGTACTAGAAGTCCTAGCCACAGCAATCAGACAACAAAAAGTAATAAAAAGCATCTGAATCGGCAAAGAAGTCAAACTCTCACTTTTCTCAGATGACATGATACCTCTATGTGGAAAACCCAAAAGACTCCCCCCCTGCCCCAAATTGCTAGAACTCATACAGGAATTCAGCAAAGTGGCAGGATATTAAATCAATGCACAGAAATCAGTTCCATTTTTATACACTAACATCAAGAGAGAAGAAGGAGAAATTAAGGAGTCGACCCCATTTATAATTACACCAAAAACCATAAAATACCTAGGAATAAAACTATCAAAAGAGGCAAAGGATCTGTATTCAAAAAACTACAAAATACTCATGAAAGAAATTGAGGAAGACACAAAGAAATGGAAAAATGTTCCATGCTCATAGACTGGAAGAACAAATACTGTTAAAATGTCTATGCCACTGAGAGCAATCTGTACATTCAATGCAATCCCTATCAAAATACCATCAATTTTTTCACAGAGCTGGAACAAATAATCCTAAAGTTTGTATGAAACCAGAAAAGACCCCAAATAGCCAAAGGAATGTTGAAAAGGAAGCCCAAAGTTGGTGACATCACAATTCTGAATCTCAAGCCCTAGTCCAAAGCTCTAATAGTCAAGAGAGTATGGTACTGGCACAAAACAGACACAAAGAGCAATGGAACAGTCTAGAGACCCCAGAAATGGACCCTCAACTCTATAGTAAACTAATCTTCCACTGAGCAGGAAAGACTATCCAGTGGGGGGAAAAAAAAACAAGTCTCTTCAACAAATGGTGTTGGGAAAATCGGATAGCCACATGCAGGAGAATGAAACTGGACCATTTTATTACACCACACACAAAAATACACTCAAAATGGATGAAAGACCTAAATGTGAGACAGGAATCCATCAAAATCCTAGAGAACACAGGCAGCAACTTCTGTGACCCTAGTCACAGCAACTTCTTGCTGGACATGTCTCCAAAGGCAAGAGACACAAAGGCAAAAATGAACTACTGAGACTTAAAAGATAAAAAGCTCTTGCACAGCAAAGGAAACAGTCGACAAAACCAAAAGACAGTTGACAAATGGGAAAAGATATTTGCAAATGTCTTAACAGATAAAGGGCTAGCATCCAAAATCTGTCAAGAACTTATCAAACTCAACACCCAAAAAAGAAAAGATCCAGTCAAGAAATGGGCAGAAGACACGAACAGACATTTGTCCAAAGGAGACATCCAAATGGCCAACAGACACATGAAAAAATGTTCAACATCATTTGGCATCAGGGAAATACAAATTTAAACCATGATGAGATACCACCTCACACCAGTCAGAATAGCTAAAATTAACAAGTCAGGAAATGACAGATGTTGGCGAGGATGTGGAGAAAGGGGAACCCTCTTGCACTCTTTGTGGGAATGCAAACTGGTGCAGACACCCTGGAAAACAGTATAGAGTTTCCTCAAAAAGCTGAAAATAGAGCTATCCGATGACCCAGCAATTGCACTGTGAGGAATTTACCCCAAAGACACAAATGTAGTGATCTGAAGGGGCACCTGCACCCCAGTGTTTATAGCAGGAATGTCCACAATAGCCAAACTATAGAAAGAGCCCAGATGTCCATTGATAGGTGAATGGATAAAGAAGATGTAATAGTATATTACTCAGCCATCAAAAAAATGAAATCTTCCCATTTGCAACAATGTGGATGGAACTAGAGGATATTATACTAAGCAAAATAAGTCAATCAGAGAAAGGCAATTATATGATCTCATCATATGTAGAATTTAAGAAACAAAACAGAAGATCTTAGAGGAAGGGAGGGAAAAATAAAAGAAGACAAAATCATAAAGGGAGACAAACCATAAGAGACTCTTAATCATAGGAAACAAACTGAAGGTTGCTGGAGGGGAGGGGGTTGGGGAGATGGGGGAATTGGGTGATGGACATTAAGGAGGGCACATGATGTAATGAGTACTGGGTGTTATAGAAGACTGATGAATCACTGAACTCTACCTCTGAAACTAATCATACATTATATATTAACTGAATTTAAATTTTTTAAAAAAGAAGCCAATAAATAAATAAAAATAAACTTTAAAAACAAAAATTTAAAATTAAAAAAATTTTTAAGTGAAAGGCAAGGGTTTCATTGAAATATGTCTCACTTATTATCTTGTCAGGTATTCCAAATTTTACATAAATTCATACAATAACATAACATATTGCCTTAAAATACAACATAAGCCTAAACCTAAATTAATAAATAAGGGTCAAAAGTATTTTAAAAAGTCAAATGTTAACAATACCTTAATTTTCTTTGGTCTAGCCAATATATATATTGGTATGCATGATGAAAAAAATGCAAACAATGGGCACCTGGGTGGCTCAGTGGGTTAAAGCCTCTGCCTTGGGCTCAGGTCATGATCTCAGGGTCCTGGGATCGAGGCCCGCATCAGGCTCCCTGCAGGGAGCCTGCTTCCTCCTCTCTCTGCCTACTTGTAATCTCTCTCTGTCAAATAAATAAATAAAATCTTTAAAAAAAAATGCAAACAATATTAATGATATATCCATTTGGGTAGTTGCTACTTTGATCAAAGTGAACTGTGAAACTCAAATGACTTCATTTTAATCCATTTAAATCTGGAGCTAAGCCCAAACAACTGTGAGAATTTTGGTTTCAGGATGAATGTGAATACCACAACCTTTAAAATGTTAAGAATGTGACAAAAATCTACAGGAAGTAGGGAAGCACAGGACCAATTCCCTTATTTTTCATAGAAGAGCCAACTGGTACTTGTGTGTGATTGATAGATAAAATTCAAACAAATGACTCTTAGCCTCCTAACAGTCTCCACTAATCTATTTTTATGAACTATGAGGGAAATTTTAGGCCATATCTTTCACACGGAAGAAACATTTATCTGAAATTCAGCAATTTCCTCAATTTTATTTCCATTTCCTATTTTCCCCCGTTTCCCCCCACGCCGAGCTAAATTTGTTATACTTGTGAAAACATTCATTATAAGACTCCTTTTTATAAAACTTTTAAAGTCTATCCTTCTAACTCATCTTACATTTAGGATGATGTTCACCTGATGTTAAGGATGGATACTTCTAACTGATGTGATGATTACTTAGACTTCTCTTTTTTTGTACTTTAATATATTTCTTGATCTTTTCAACACATTCTAGGCCCTCCCTTATCCACGGGGCATAAATTCCAAGACCCCCCACTGGATGCCTCAAGCCACAGATAGCACCTAACCCTATATATTCTATGGTTTTTTCCCCATACATACATGTCTATGATAAAGTTTAAAACAACAATAGTAAAATAGAATTATAACAATATATTTTGAGAAGTTATGTGAATGTGGCCTGCCCAAATATATTTTCCTGTACTCACTATTTTTGTGATAATGTAAGATAAAATGTCTGTATGATGAGATGAAGTGAGGTGAATGACGTAGGCATTAGGATGTAGAATTAGGCTACCACTGACCTTCTGACAGTAGGTCAGAATGAGGATCATCTGCTTCCAGACTGCAGTCAAGGTAGAAAGTGCAGGGGTACTACTGTAAAACAAGTATTTGTCACTGTAACTGAAAAAATTTTGAAAATAAGAATCCATTTGTAGGACCTACTCATGAGGTCTATATTTAATGTATTTCAGCCAACGGAAACATATATTTTTTAAAGACATTATTTACTTATTTGACAGAGAGAGAGACAGTGAGAGCAGGAACACAAGCAGGGGGAGTGGGAGAGGGTGAAGCAGGCTTCCTGCTGTGCAGGGAGCCCAATGTGGGGCTCCATACCAGGACCCTGGGATCATGACCTGAGCCGAAGGCAGACGCTTAGCGACTGAGCCACCCAGGCACCCTGTAAACATATTTTAATAGAAGAATGGATTCAAGGAATCATGGCGAAAATTCTGGGCACTTTATTTCAGTTAACTGATACATATTTTGGTAATAAAATAAGATGAGTCTGAGAAAACAACTGCAAGATATGTCTTTGAAAAACTGACTCTAGAAGTTTGGTGAATAGACAATTATGTGTACTCCAGTTGACTATTTGAACTTCAAAAGCTATTGGTGACTGCTTACATTATTTTAAAATCAATGATCTCAGTATCATATAGTCGTACAGCTTTCACGGACTTTGTGTTCATCTGTCTTCTGACATTGAGCTGTCACAAAAGCAGGGTCACAATGACCTCCTGAGTGAATGGACTGCAGTGACTGTATACTTCCAAGTAGTTAAGACATGGAAAAGGAGGAAATCATTGCTTCTCAGCAAGAAGAATAAGAAGACAGTGAGAAGACTGATCTTCCATTTCCTTTTTAGGAAAAAAAAGTGGGGGATGCAGTTTTGAATATAATCAAATGGAATGGTGGTGAGATATTCTGACAATCTACTGAGTAGTTAAAAATAAGAGTGTGACTTCAGAAATGTGTATACTATTGCCTAGGACACCAGAATTAGGACATCACGCTCTGAATGCAATTTTATTTGATGAAGAAATAAACAGTTCCCTATGTATCTTTCAGGGTTTATTTTATTTCTGAAGTAGAGCATGAATCTTTCTCAATCTTGAAATTGAATGTTTAAAATTTAATATACCTAATGGGTTTTTTTTAAGGGACTTTCAAAATTGTCATTATTATACTATTAATGTTGTTTTAACATCTTTCAGAAATAACTGGCAATAAGACCTCTGTAGCCATGGCTAGCTCTGACATGAAACCAAAATCAATAAGTCGTGCCAAAAAATGGTCAGAAGAGATAGAAAATCTGTACAGATTTCAGCAAGCAGGATATCGGGATGAAATTGAATATAAACAAGTGAAACAAGTTTCTATGGTAAGATGTGTCTACAAACCTGAATTCAGAATATTCAGTGAAAAGTATCAAAATCAAACAAAGAACCAGAGAATAACTAAAAGGAAGCTCTACTCCAGTTCTCTCATTTTATTGATGAGGAGAGATTGAGGCCCAGAGGAGTGGTTTTCAGGTAGACTGGAGAGAGAGGTGGTCCCTCAGCATGGAAACATTAAGAACTTTCTAGCTTTTATTTAACAACAATGGTCTGCCGGATAAAGCTTTGATGATAACCACAAAAGCAGAGTCTTCTTCCCTTACTCAGGTAATTCTATTGCCAGATATTCAGTTTGCTGTGTAACTATTACTTATTTCCAGTTTTTTTTTTTACCCTGAATTATAAAGGGGTTAGAATCTGTTTATTATGGAGATTATAAGTGGCAGGAAACTATTAAAGAGCAACTCCTGACTTTGGTTGTGTATTACACTCCCATGCCCAATAATGTGATTGAGATAAAATCAGATTTAAGAGAATACAAAGAACCTCCTTGAAGGGGAAGTCCCACAAAGTGAGAGGAATGTGTGTGTGTGATACAGGGAAGAACAAGCCTATTGGCTGTATGACTTGGCAATTTTGAAGAGGTCTTCCATTTTACTCCACTATATAATAACTGGGTATAAACTGTCAGGAAGGAGAAAACTTTCTCCTGCTCTTTTGGCTGGCCTAATAATTAAATTGACCCACGACAGATTAACAGGAGAAAAAACAAATTTCATCTAATTTCATACATATGGGGGCCCCAAATACATAAGACCTAAGAAGTGACCAAAGCAGGCCATTTAATATACCTTTTAGACAAATAAGAAATGTGTGAAGAACTGACAAGACAAAGTAACTTGGGCTTGAGTACTAATTAGTGGGGAAATGAAGCAGAATTTATTTACATAGCCCTCTTGGCTCTGAATTCTCTGTCTCTGGTGATAAGGATGTCTGTCTACTTCCAGGAGCATGGAGGGTGCCTTTCACACGGGAGATTTATTTCCTGCTTTCAGGGGTACAGAGAGGAGGGTCAGAGTCCTTATGTACCAGTTTCTCAAGTAACTTTAACTTGAAACCATCAGTATGCCAAAGTGTCGTGTTCTGGGGAAGTGTGCCCTCAACCCTGTCACTACCATGTCCGAATTTCTGTGCCAAGTGCTTTAGGAGATAAAAATATGAGTACCTGACCTCAAGAAATTGACTGGGCCAGTAGGAAGAGAACCATATTTGGAATTTACCCAGGGTCTGAATCCTGGCTCCTCTCTCTCATTAGTTGAGCAATCCTGAACAAGGTTCTTAACTTGGCTGAGCTCAACAGTTGAATTGTAATGGCAGGGCCTGCTTTAGAAAATAGTTATAGGAATTAAATGAAATCATGTGTTTGACGTGTCCAACATTGTAGTGCTTAATAATTTGTTGAGTGAGTGAAGGATAAGTGTTTAATGATTGATAGCTTTTATTATTCTCATTATCTTGGAGTAGAATATTAATAATGACATGAACAGTAAAGACTTATGCAAGTCAAAATAAGTATGCCTTTAAAAATGATGCAGGAATTTAGGGAAAGACAAAATCACTTCCTCTAGGGGACAATCCTCCAAAAGGGCTTCATGCCCCCAGAGACATTTGCAGAGGGCCTTGAAGGTTGGCCAGGATGGTAATTGAATACTTGCGTTGATTGGTATGTCTCTACCAGTGTATAGAGGAAGGAAGGGTTTGAGCAAAGTTCTCGTTCCTCACCTGAAGCATATGTCCTTTTGGGACACACAAGCTACTGAAGTTTACTGACCTCTCTAGCTGGTTTTGAGGACCATACCACTACCACTCCACTCTGTTCTACTGAAAGGAATGAAGCTTTCCTCCATTGACTGGGAGTCCTCAAGTGAAAAGCCAAGAAGAAAAAATTATAAAATACAAGGGATATTTAAAATGACTAAGGGTATTAAAAAAAATAAAAAATAAAAAAATAAAATAAAATGACTAAGGGTAGATGAGCATAGGAACCAATACAGCTGCTTGGAGGCTCATCCCATATACAGAGGCTATTTCTTCACTGGATAAGATGCTTTTTTTTTTTTTTTTTTTTTTT
>LNAC01000317.1:536646-553065 GCA_002007465.1 Ailurus styani | reverse complement strand
GGACCCTGAGATCATGACCTGAGCCGAAAGCAGAGGCTTTAACCCACTGAGCCACCCAGGCGCCCGGATAAGATGCTTTTTAGGACCCTAGTAAATGAAAAAGAGCTTGCTCCTGGCCCCAAGAGGAAAAGAGTTATAATGTGTCTTCAGAACACCCTACTTTCTCTGCTGGGGGCAATGGAAGCTATGAAAGACAAACTTAACCTAAGTAATAGGAAGCACTGATTTTTTTCCTATACTGTATATGTTAGAGAACCTGCCAGTGCTTACCTGATATGCTTCTGCCTATTTTCATTAATTCTTAAATGAGACAACATAAAAAATGAAAATGTGCTACTAGAAAACAAAGGCCATGCATTCCTTTGTATTCATGATGTATTCCTTTCCCAGGGGAAACTTGTGATTTATGGATGGGGCATATGAGAAATGACATGCTGCCTGTAGAGATGGTGGTGAAGAGAGTTTGATTATCTAGACCATGATACCTAAGTGATAGAGTAGATCTTACAGAACCCAGAAGAAATATACCAAACAACAACAGCAATGCATTGACCTGATCAAGAAAGTAGAACCTGGGGTACCTGGGTGGCTCAGTGGGTTAAAGCCGCTGCCTTCGGCTCAGGTCATGATCCCAGGGTCCTGGGATCGAGGCCCACATCGGGCTCTCTGCTCAGCGGGGAGCCTGCTTCCTCCTCTCTCCTCTCTCTCTGCCTGCCTCTGCCTACTTGTAATCTCTCTCTCTGTGTCAAATGAATAAATAAAATCTTTAAAAAAAAAAAAAAAAAAGAAAGTAGAACCTGAATTTGGAGAGGAAAGGGAGAAAAATATCCAAACTAGGTCAGGCCAAATGATTTAGTAAACAAACCAATATGACATATGAGAAAGAATAGTGGGGAATACGTAAGAAAAGACAGTGGAGGATTAGATTCATGACCTCAAATTTCTATTAAAAATTGGGTTCCAAGGGGCACCTCACTGGCTCAGTTGGTGGATCATGAGACTCCTGATCTTAGGATTGTTAAGTTCCAACCCCATGCTGTGTGTAGAGATTGCTTTACAAAAATAAAATCTTTTAACAAATTGGTTTTCAAGGTGAATTTGCAACATGGACTCGAGGAATGCATATGTACCTTTAGGTATCTCAAGTCTAGCTGGTTCCATTTGTCACTGCTGTGACATCAATGCTCAAAATCCAGGAGCTTTCAGAGTGGGGCCTGAGCCTAATTTCCTCCTCGGGCATTACTTTTAGATATTAGGAAGTAACAATGTTTGAAATAATTTGTAATGTAAGAAAATGTTGCGAGTGTTTTGAGTGTTTCCTCTATCTTGGCCACCCAGTAGAAATTTAAATCTAGAAGTTGGGATCTAGAGAGAAGCACCAACTTGCTATTTTACAGTCTAAGGATACAACTTAGGGTGTGTTTGAGGTATGTATAATACTCTCTTGAGAGCTCAAGTATTTTTAAATTTAATTTTATGCTTTAATTTTTGGATGTGAGATATACTGTTAGCTATCTGATAGTAAATTATTATATAAAAATAAAACCATGCTGGTTTTATATACTATGATGCTCACAGTATTTGTATTCTGGTTTCTGGTGTGCAGGTAGATCGTTGGCCAGAGACAGGATACGTGAAGAAACTCCAGAGAAGGGACAATACTTTCTATTACTACAACAAACAGAGGGAGTGTGATGACAAGGAAGTCCACAAAGTAAAAATTTATGCTTACTAGCATTTGTTCTTTGTGTTGTCATCACTTAAGACTTCATTGCTTCATTCTATATCATGTAAATGTCATTGTACAAAATAATTCAAAATGCAGACTCCAGTTGAACGTTTTGAAACACAGAAGCCATGTAACCTGGTATCAGTCAGCCTGCTCTGTTCTAAAATATAATTGCAGAAGCATTAAAGTTGCACCCGTCTTGGTCCTGTTCTTCTGATTATTTTAACTGAGGTAGAGTAACCATGATGCACAGAAAGACACAGCCCCATTTGAAACCATCCCAGTGGTTAGGCTAGTTATTTATAGGTTAGTGCTCTGTAACCCCTCCACCTGCCCCCTGCCTTTACCACTTTCCAAGACCACCATTTTGAACTGTCAGATCTGTCTCTTGTGGCCCGAAGGCTTTCTCTTGTCTCTGGAGTCCTTTGCCTCTTGCTGAGTAGACTGGGAATGCCAAGGGCTGCTGGCCCCTAGGAGCAGCCCTCAACCAATGACTGATAGGGAGGAGGTGTTCAAAAGCCCCAGCTGCCTGGTACCTCAGTCAAATCCATCAGAGGTGAGTGCTTTACCCTGGTGCCCAGTGTCCCAGCAGGATGAAGCTTCAGTCACCTGTAGTGGTGTCTGGCTGGATCACAGCCTACTGGCTGTCTCCCTCCCTTGCCACCCCCCCCAACTCCAGGCCAGGGGTTCCCTTCCTCCTGAATCACCTCCTTGTACGTGGAGCCTTGTCCCAGGGTTGGCTTCTGGGTTCCCGATCTAGATAATTATTGTTCCAGTGCTGCCTGGAATCACTGTAGAAGCAGTCTGAGTGCTAATGAGCAAGGCAATAACTAACCTGTAAGACATAGGAAGTCCCCAAAATTCATGAGTCTTGAGTGCTTTGAGGTTAAATAGATGAAAGACACCCTTTCTATTTTAACCATTTTCACTAGTATTTTTTTGTTATCATTCGTAAGCCTTGACCTTTAAACAGATTTTTGGATACGGGGATCATATCTGTCAATTCATCTAACTTCAACTCACGTCTTCCAGAACTATCTGTACCGTGAAGCTCCATTAGTTTCCCCAAATCAACGTTGTGCTTTTTCAACATTTTTCTTTTTGAGCAAAAACATCACAGGAAGGATAAACAGATTGGGAAACTTCTTTTATGCCTTTCCCTGCGTTGCTTGGGATCATCTCATGGCTTTGAAACCATTTATCTGTACCTCTCTGCTCAGGCTTTTTATCATCCTCTTCCAGATTTGGCCAACTCCTCAGTACTGATCACAAGGATCTTCTGAATCTGATAATGCTTTTTTTTTTTAACCTACTGTGATAGAAGACATCCATCCCGACATCCAGATTGCCTCCAAATACACCCTTATCCCCGAAACCTGTGCATATGGTAACTTACACAGCAAAAGACACTTTGCAGATGTGATTAAGTTAAAGATCTTGAGATGAGAAATTATCCTAGAATATCTGGATGGGCCCAATGTAATCACATGGGTCCTTAGAGAGGGCAACAGGCTGGTCAGCGTTAGAGAAAGATGTATGACAACGGAAGCAGAGGTCTGAGGGATGTAAGGAAGGAACAAAAATCCGATGAATGCAGAAAGCCTCTAGAAGCTGGAAAAAGCCAGTAAGTGGCTGGAGTCTCCAGAAGAAACACAATCTTGCCAACACCTTGGTTTTACCAAATGAGACTTATTTCAGACTTCTGGCCTCCAAAACTGTAAGAAAATAGACTACTATTATTTTACACCACTCCATTTGTGGTCATTTTTACAGCAGCAAGAGGAAACATATCCCTACATAGAATGGATGAAGGAAATACCTATCCATCGTCATGGAGCCCACATGAGCTTCAATCACGATCTGCCATTTTTGACCAGAGAGCACAGATAATGTTATAGATAATATCCAGTCCAGGGAAGCTGGCCAGACCCTTTTTGCCTAGAACCTTCTCACTAATTAGCTTGAATGGTCTAAATGCCCCTTCATCCTCCTGCAGCAAGACTCTCTTCAGATATATGGCCCTTGGGCCCATCAGACAAGATTTGGGTTCTTTGAATCCATGTGACTAGTGTTTTCCCAATGAGTCTTATAGGGAATATAGCTGGTGCTTTCCCATCATGCTAACCTTTCTTGGAAAATGGAAAGCCACTTTCTTGATGGCTCCCTTTTCACCACTTTTATAGGGCACTTGTGCCAGCTGACCACTGTGGTGCTTCTGAGAAGTGCCTGCAACCATTGCCAGCTGCTTTTTTTAGACTGTCTGCTCTCCACTGAGACTTGGCCAATAGGCTTTGGTCCACCATGGCAACAGCTTCCCTTTCAAGAGAACTGGCCTTCCTCTTCTGTACTAGACACTGGTGCTCAGCTTCAGGAAAAGGTGTGCTACCAGGAGCATCCAGTGGCCAGTCAGACTACAGACCGAAGCAGCAACAGGGCCAGGCTGTCAAGCTTTGTCATGGCCTTCAGGTTTGAGTGGACATTGCAGAAGGACCCCTATTGCCCAGGTATCTGACACCCATAAGATTGCTCCCATTGAACTGCATATGATGACATTTGGTTCAGAAGCTGGCAAATGTTCACAAACTATGCATTTGTCCTGGACAGCGGTTTTCCAACTTGGCTGCATTTTATAATATCACAAGGTGCTTTTTAAACAATACTGATGTCTGAGCCCCACCCTGTTCCAGTTAAACCATATCTCTGGGAACAGGACACAGGCATTGGTTTTTAATTTTAAAAAGCAAAATCATGAACTCCCCCCAGTGATTTTAATGTGGAACCAAGGTTAAAAGCCACTGTCCTCGGCTCTTGCTTTCTATACAATTCAGACCCCAAATCCAACCATCTCCTGACTGCCACCATAGGGCCCAGACCCCAGACAAATACTTGTCATCATACACAGAGATTTTTCAGGCTTGGCTATGGAGAAGCTTCGCTCACATGTGTGGCTGTGCAATGCATTTTGAGCAACATCACACTGCCCCAGTTGTGTGCCTCTAGAGCCTCTGTCTAAGGCTCTTGGAGCAGGACTCATCTGGCTCTCTAGCCAATCTCTGCAAACCAAAACAGCAAGCTCTTCTTTTACGCAGATGACCAAAGTATCGACACATTTATTATTGGAAACCCCTACTGCTTCCAGCAATGCCTGAACTCTACAAGGGCCCAGGGTGCAAGGCTTTAATGAACGAGGCCCCCTACCATCTTGTCTGGGGAGTTTCCCCAGGAAGCCTATCCTGGGACAACTTGAATACATTACGATGTCCTATGGCTCCAAGCTGTGTTTTTCCCTAACTGGCAAAACCAGATATAAGTGGTCAAAAGTGACAGGACAAGGATAAGGAAGAGTGTGCAGAGAAGACTTAGCATCACGGGGCTGGGACTACAATCCTCAGAAAGTCCTGCTTGCAAGACTGGCCCTTCTGTGACCCCTGGGCACTTGGAGTTCCCACCAGTCCTGATGAGAGGGGCTCACCACGCCAAAACTGTTTCTACAAACCAGGAGAGCACTTCTCTGCCCAGGAATCCCAGCAGATGCTGGGACAACAGTCTCATTTTTCTTCCCACCCCATGTCTTACACACCAGGTAGGATGATGGGCCACAGAATGGGAAAACTTCCCCACCTCATGGTTGCAGATTAGCTCGACCCATCATAGCAGTGGTTTTTACAACATGGGTCACCACCCAACAGCACCATGCATCTCAACCCTGCAAGTTAGAATCATCTGGAAGGTTTTTAAAATGTGGCTGCTAGGCCTTGCTCCAGACTTTCCAGCTGAGAACCCCCACAGGTGTGAGGTCGGCATCTACATTCTGCAGGGCCTGGCAGGGGCGTCGAACCAGCAGCCAGGGCGTAGGCTCCACGGGCCAGTGGCTCATAGGCTCAAGATGCTGAGTCACAACCATCATTTTTTCAAAAATTCAGTAGAAAAGAATGCAGGCACCGACTGAATTTTGATGTGAAATGTTTTTCCTGACCTACATGTCAAGTAACAAAAGTTGACAAACACTGCCTGAGGGCATCCAGCTGCACTCTGCTCTCATGCGGGGCCTGGAAGGAGGGTGTTGCCACTTTTTTTTTTTTTTTGCCCAGATTCTCATACATCCCACGCCAGGCCAATTGGAGGGAATGGTGGGGCCCGTCACCGCCACCATCTCCAGACCTTTCCTTCCTTGCCCCTCATCGGAATATAGAATATGGGGGTTGGTAGGCTCCCGACAGACTTCTCTCGAGGGAGAGGGCTGACTGCCCACTCCACACAGCTTCACGCCACCCACTTCCTGTCTGGCACCCCCTGACTGCCCTGTCAGCTGGCGCTGGAGTGCCTGACTACATGGCAGAAAAGGGGCTGTGACCTCTTCATGACTTGGTCCCCCCAAAATGCTCTCAGTAAGAAGAGTGGTTATGAGAAGCCTCCTGAAATGTGTCAGACACCCTCCGTGCCTCCTTATCTCAGGCCGTGGGGATCCTCCAGCCCCTTTGTCACAAGGAAGATTTTAGAGCTGGGAAAGGAAGACACTGGGTTGAGGCTGGTCATCCTCAGGCCCCCCAATCCAACCCACACCAGGAGGAGAAACGTCTCCTACACTCCCCAGATCAGGGAATTTCTCCTGATTCCAGCTGCCACTTTTTTTTTTTTAAAGATTTTATTTATTTATTTGACACAGAGAGAGAGAGATCACAAGTAGGCAGAGAGGCAGGCAGAGAGACAGGGAGAGGAGGAAGCAGACTCCCTGCTGAGCAGAGAGCCCGATGTGGGCCTCGATCCCAGGACGCTGAGATCATGACCTGAGCCGAAAGCAGAGGCTTTAACCCACTGAGCCACCCAGGCACCCTCAGCTGCCGCTTTTTGCTTTGAATTGTCTCCCTTCTGACTGGGTTTTGTCCTACTGGTGTGAACCCAGAATCTTCCTCTCTGCACTGATGACTTTTTTGATTGTGTGTCTGGTTCTTTAATTCAGGACATCTCCGTTCCCCGCTGCCCCCCTCCAGAGATATTACATCTCTAATTGTCCCACAGCTCCGTGCAATGCAGCCTGAGGCCTGAGGGTGCCCAAATTCCCGAACATTACCAGCTGCCAGGATACCGTGACTGAGCGTTGGCCTGCTTGTTGAGCCACACAGGATACTAAAGCCCTGTGTGTAAGGTGCTGGTGTGCTAAAGAGATGGGAAACACGGGCAGACCCTTGTGGTGGCTAATTTTATGTGTCAAGTTGTCTGGGCCATGAGGTGCCCAGATATTTGGTCAAACATTATTTTGGGTGTGTCCGTGAGGATGATTTTGAACAAGAGATAACATTTGAAATGTTATGGTGCCTGGCTGGCTCAGTCAGTAGAGCATGCAACTCTTTATCTTGGGGTCATGAGTTCAAGCCCCAGGTTGGGCAGAGAACTTACTTAAAATAAACAAAAATAAATAAATTTTTTTAAGTTAAAAAAAAAAACCCCAAACATCTGAAACGGTAGATTGAGTAAAGCAGATTTTTCTCCCTGACGTGGGTGGTCCTCACCCAGGCAGTTAACGGTCTGAAAAGAACAAAGAGACACTGCCTCCCTTCTCTCTGTGTATAAGGGGAAGCTCCTCCCACCTGATGGCTCAATCAGGCACAAGGGGCTTTTCTTGTCTTTGAACTGGAACTACACCACCCGCGCTCCTGGCGGTGCAGCCAACCAGCCCACCGACTGCAGATCCTCGGACCCGTCACCCTTTGTAAACACCTGAGCCAATTCCTTATAGCAAATTCCTTAAATCTCCCATTGATTGTTTCTCTGGTGAATGCTGCCGAACACAACCTTCCCACCCAGAACCTGCAGTGCAGTTAAGAAGGTAACAAACTCGGGACAAAGTGAGTAATAGCACAGTGGCCCATTATTTGATGCCAAAACATGGGTAGAAAAAAGATGACTTCTATAGATTGGAGAAATTAGGGGAAGCTTTTGGAAAGTTTGGGCAATGGGCTGAATCTTGAAAGACACATTTGCTGAGAACAGAACGAAGTCACAGGTATGGAATGGCGCAGGTCTCACTGAGTAAATCTCAAACTGGGTTGGGTGGCCCCTTGCAGGGCAGCAGTGACGGCTCACTCATGTTTGTGTCCAGTGCCCAGCATGGTAAGTGCTCCATAAATGTCCACTGTGTGAAGCAAGGAAAGAAGACATTGGCAAAGCTGCCATATTGAGAAATGCCACAGATAAATTTAGACTGACAAAGGACTGTGTAGGTAAGCCAAAGACGGTATTTACCTACAGGAAAACCTGAGTCAGGTGGCCCAGCAGTGGTATCAGAGATATTATCGAAGACTGACAGAGAGACAACTTCTGGGTCAAAGGCCACTCCAGCAGGCTCTCAGCTGGGGATAGTAACAGTTGAGTGGCAGAGGATCACCACTGAATCTGTACAAGTGTTATTGCCTCCTTCTGTCTCTAGCCTGATTCTTCTGGAACATTTCCGCACATAGCTTTTAGACAGTGCTGGCAAGGATCTCACCCAGGGAATGTGTACATCTCCCATCCCAGAGTCTTGTACACCCATGCAGCCTCAGCCCTGCCCAAGGTCATTGCCAAACTCAGTGCGGAGACCATGCTCCCTTCCTTCTACAACATCATTGCATGTCATGCTCCTGAGCCCTCACGGGCACCGGCCATCATCTGCAGTATGAAATCACCTCATCGCTTTATCAAGGGCACACGAATGATCTCACAGACGAACAGAAAGGATCTTTGAGCATCCCAGAGAATCTTCTTGTAGTTTAGTCACAGAAAAGCCTCCTCATGATGACCTTGTTTGCAAAGAAATAAAAAAAACAAGGCTGCATTCTTTTGCTTTGGGATGAGTGACTCCTCAGAGACTTGTTAATACATCATTTGAATGTTGCCTCAAGTGTGCTTCCTCTTTCCTGTGGGGAACATTCAGTTGAGGGTCCAAGGGTCCATTTGGATTCTGCCGTCTTTCTTGTCCCCCAAGGGGATATTTCCCAAGCCTTCCACAGTATCCGTCCCCGTGGCTGCCACCCTAGGCCAGGCTGCAGCTCCCCCTTTCCAGATGACTACAGTAATGTTCATGCCTCTTCCAGCCTCCACTCCACAGCAGCCCAAGTGAGCCTCCTAAAGTGTCAAACTAGACTCTGACTCACTTACAAAACTCTTCAGATGGTCCCTGACATTCTAAAGATGACGTTTCAATGCCACCCAATGTCCCACATGGCCATTCATGACCTCGTTCCTGTTTATTCCTTGGGCCTCTTCTCCAAGAAGCTCCAGCCTCCACACCTGAACAACCTTTTTTCAGATTGTTAAGGCACCCAGCTTTCTCTTGCCAGCCAGCTTTCTCCTTGGCTGGCTGCTACTTCCCCCACAAACCACCCCAAAGCGTGTCCTGACTAGCTTCCTCTGCTCTCCTCACTCTGCTCACCACGGCTTCACTTGAGAGGAAGCACTTCCTCATTTCCTTTACTCCCTCGATTCCAGGTTAGTCGCCCTTCCCTGACATGTTCTCATAACACTCTTATTCAGGCACTTACCACGTTCTGCGATAAAATCTTTTTTCTTATCGTACCTGCCCACCCCCTTCCTGAGCACGACTATGAACTCACAGAGACAGACACCTACAGTGTCTCTCTTGACGTCTCTTAGCACTGTAGTTCTAGAATGGTTGGGTGAAGAGAAGAATGAATGAATAAAACATTCTACTAATAACTAACAAAATAGAATTCTATCATTAAAACTTTCATAGAGCCCTAGGATAAAGGTAGGAATCATTTGTTACCAGAATGAATAGGAAATACTGGATACATTTCTTTCTCTTTTTTTCTTTTTTTTCATTTGGAAGCAATGCATGTTCATTAAAGAACATTTAGGAAATTATTTTGAGTAGGAAAATCAAAAGTCACGTAAGGATACAGGCTCTTGCACTAGACATAATTTCGGTGTATCTCTTTCTGTTGAAAGGACTAGAGCTAGCATTTCAGACTCACGAATTCTCACAGTAACCCGGTAAGGCAGAGAGCGTCAGTAACTGGTTCCAGGTCACAGAGCTGGTTCAATATTAGAGCCAGGATATGCACCTAGACATCTTGATTCAAAGCCCCCACTTATAACTTTTCTGTCCATCCTAAGCTATAGCTACCTAAAGTCCCTGCTTCGAAAGAAAAAGCACTTTAATTATGCTCAATTTTGCTATTTTATGTCTTTCACAGAATGATTTTTAGTGGTTTACCTAAGAACCTCTCACTTTTGCACATAATCTATAAAACATTTCTGGCTACTGCCCAGCAAGTTTGAGCTACCGCCTTACTGACCTGAGGGAAACAGGCAGTTTGCAAATGTCGCCACGTGAGACCTCTTGACCAGAACACAGTAAACCATGCAAAATGAAAACCATCCCACAGAGAATTCTGTAACTTCCTTGACTCATTAGATTTCTCACTATTGTCATTTCTTGCACAGGAAGTGATTTCTGAAATGGTTTTCAGAAGACATGATTTCGCAATACAGAGAAGTGGGAACCAAATCTAGACCTACATTCCTCTTGCTCATGAAAAACAGCTTCCCTCATTCTGATACTTATCAAGGCAGGTATGTACTGAACTCATTTAGCAATTTCTCTGATTGTGGATTTTTTTTTTGACCAAGGAAAATGCCTTTATTTTTTTAATAATTTCCTATTCCTTTAAGATTTTCAGAGGATCACTAAAGTAATCCACACAAAGAAATGAGTGACAAATGACAGTGATAGGATTAATGGATTTTATATTCAGCAGGAAAAATGGCTGGAAATCACTGGTTCTCCAATTTTGTGGTTCAGGAATTAGGATTTCTGAACATATGCCACCAAGATAATGGGTGACAGAAAAGATCAAATCCTTCTATGATTTAAAATCTAGGCATCAAAGCATGACTGACGCCTTTCTTTACCATTATTAGTGTGCATTTAGTAAGTAAGAGGGGGGCGCTTGGGGGGCTCTGAGAAGTGTACCTCTTGATTTGGGTTCAGGTCATGATCTCAGGGTCCTGAGAGTTGGGCTCCGCACTCATCAGGGAGTCTGCTTGAGATTCTCTCTCCCTTTCCCTCTGGTCTTACACCCCTGCACACTCTCTCTAAAATAAATAAATCTTAAAAAAAAAAAAAAAGAAAGAAAGCTGGGCACCTGGGTGGCTCAGTGGGTTAAAGCCTCTGCCTTCGGCTCAGGTCATGATCTCAGGGTCCTGGGATCGAGGCCCGCATCGGGCTCTCTGCTCCACGGGGAGCCTGCTTCCTCCTCTCTCTCTGCCTGCCTCTCTGCCTACTTGTAATCTCTCTCTCTGTGTCAAATAAATAAATAAATAAAATCTTTAAAAAGAAAAAAAAAAGAAAGAAAGAGGGAGGAAGAGGAGCAAGAGAAGGAAGAAGAAGAAAAGCAGGGGAGGAGAAGGAAAAAGGGAGGGGGTAGACAGGTAAGGAGACAGAGACAGACACAGGTGTGATGGGACTCAAGGAAAAGCTGCCGGGGATGGGAGTCTGCTGGCTGCTGAGGAAGCACATATGGCCTCTCCCTCTTAGGTATGTCCATCAGAGGTAGACAGGCACCCTTGGTCATAAGAAGAGTACAGAGCTTGTACAACCCAAGAAAGGCTGCCTCTCCCAATAATCTTTAGCATGTAAAACTACTAGTAGAGAAAGAGGTAGAGAAATTTCTATAGAATCCAAGGAACCTAGGAGGAAAGAGAAGGCTCCATCCTTTTTAAAGTTTAACATTATTAGAACTTCTCTGAAGGGCAAGAAAGGACACCAAAAAACCTCAAAAGGAGGCCGTACTAGAGTCTAGTGGTGGCAAAGCAAGATGAGCCATGGTGGAGTGTGCAGGGGCAGGAAGGAGCCTGTGGCCCTGCCATCTTGGTCCTGCAGGTGTGCTCCATGAGGGACTAATGAGTTACTATCTTGGGAACCCATTCTGGGCACCACTGAGGTCTTTGTTAAAGTTATGGGGTGTCTCAGATTGTAGGGTCAGTTTTCCAAAGTGAAGCACCAAGAGTTGAAAAGCTGGGGTCATTCACTGAACTTCTAGAAGTTGGAGTCGAGTGGGGACTAGGAGAGAATGCAGTGGGGGAGGGCCCTTCCAGGAACGTTGAGAAGCAAAACCAGAAAAGGAAGCCACAGACCAGAGAGGGCCTGCTGGAGTGGTGACGGTCTAAATCTGGGGAATGGTGCAAACACCACCGCCTTCTGTGTCCCAGTCTTCTTCCCAGTCAAAAGCATCTTGTACTTTCTTTTTGTCATAAGGCATGGGGACCCTAGGAGAAGTACAGAGTAGAACTGACCCCGTGGTGGGGAAAGGGGAGAAAAGCACAGAGCATACCATTTTCCAACTTGGAAAGTCACAAAATCAAAGGGTATTAGAACTAAAGCCTCAGAGGACCTGTGGTCCAACAGTTGAGGAAATGCAGGCCCACGGAGGGGTGAGGTGTGCCCGAGGCCTTACCGTGGCTGAGATTCTAGGCTTAGGCTGGACCCCTCCTGCACACTACCACGGTGTCTACCTGTAACAAGTCCGCTAAGGAATAAGGGCAGAGGAACCTCTCAAGAGGCCCTGGGGCAGAAGCTCATAAGTGTTCATTCAAGTCATGATTCTGTCCTTATGTTTAATTAAGGCTATAGCTACTTCCTGTCAAATTCTCTAGAATAACTGATAGCGAGAGCTATGCATTACTGGCTGTCAATGTAGCAGTTGGTGCAGTACTGATACCCGACCCCAACTGACACCCTGATGACTCCGGAGACAACAGCCAACCCATGTCCTCTGAGCCACCCACAGGCCAGGATGTGTCTGAGCAGGACAAAGGGCATCATAGGAAACCCTACATCCTACTTACTCCTGGGCCCGATTCTCTACATCTGGGGTGCATTCCACTTAGAAGGCCTCCTCATTATAAGCACCATTCTCCGCTCTGTGTGTTTGGCAGCAACTCTGGCCAAGAGCAAGGCCAAGAGAAGAGTGCTGTCTTCTGCACCAGCTGGGCAATGAGCCAATGGCCAGGAGCACAGCCAGGAGGGACCGGGAGAGGCTGCGCCCCAGCCCGTGGGCCAGCTGCAGGCCTATGGGAGTCATGGGCACCCTGCGTGGTGTTAGGGACACGTCAGGAGAAAGGATGGGATGTGAGAGAAGTCTCTGGGATGGTGGGAAGATTGGGAGCATTCGCCAATCATCCCGGGCGTCCGTAGCATTACCGCTCAACTCCTATAAAAACTGTCGGCATCTTAAGGAATAGCAGTTCACAGAAAAGCTGGAGTTTGCAAAATCTCCCTAGAAAGGTGTGTTTGGAGGTAACTTCTGAGACACCCATTCAATGCCCTCCTACCACACTTAGGTTTGCATTTGGTATCCAGTGAAGGGGTTTGGGGCAGCCCCCCCCCAAAATGTGCCATTTTGGCATGTGGATTATTTTGAGTCAAAGGCCCTTGAGACCGTGTGAGCTCAAGAGAAACTTTTGCCCTTCCCTTAATCACACAGAAGAATCTAGATTGGGGGTCTTTCCCAGAATAAGGGTTAGTAACAGAGATAAATTTGATCTGAGTGACCCATCTGTAGGACAGAGCAAACATCTGCTCCTCTTATGGCCCTAAGAAGGGCATCCTCTTGGCTGAAGTCCAGACCCCACCCCCTTCTCCCTCTTTCAGAATGACACACACACCTCATTTTGCCTGACTGTCTTTGGAATTCCCATGTCTCTGTGGATTCCCCATACATACACTTATTGAATTCCATTCTCTACTGTTACTGTCTCATGTCCATCAGATTCTTCGCCCAGCAGGAAGGATCTTTGAGGGGACAGAAATTCCTGCTCCTGACACGGGCATGTGGGTGCATGCTGCTGCCAGGGACCCCTTCCTGCAGGCCCACACACCTGCCCTCGACTTCTATGGCCTCCACATCCGAGTCCCCTCTGCAGCTTCTCTTTTTCTGCCTGCCATTTACTTTTTTAAAAAAGATTTTATGTATCTGTCAGAGAGAGTGCACGAGTCAGGGGAAGGGCAGAGGGAGAGGGTAAAGCAGACTCCATCCCAGGACCCTGAGATCATGACCAGAGCCAAAGGCATATGCTTAACCGACTGAGCCTCCGTGGTGTCCCCTGCCTGCAGTCTAAATACGAGTGATCTTGGGGCTCTGTCCTAGTCCACTTTCTCCTCCCCTTGAACCTGAAATCCACCGACTCTCAGTGAGTCCCTGGGTAGGCTTAGGGGAGAAGGCCCACAACCCCCATTAAAACAGCATTGGTTGCCAACGTGACAAACGTAACAAACAGGCACGGGCATTGCTTCCAGAAAGAAGGGCTGCAGTACACATCTGATTCTGGTGGAGGCTCTGGGCCGCTGCTCTGGCTCCAGCCCCGGGAAGAGCACTGCTCTCCATAAGGCCTTCTCCGTCCATCCCATGGCTTCAACCGCCCTGCAACGCACACAACCCCCAACTTTTCCCAGACCCTTTTCTGAAAGCCAGATCCCCACGGCCAAAGACCTGCTGGAAGTCTCCCCAGGAAGGCCTCTCAGGTACCCCAAACGCAACAATTCGAAACTCTGCACAGCACGGTTCCCCTGATCCCCGCCCCGGCTTCTGTTTTCTATTTCGGTAAAGGGCCCCACCGCACACCGCACTGCTCCAGCCCGCAAGCTGCGAGTCCTCCTGATTCCTGCGCCCCACTCGCCCCGGACCCAGCACACGGGCAGCCCCAGCCCCTTCTCCTCAGCGCCCCCTCCCGGCGGCCGGAGGGCTTCTGGAACCGCGGGGCGCCCACCTGCGGCCACCCACACGTGTCTTTCCGCCAGACACATTTAACTTCTCTGCGCCTGATTTCATCTCCAAAATGCACGTAATAGCGATGTTTTCCTCATTTTTGTGAACAGGGCCCACGTAACTAAAAATCTGAAGCCGTGATGTATCTTAACAGCCAGGGGCAACACGCGGGCCTCAGTCGCAGCCCGGCTTTGCTACCGTTGCGGGTGGGCCCGCTCTCCGTCCTCCCGCTCCCCGAGCTCAGCCTCCCCGCTCCCTACGCCCCGACCCCGCAGGCTGAGCCCTCGTCCCCAAGGCGGTTCTGGTCAGCGTCCCCCTCCACAGATTCTCGTCCCACTGAAGCTCAAGTCCCACAGGCTTCCCGTCGCTTGGGGACAAGGTCGCTCGCCACCTGTCTCCTACTTACGTCCTCGCTTCTTCCCTCAGCACCTGCTGGCCATGCTCCGCCCTCCAGCCATAGGGATCCTCTTCTTCTTCGACCACCTGCGCGGCCTCCCCAGGGGGCTGGGGCGCGGGCTGTCCTCTCTGCCCGTCCTCGGGCCACCGGGCTCCATGACCTGCTTTGCTGCGACCCGCCCCCGGCTGAGCCGGGGAAGCTGACGCGACCCTGTGCAAAACAAAATGGTTTGGATTTTTGTTTTGTTTGCCTTTTTCTCCTGCTGCTGTTCTTGCTAGGACCTGTGTCCCCAGCTTACGCCTGCAGCGTACGTCCTCCTTGTAAGGGACAAGGAGTTAATGATTTCTGTGGAGTCTTCCAGCACAACAGACAACAGCTAAGGGACGACCAAGTGAGACCATCCTAGGAGAATTCCAGACCACCAGCGCTAGACGTCTTAACGCCAAGACCCCCGGCTCCAGGGAATAAGTGACTTATGACGGACACCTGGCCCCTGTTCCTGTTCCGACCAGTTGCTGGAAGCCTGAGAGAGGCCACGTGCACCACACCACAATGGTCAGTAAAAACCCCAGACCCGGAGCAAAGACGAGATTCTCTCTCCCTTCCTTTCTGAGTCTGCCAGACACCCCCTCTGTATCTGCTCTCACTTCCTCCTGGCTCATGTTTGATTTCTACCCTGCGAGAAGCCAAGGACCCTCTTGGCCTGTCCTGCCGGACCACTCTGGGTCCTGGGACCCCGCCTGCCTGCATCATAGCTACTCATCTTTCTGAGATGTTTCCTCCGTACCAGCCTCGGAGCCAGCAAGCGAATACTGTACCTGTAAAATTATTCTAAAATCGTAAGAACAGTATCTTCTTAGGTACGTCTTATATACACAGCACATAGTTGGATTTTTATTTTTTAACCCAATCTATTTTGATGTCTAACTAGAGAATTAAGTATATTACTATATAAAATACAATCACTGATATTTGGGATTTACCCTTGCCAACTCGCATTGTCTTTTTAAATTATTTCTCCTGTTCCATGTTTCTTTGTGAGACAGGGAAACTTGAAGGACTCCATAAAAAAGCTTCTTTTGCTTCTTTTCCTGTTCTTGCTAGGACCTGGACCCCCACTTTGTGCATGCCTCATAGTACAAATAATGTCTGTCCTCCTTCTAAGGAGGAATGAATGATTTCTCTAGAACAGATGGCATCTATGGAAGGACCAGGTGAGAATGACCAAACGAAGCCATCATATATATATTCCAGACCACCGGCGCTAGACATCTCAACACCAAGACCCCCTGGCTCCAAGGAGTAACACCTGAGCCCTTGTTTTTGTTCTAGCCAGTTCCTGGAGGCCTGAGAGGACACATACGCCAGACCACAATCCTCAAGAAAATCCCCAGACCCAGAGTGAAGACAAGACTCCCTCCTTTCAAAACAGTCAACAAAACCAAAAGACAACTGACAGAATGGGAGAAGATATTCGCAAATGACATATCAGATAAAGGGCTAGTATCCAAAATCTATAAAGAGCT
>LNAC01000317.1:512154-535951 GCA_002007465.1 Ailurus styani | reverse complement strand
AATGAAACAAGATGGGATGGGGAAGGACACAAACCATAAGAGACTCCTAATCTCACAAAACAAACTGAGGGTTACTGGGGGGTGGGAGGGTAGGGATAGGGTGGATGGGTTATGGACATTGGGGAGGGTTTGTGCTTTGGTGAGTGCTGTGAAAGATGTAAGCCTGATGATTCACAGACCTGTACCCCTTGGGCAAAGAATAAAAATAAAATTAAAAAAAAAAAAAAGACTCCCTCCTTTCCTGAGTCTCCCAGACACTTGTCTGTATCTTCACTCTCTACATCTTCAGTAAATTCTGCTTTCACCTCCTGCTGCCCTCTGTTTAATTTCCACCCTACTCTCCTAGCTGGTCCTGCAAGACCCCTCTGGGTCCTTGAACCCCACCTGTGTGCATATTTGTCTTCACTTTTTGCTTTGGGATTAACCAAGCATTCTTCTCTTCCAATTTGTTTGGGTGTGCTTCTATTCTTTTAAGGACTTCCCTTACAAATTAAAACATGCATAATTATTAAAGTCTTATCCTAATCAAATCTCTAAGATAATCGAACCTCTTTCCTTTACTTCCCAACTTACATATTATTTTTGTCTGGTGTTTTACTTCCATATATACTTTAAGGCCCACCAGATAGTACAGCTTCTATGTCATGCAGTCGCTGTTCATTTACATTTGTCAACATATTTTTCATCGTTTCTTGCATCTCAAGTCTTCCATCTGGGATCACTTTCTGCCTGAGGGATTTCCTTGAAGATTTCACCTAACAAGTGTCTTCCTGGTGACAAACTTAATTTTGACTTATCTGAAAATGCCTTTATTTTGCTGTTTCTTAGAACCTGCCTTGAGGGGCACCTGGCTGGCTTGGTTGGTAGAGCATGTGACTCTTAATCTTGGGGTTGTGGGTTCAAACCCCACACTGAGCCTAGAGCTTAATGAAAAAATAAAAAATGAAAGTGAAAAAAACATAAAAACACACAAAAAAAGTCTGCCATGAGATTTATAAACTGGCCATTTTTCTTTTGGCACTTGAAGATACCCTTAAACCTCCTCTAGCTTTCTGGAGTCTGACTGCTCTTCTCTCCAGGACAATAGTCTACTACGTCCACTTCCTCACCTTCCTGGCTGTTCTTAATGTTTGTCCTTTGTCTTTACTGCTTTGCAATTTCATTACAATACTCCATATGCAGATTCCTCTTTAATACTGCTTGAAATCTGCACCAGCATCATACATCAGTTCTGGAAAACTCCAACCCGTTACCTCTTGAATACTGCCTCTATCGGAGTCTCTTTTCTCCTCTGGGACTCTAATCAATTAGATGCTTCTAGTGGTTTTCCCTTGAGAGCAGCGTCATACCATTCCCACCTGAGGAAGAGTGTTGAGGAGTGACCCAGGACCTGGATTACGGGCCCTCAGCAAATGTCTGCTGAATAAATCTGAGCTTCGGATATATGTTTAATCCTCCCACATATCACGAGGTGTGCCAAGCCAAAAGAAATGACATCGAAGAAGGGTTTTACCTACTTTCACGAGAAAGAGCTGGAGGAATTTAGCTTAATTTTATTGAAGCTTTGTAGGTTTACCCCTGACAGCTGATTTCCCTTCCTGAAAGTTCCCATCCTTGCCTGCATTTTATATCATTGTCTCCCACACACAGTCAGTGGAATCCCTGTGAGTCGTCCGGGTGGTTTCTCTGAGGGTGTTGATGGCTCTGGAACATTATTAGTGAGACTCAGAGACACAAATGGCATCCCTGCCCTGGGTGAACTTTCTTCCTCTGTTTAAGCAAGTGGCTCTGTCCCTCCAGCAGCATCGCACTCCTGACCAGGACAGGGTTGGGGGGCAGGCTGAGGGAGTAGCCTGGGCTCCCAAGGACAGTTCTGAGATTCACAGCTGAGTAAACCGGGGCCCTGACATGATTATTTCTTGGGATTCAAGTTGCTACTAGAAAACAAGGGGATAAAAGCCTTTACTCTTTGGAAGTTTGGGGGTTATTATTTTTTCTCTTTTCCGAATATTTGCAATGTACAGAACTGGAACATAGTCACTGTACTGAGTCTTCCTTAGACTTCTGACCTCTTCCTTAAGTTTTAAGAGAGAACTTTATAAATATTTAGAAAACCAAGATATTTCTATTTTGAAAAGAAGTATCCATTCTTACCCCAGTTTTCTAGTGGGCATTGAGTGTTCTCTGCTTGATCTGCCAGCAGTGTTGTTTAGGTGCCAGGGTTTAGGTATGTTGCATCTTTGTCTTTCTGGAAATTAGCTGGAGGTTTGGGTAATGGAAGGACTTAGTGGTAACCAGAGAGGAACTGAGGCAAGAACTCTTCACTCCTGTTTTACATCAGTTATGTTGCTTCTAATCTTTTTCTTCTTCTTCTTCCTCTTCTTTTTCTTTTAAATAGGGCTTGGAACAGTAAATATAGTCAACAGTTTTAAAAAGAAATCCATGACAAGTTTCATGCTCAGCAGGGAGTCTCCCTGAGATTCTCTCTCTCCCTCTGCACCCCCCCATAAATAAATAAATCTTAATGAAAAAAGCAGAAATCTGGTCTTTGTGCACAAGGCTGATTGGACGTTTTACCTACAAAGAATTCAGTATTGGCCAACAGGTTGCTGAGCCCAGCAATTTTGTAGCGTCTCATCACAGCATAGAGAGGAGAGGTAAGACTGGGATGGCTGGTCCACTACTCCATGTGCAACCCGGTTCTTCCTCCACCCAGTGCTCGAACACTCTGCCTTTGTAAAGTCACCTTGTTAGACTGAAAGGGACTTGTCACAGAAGCCGCATTTGGTGATCATTGCCCCTGTTGCAAGGTTCTACAAATGGCACTGACTTTTCACTGTGTAAAATGGTATTGACTTGGTGGTGATTTTAAAGTAAAACTGTAAATCCGTGACTTGGCTCAAGTACTCATGTAGATTAGGAGAGGTGAAAACAAGGTTCAAGTTACCCACCCAAGTGGAGAAGAGGTTCTGTCCCCGGCTCTCCGACCGGATGTGTTTCCCACTTTCTGCCACTTCATGGTCTATGGTTGTTGATGCTGAGAATATGGGGAAAGAGGTAAGTGGAAAAGTAGCTTCTAGGAATAAGATTTGTGTTCTAATTCCTGATTTGTCACTAATTGCTGGGTGACTTTGGGCAAGTGACAATGTCTGTGAGTCTCAGTTTTTTCAATGGTCAAATAATAAGTTACATTCATTTTATTTGGTGTATGCCTAAAACCATGCTCAACATGTAAATATTTGATATATTTAATCCAAATATAAGGAAGACATTCTTATTATCCCCAATTTACAGATGAAGACATGGAAACCTTAAAGCACTCATTTATGCAATGTCACATCAACAGGGGTGTAGCCAGGAGTTGAATCCAGGTCTCCTTGTTACCTCATCCTTAGTCACTAAGTTTGTAGAGTGGATTAAGTGATTTCTCTGATCAATCCCAACTCTAAAGTTTTAGAATTCTATTATTTAAACCAAAAATGAGGAGGGGGGAGATAAACAGAAGATAAGTTCAGGTAGAAATATTCCTGGAGGGTTGGTTGCCCTAGGCAAGGTCAGTTTTTATTGGTCTTTGATTCTGTCTCTAGGTGGAGAGAAGAGGTTGGATGGACGGGTAGGCCATCAAGAACCTAAGGAGAGCTGTTCTACTAATGGCCCAGGCTCAGCAGCAATGGGCACCACCCTCCCAGCTTCAACCTTTTTACCAGATCTTGCCCATGGGTTTGCTGTACATCGTAGGTGTCTCATCTGAGGACCCACTAAGACTGACATCACTCTAAATAAGTGCAAGGCACCTCCCACCTCCATCCCCAATTCAAGGGAAGATGGTTTTTACCTTGAAACTAATTATCAAAGGTTCTGTATCTAATTTTGTATTCATGAATTTGTATTTTTTCTTTTTTAAAAAAATTTTTTTAAAAGATTTTATTTATTTATTTGACACAGAGAGAGAGATTACAAGTAGGCAGAGGGGCAGGCAGAGAGAGAGGAGGAAGCAGGCTCCCCGCTGAGCAGGGAGCCTGATGCGGGCCTCAATCCCAGGACCCTGTGATCATGACCTGAGCCGAAGACAGAGGCTTTAACCCACTGAGCCACCCAGGTGCCCTGTATTCTTTTTCTTAAAGAACTCCCCATGGGCGCCTGGGTGGCTCAGTGGGTTAAAGCCTCTGCCTTCGGCTCAGGTCATGATCTCAGGGTCCTGGGATCGAGGCCCGCATCGGGCTCTCTGCTCAAACAGGGAGCCTGCTTCCTCCTCTCTCTCTGCCTGCCTCTCTGCCTACTTGTAATCTCTCTCTGTCAAATAAAGAAATAAAATCTTTAAAAAAAAAAAAAAAAAGAACTCCCCAACACCTGCAAATTACATAGGCTTTAGGTACTGCAAAACCTATACCCACTCTTGTCCTAAACATTACTGTTAGTTAGAATGCAGATAATTTAAATCGATTGAAGTAGGACTTCTTGACTTTAAAAACATGGAATTCCTTTAAAGAAATGTTGAATTCAAGTAATTTTTCTAACTCTTCAATGGCCAAAGACATGTTCAGAAAAGTCACTCATTTGCTGTGTGGTTTATAGCAAACTGTGGTTTACTCTACTAAGTTTCTTGCTCTTCTTAAAAGATGACAGTAATGTTTTTCTTCCAAGAAAATGTTAGATCCTCATGAAACTCTCATGTAAGTTAATCCATTGTCCATGAACTTGTTGACAGTGGGGTTCCTTAGTGGGAACATTCTTCAGCACAAATATTTTTCAAAAGACAAATTAAAATTAGTCCCTTTGTTTTTAAATTTTAAATGAGCAATTATTAACATAAGTACCCAAATATAAGGCAAACTGTTTTTCTTCAAAAATTTTCTTTCCCCCAAAAACATTTTAACTTGTGTTTACATCCAGATGAAGTCTCGCATATTATGAGTTTCCTCTCAATTATTTTATCATGAAAAACAAAGTCCTCTTTAGAGAATATGTTACCTTAAAATGCTCTCAATCAGTGATAGTTTGGTTGTTTATAGAGCTCTGTTGACAAAAGTGATACTGAAAAAAGCAAAAAAGAGACAAATAATCATTACTCTAGGGTTGATGACCTCAACTCTAGAAAAGGTTATATATTTTTGTAAACAATTTCATGATCAATTTGAAAACCTCACAGGAAGGGTTTAGATTATGGAGAATACAAATCTAAACATATAGGTTGATTTTTTTAAAAAAGAAATGATCCTCTGGGGCGCCTGGGTGGCTCAGTCATTAAACATCTGCTTTTGGCTCAGGTTATGATCCCAGGGTCCTAGGATAGAGCCCCACATCAGGCTCCCTGCTCAATGGGAAGCCTGCTTCTCCCTCTCCCACTCCCCCTGCTTGTGTTCCCTCTTCTCGCTGTCTCTCTCTGTCAAATAAATAAAAATCTTTAAAAAAAAAAAAAGGAATGATCCTCATACACAGTGAATGTATATTACAAGTGGAGGAGGGACCAAAAAGTATCTTCCAAATTGAGAAGGCACTTCGAGACCAAAAACCGCAATAGCCCCCACCATATAGTTTATACAGAACTGTATTCAGGGCATTGGGTGGGCAACAATCCATGGCAGTTGCACAAGTATTCTTTGCAAAATCTAGACCTTAATCCAGAGATTTTTATAGAATGAGATGAGCTATGAGGAGACGTGCAGATCATGAGATCAAAGTGTTCACACACACCTCCAAGGGCTTGCATGCCCCTAATTATCAGCTAACCTTTAATTAGATCTTGGTCATCACCTGTGCATCAGGAAGGAGAAAGACTATGTTACATCTAACAGATTCATGACCAAAAGAAGCCTCCCCAGTCCCAGCCTTAGTGGGCATTTCTAAGGCATGTATCAATCTCCGAGGGACCTGGAACACACAGTCCTAAGAGAGATTACTGAGCAAACATGAACATGACGGAGGGCCAAAGATGGAGTCAGTATTGTCTGCAACTTACAATAGATGCTTGAATGTTGGGGGAAATTTTCCAATAACATTATATGAAAATTAAAAGCTGTACTTAACACTCAGATGGAGTGAAAACTGTGTGCTCTAGAAAACTTGCTGATGATGTGAAGAGTGGCTCTAGTAATCATGAAGACTCTGAGAAACAAGCTGCCCATAAACTAGCTTTTTTAAGATTTTATGTATTTGAGAGGGAGAGAGAGAGTGTGTGTGTGTCCATGAGGAGCAGAGAGGGAGGGACAAGCAGACTCTGCACTGAGCACAGAGTCCAACATGGGGCTCAATCCCAGGACCCTGAGATCATAACCCAAGATGAAATCAAGGTGCTCAACTGAGCCTCCCAGGTGCCCCTATGAACTCTTAAGATAAAAATATTCCCTGAATTGTGAAAAAGGTGATTTCTAAATTAACATTTATATCACTTTACATGTGCCTATGAAATATACTTACTAAATGTTATAGATTGTTTCATCTATATCCCTATGATTTTTTATATTCAAATTGTCAAAATCAAGCCCATGAAAACTTTTTTGACCCCTCTTTTTGGAAAAATTGCCACTCACTTTATACTTGAACATATTTTCCATATAATTAATAAAGATCTCCATTAAGATGTACTTAATTCAGTTCAGACAGGTTCATTGATTTATGTAACATTAAATATATTTGAATTTTCTCCTTAGTAATGAAAAAGTTGTGAACTACTTATACCAAAACACTGATGCAATTTTTAGACTGATTTGCTTTCCCTGGGCAGGAGGTAGCTCCCTTTATTTTGGCAAATGGTGCCAAAAGATTCATGATTCACTGGTAGGTATGTTAATCTTCATCACCAACTGATTTAAAAGACCAAATGTCATGCATATATAGGAAACGGACGCATGTAAGGAATTTCCTTACTGATAATTAATAGGCATTCAAGATTGTTCTTCAATAAGTGGTTTTTATATTTCTAAAGTAAAAAATTCTGTTACCTTTGTTATTTTCACTAGACCTAGAAGGACTTTTTAGGAGATGACATTCTAACCCCCCTCACTTGTTTTTAATGTAATGGTTGATGTCCTCAAATGCAGTCCACCATCTGGCACTTGTTTCGATTTGTCCCATCTGTGATTTGTTCCATCTTGCATGTTTTCTCCTTTTTGAATTAATAGACTATGTTAAAAAATATTCTGTGTTATCTCCACTATTGCCTTATTAGCCATGTGTGAATTTTTTGTTTTATTTTTAGAGGGGGAAGGGAGGAGCTGAGGGAGAGAGAGAATCTTAAGCAGGTTCCACACCAGCACAGAGCCTGATGTGGGGCTCAATTCCACTGACCCTGAGACCATGACCTGAGCAGGATCAAGAGTCAGACACTTAACCGTCTGAGCCACCCAGTGCCCCAGCTGTATGTTCATGTTTTATTGTTTTAGTGGATGCTTTAGAATTTACAATACGCATTTTTAACTTATTACTGTCTATCTTCAAGTGTTATTCTTGGCTGAATTTATTCCTATGCATCTTACTCTTTTTGATTCTATTGTAAATGGGATTTTTTTAAAGTTTCTTTTTCAGATAGTATGTTGGTAGTTTATAGAAACACAACTGATTTTTACATGTTGATTTTGTGTCCTGCAGCTCTTCTGAGTTCATTTATCAGTTCCGACAGTTTTTTGGTGGAGTCTTTAGGGTTTTCTGTATATAAGATCACATCATCTGAAAACAAGAGACACTTTCACTTCCCCTCTCTCCAATTTCAATATCTTTTGTATCTTCTCTCTGCCTAGCAGCTCTGTCTAGGACTCTAGAACTATGCCGAATAGAGTAGCAAGAGTGGGCATTCTTGTCTTGTTCCTGACCTTAGAGTTAAAGCTTTTAGCTTTTCACCGTTAAATACAATGTTAGCTGTGGGCTTGTCATATATGGCCTTTAAGATTTTATTTTATTTATTTATTTGAGAGAGAGAGAGAGAATGAGAGTGGAGTGAGGGGCAGAGGGTGAATCTGACTCCCCGTCAGCAGGGAGCTGGACATGGGGCTTAATCCCTGGACTCGGGGATCATGACCCTGAGTAGAACACAGATGCTGAACCAACTGAGCCACCCAGGTGCCCCATATATGGCCTTTATTATTTTGAGGTATGCTCCCTTCTATACCTAATGTGTTCAGAGTCTTTATCATGAAAGGTGTCAAATGCTTTTTACGCATCTTTTCAGATGATCACTTGATTTATCCTTCATTCTGTTAATGCAGTGTATCACACTGACTGATTTCCATATACTGGACCACCACTGCATCCCAGGGATAAATTCCCCTTGATCATACTATATGATCCTTTTAATATGCTGTTCAATTTTAGGTAGAAGTATGCTATTGTAAGGTTCTTAAATTTTATTTCCTCCTTCCAACTTTTCTATTGTCTCTTGTAGATAGCATAGAGTCTAGCTTTGCTTTGCATGGCAATCTAAAGATCTTTCTCTTTGAATGGGTGAATTAAAACCATTTACATTTATTGTTAAGACAATAAGTTTGGTCTTTGCTCTGTCGTATTATTCTGTCACATTTATCATGTGTCTTTCGTTATGCAGAATTATTTAGCGCTTTAAATTTTATATATTTTTTGTTATTTAAGAATATTTGTAACTTTGTTTTGTAACATTTGTAATTTTGCAGTTACCTACATACTTTATATAATTTCCTTGGCCTTCTTGTTCCTTAATTCGGCTTCTACTCTTTGTCAAGTTTAATATCCTTAGACATACACCTATCACCTGTATGAAATCAATGAATTTACTCTATTTTCCCTTTTCTTCCTTCTCCTATTTAAAAACAAGTTGTATTACTTCTACTTTATCAGAACATTCATTTAGATATTGATCTTCCTCCCTTCTCCCCTTTCTGCCTTTATGTAGCCTTAGAACCACGATTAAAAATATTCTAAGCTCCCTACCAGTCCTTTTGCCAAATTTTCCCCAATCATCTCTTGATTGAATAAAATTCGGCTTCTAGTACAGTAACTGGAAACCTCCTGTGAAGGGCCAAAAAGTAAATATTTGCAGTTTTGTGGGCCATTCGTCCTTGTTGTAACAACTCAACTTTGCTGCCGTTGTACACAAGCAGTCAGACACAATACATGCAAGGATGGCTGTGTTCCAGTAAAACTTTATTTACAAAAACAGGAGGCAGAAGTTTGGTGGGCTATCGTTTGTTGGCTCCTGATTAATAAATTCCTGAGGTAAGGCTCATGATTATAGTATTTTGTCAGTTCTTGCTTCTGTAGGACTGCTTTGATACAGGAGATAAATTATTATTGTATCTACGTTTCCTAAGTTCCTTGAAAATTTCGCTTTACTATTTTCTTGCTTTGTAGTTTGCTATCAAAAAGTCTAATCCCCAAATCTAAATTGGGATTTACTGTCCCAATCGAATGACTTGTTAGTTTGTCTGCAGGTCCAGAGGGTTTAAAAATTTTTTTTAATCTTCAAATTCTGATAGTATGGGTCATATGATAGGTTCTTTCAATAGTTTCCTATTTCATTTCAGTGAAATTTGCATAATTATTTCAAGTAGTTCTTTTTGAGTATTTTGTTTAGCTTTCTTAAAGGTCTCCATTTATCCCTCTGTTGGAGCGTTCTCTGCCTTTTACAATGATTATTTTCTTTGGGGAGCCTTTCCTTCTTTGTTTTCCTTTTCTTAGGTCTTGCACAAATTCCTGTCCTTTCTATCCATTTAAATACTTTGCATTTATTACCTCAGAGACAACTTCCTTTTAGTCATTTTTGAAATAATGTTTGCCTTTTGATTCGATTTCTTTCCAGTATTCTGCCAGCTCTTTTTGCAACTGTCTATTCCTATTCGGAATTTTACATTTGTGAGGTACAGTGTTCTTGCTTTTCTGTAGTTTGTTGCATTAAACTTAACTCATGTTGGACTGTTGTATTAAGTCATTTTCTGCTTTGTGAGTTTAAATACCATTTTCATTAGCTGAGAAGTTCGATTTATACTTTGCCCTCTGTTTGTTATGTTTATTCCTGTTTATGATACAGTGTGTTGGCTTTTCCCTGACTAGCAATAACAGATTGTCATTTCGGGTCCAACATGGTCAGTTGCTTACTGTTTCTTGGTTCAAGAGTGCCCTCTTCTGGGCAGTTAAATGGCAGCTTGCTTGAATGCTGGGGGATTCTGTATTCGGCTTCCTTGCTGTTACCATGTTGCTTATCTTCAGGCCCTTCCTTGTTTATTTTTGCCACCAGACTTCCAAGAGACATTTCCCCTTTCCAAGATAGGAAACACGGACTTCCCAACACCACATCTCTCTCTCTGTTCCCTCACATGGGCCAAGACCATTTCTTCCTACTCACCCGCCATGAGTCTGATACCAAAACAAAAACAATAAAATCCATTTACTGGAAGAGAGCCCTGTTATTAATGTATATTTTTAAATTATATTTTAAAGATTTTATTTATTTATTTGAAAGAGAGAGAATGAGAGAGAGAGCATGGGGAGGGTCAGAGGGAGAAGCAGACTCCCTGCTGAGCACGGAGCCAAATACAAGACTCAATCCTGGGACTCCAGGATCATGACCTGAGCCAAAGGCAGTTGTTTAACCAACTGAGCCACTCAGGCACCCTTAATTATTGAAAGTACTTTCATATGAGGTTTTTCATCAACAGCTGACAGTTCAGTATAGACAATTAAAAGCTGCTCCTTTGAACACATTTTAAATAAATATGTACAAATAAATAAAGAATAATACCACAAACTTAACCATGCCCACTGCTCCCCTTAAAGAGTAAGACACTTTAAGTGCAGTTTCCATGCCTCCTTCTCCAATTGTATCTACTCTCTCCCTGCTTTTAGCTTCCTCAAATACTGACCTAAGCAAGATGCAGCAGCATTTTGCCTATTTCTATCTTTTTATATGTGCATCACATTGTAAACATTTCTCTTAAACTCGTTTTCTCAATTTACTTTCTTGAGATTCATCATGTGGATATATTTATCTCTACTTCATTGATTTTTAACTACTGTATAGTATTCCATTCTGTGACTATAATACAATTTATGTGTTTATTCTTTTTGTAGGCATTAAGGTCATTTTGTTTTGCTATTATTAATAATGCTTCTATGAGCAGTCTTATATAGGTCTTCTTAAATAGGTATGTAAAAAAGTCTACATGTAGGGAGTGGAATTTATGGATGGTAGGGTGTGCATGTCGTCAACAATATAAAATATTGCCAAATTGTTCTCCAAAGGAATGATAGGGATTTACACCTCCAAGCAGTATATGAAAATTCTGCTTTATATCTTTGACAATATGATCAAATGTTTATGGGGTATTTTTGCCAATCTGTGTATGAAATTATTCTGATTTTATTTTTCTCTAGTTTTCCTGAGATGTAATTGACATGTAACATTGTGTAAGTTTAAGGTGAACAACATAATGGTTTAAGTGTGCAAAATGATTACACGTTTAGTCAACATCCATCACCTCACAAAGCAATTTTTTTCTGTGACAATTTTTAAGATCTACTCTCTAAGCAACTTTCAAATATACACAAAATGTTCTTAACTATGGTCACCTTGCTTTATCTTACATCCTCAGAAATTATTTATAGTAATCAAAACAGTATGGTATTGACATAAAAACAGATACATAGGGATGCCTGAATGGCTCAGTCGTTAAGTGTCTGCCATCGGCTCAGGTGATGATCCCAGGACTCTAGGATCAAGCCCTGTGTTGGGCTCCCTGCTCAGTGGGAAGCCTGCTTCTCCCTCTCCCTCTGCCTGTCACTCCCCCTGCTTGTGCTCTGTCAAATAAATAAAATCTTAAATAAAAATAAAACAAACAAAAAACTAAATGGGCCGTCTCCTTGTAGATTTTGGAGGCTCTCCCAAGGATTTGCAGACAACAACTTTTTCAAGAATATATTCCCCAACTGATGGCAGATATACCCACTGTTAGTAATTACATGTGAGACAAGTGGGTTTCTTTAATATATAATTATCTATAGAAAACTGTGGAATCGCAGTTCTTGAAGCTGCTGATCCAGGAATATGACATTCTAAGAGTTTGATTTCATCTCCTTTGAGGCCACCTGCGATATTTTATTGGCTTGCAATGGAGCCTGGGCACAGAAATTATATCTATAAAATATTTTTTTAAATAAAAATATGTTCTATTCAAGCTTTTACAGATACAATTTCTGTGCCCAGAAGCCACTGGAAGCCAGTAAAATATACAAATGGTTCAACATGCACATTTCATCACTTAACAAATATTTGTCGAATAAATTAATGCTGGAGCATTCTCATGTCCCTTAGAGGGCCCAGCAGGAGCAGGCCCCTACTCATGAAGTGTGGAGGTGAACCAGGAAACAGAAGTGGTTTGCATTCCGGTGAATTCTGTTCCAGAGCTCATTTAGTTCCAACGCCCGTGTCCAGACCTTTGTCTCGGGAGATGTGCATATGGACGCCTGATTCTTCCAAGAGGACTAAGTCTGAACATCCTGCAAAGCCTTCCCCAATAATCCAAACCTACAAATGACTCTCCTGTCCTAACTTCCCCAGAGCAGTGACCGAGGGGCCAGCATCTGGCCCATTGTCACTGTTGTACACTGTCAGGCTTTTCTCCTATCTTGCCTGGGTTTCATTCCTTCCATGAAGTTTCTAGAAAGCAGATGCTTGACAGATGCTTCTTTTATTTTCCCTACAAAGCCTGGAACTGGGTGTAGGGTCACCATGGCCAGTGCTGGGGACTGGAAATTTAAGCAAGTAGCTACAAGAAGTGGCCCAGACTTGCTGCACCTTGAGAATAGAGACAATCCCGCCCATCCTCACGTCCCTCCATTCACTGCCCACCTCCTGTGGGCCCAAAAGACCACCGCCGCCTCCTGGGGGCTCCCTGGGTAGACCCATCTCTTTGCATTTCTGCCCTCTGCCTCCCCCCAAGTGTGATCCTCATGGGGGCGGGGGGGCGGCTGCGACTCACTTAGCACCGAGTCAGAATCAAAGAAACCCCAGTCTGACACCACCCCCTAAAAATGGAAAAGAAATCCAGAATCAAAGAAACCCCAGTCTGACACCACCCCCTAAAAATGGAAAAAGAAATCCAAATAACTGTGCATATTCAATGCAGTACTGTATGCAGAGCTAGGCTTTGATACTTAAGCCTTGCCCAAATGTGGACAGCCATTGACAGACTCCACTCACCAGGATGGAAACCCTCTGCCTGGGGCCTTCAGAACTGTGAGACTCGGAGCTTGGTCTCACCTGTCAGGGGAAGGCAGCAGAGCAACCCCAGGTGTTGAGGGGAGGATCAAATGAGGCCACGCTTCGTTGACAGTTTGGCACAAAACCACAAGCAAGTTTTAAAAACACGCACACACACAAAATTCACTGCCAAAGGCTGTTTTGTTAAATTAACGTTTCTCAAGTGGAGCCCCAGCTGTGGCATGCTGAGCCAGGGTTCCACAACAGACCACCAGAGAAACTGAAATGGAGAAGTTTACGACTTGAGGTCCTGGAGGAGGTCCACAGCACGCCTGGGGGTGCCATGCAGGGGTCAAGGCCAGGTGCAGGTCGAGGGACCAACAGCACAGGCCGCTGTTAGAGTGGGGCGGTGAGGCGGACGGACACGTTGGTGGTCCGAGGCTGAGGCCTGACTGCTCAATTCAAACAACTAAAAAGCAGGGTTTGGGTAAGGTTCACGGGGGGTGCCGTCTAAGGGGCGCGCAAGGGGAAGGCTCCGTCTGGGAGGCAGGAGAGACGCAAGGATGGTGGGGGAGTCGTGGGGAACTTACCCTCGCCCGTGACGTCCGGGGCTCGCGCTCACGCTCACCCGCAGGGCTGCTCAAGGGCGGCAGGCCGCTGACCCCACAGTGTGCGCGCCGAGGCACTATTACAGAGGGGCTTCGCTGAATTCTCCACAGCTCTCAAAAAGAAGTCTCCCCAAAGCCAAAAACAAGAGAATTCGCTCTCTGGGATATTCCACCCACCGAGTACAAACGACCTTACTAACATTCTCACCCTCCCTCCAGTGAATCAAATCACGATAGCTAGGCACACCGTCAGCTTCCTCTCTGCAAAACACGCACCCCCCCCCCGACCCCTGCTCCTGGGATTCTCCCTCCACTCCCTCTCCTTCCCGAAGGCTTTTCCCAAAGCGCAGACCACCCGGCTGATAAAGCCCCTCCGCGGCCTCCCCCTCCCACCGCCGACCAGCAGGGCGTGAGCCTGGGGGCCAAATGGAAATCAGTCGCAGCTGGGAAAGAGGATCGCTTGCCCCACCCCTCACTCAAGCTGCCCCCATCCCTGGCCGCTGTTCCCGTCTCTCCTGGGACCCTCGTTACATACAGTAGGCCACATGACAGGGTCCCCGGGCTCTTGGATGTTGTCTTTTTTTTTTTTTTTCCCCTTTGTGTTTCAGCTCGGTTCATTTCTATTGAGCACCTTCAGGTTCGCGGAACATGTCTTCAGCTGTGCCGGGGCTCCTAATGTTAACGGGATTCCTCGTTGTTAGCGCCGCTTATGTCTAGAAATTCCATTTGACCCCTTTAGCTCTCATCTGAGTCTGATGCTGTTTATTGCTTTGCTCTTGACAATGGAGTTATTTCCTGAGTGTTTTGAGGTTAATGCTTCAACCCCCTGCAGCCATGTTTCTCTACCTGTGCCCAGAGAGAAAGGGTTGGGTGCCTCTCCTCCAACAAGTTGAGGCTTTTGCCTGGGGGAGGGAAGGGCCTGGGCAGGGGCGAGGCCAGCACAGGTCTCAAGGTCACAGCCGACTTCCTGCTGCCAGCCTGCTTCACAGACCAGATGGGGCTCCTTCTGGCCCCCTGGCTCGCTCCCAGTCTTTCTTGTGATCTCCTACTGGAGGCTGCAAGTTGATGTGAGTCTCACCTGACACACGGCCCCTCACTGGATCTCCAGCATTTTGTTAACATTTTAGCTGATTTCTTTTGGAATGTGCAGCACACACCCCTTCCTCCTGTGCTCTCCCTACGTGAGCCGCAGACATACCCCACCTCTCCCTTTAGGGGCCTGCCCCTCCTTGGTATTTGGTTTCTAGCTTGCCTTACAAACTCAGCTAAGTTCAAGGAAAGTTAGGATTCTGTAGTTTGTTGGTTTTTGTTTTTGTTTTTCCTCCTTGTTAGGGGTGGAGTAGAATTCCTCCACCCCCGGCAGAAGCAGGAACTCCCTCTTGGACGCTCTGTCCTCCTCCAATCCATTCCCTCACACTACCCGGAGGAATAAAAGTTGAGTCTGGTCATGACACATCTCACCTTAAATCCTTTTGGTGGCTTCCTGTTCCTCTTAGGACGGCCAAAATCCCTTAGGAGGCCTAGACGTTGTTGGGCCGACGGGGTCGGGGAACTGAGGAAGCCACAAGAGGGCGGCTGCCCCACTGTCTCACCGCCCCGCCCGGGGGCTGCTCGGGGACCCCGGGACCCCCCCCAACCCCGCCCTCATCAGCTTCCACGTCTCAAAAGACCGCCAAGGCCGGAGCCAAGGCCAGAACTTCAGCGGGGAAACCGAGGGCTGAACTCCATCCAATCTCCTACCAATTATGGTCATGTTCCCCCGTTCCGCCCACACCCCATAAAAATCCGTGCGCATCCTCCCTGGGTGCGGCTTCCCCGACTCCCTTCTCTCGACTCCCTTCTCTCGGAGTCAGGGAACCTCTCCCGAGGGCATCTCTATTAAAAACTTCCCTCGTGCCTATTCGTCTGGTGCTTTGTTTAATCCGCCGTTACTGGGAGGGCTACCGGGAAACCTTACAGACATGGCCCCTGCCTACCCCCTCCTTGAATTTGTCCCAGTTCCCTCTTGGCTCTCAGAACGGTAGCCTGTGTTCATTCTATTCCCTCTTCTCCTGTTGCCTCTCTCCCTTTGCCAACCTTGTCCCTATTCACTTGGATCTCCATTTCCCCAGGGAGACCTTGCTTGGCACCCTGCCCCCTGTCATGCTCACAGATCACCCTGACCCTGGCAGCACTTGGTGCTTCTCTCTAGTAGGCTCCCAGCTGGTGCCTAAACTGCAGAAGAGATTGTTTATTTATCTGCATGTCCCCAGTGGTGAACCCAACACCCAGCACCCAGCTCGGGAAATGCTAAATGCTGTTGTTGTGACCACTGGGAACAGGTGGAACCAACTCAGGGCCCTGTTTGCGTGATCCTGCTTTTGTTCTGCACCTGACAACCATCTGCTGACCACGGAGAGCTGGGAAATAGGTCGATGCTTCTCGGGAATGACAGTTCAAAGCACTGGCTGGTACAGTCTCACCCTGAGTGGAACTGGGTGCTCAGGCGCCATTGTGCTGCCCCTGCATTTTTCTGGAAGTCAGATGACCTCGGAAAATGGCCTGGCCCACAGCAAGTCTCAGACAGGTAGGTACCACTGGTAAAAAAAAAAAAAAAAAAGTGTCTGTATTGCTGGAAATAGCAAAACGGGAGGACGCACCACGTTTCATTTAAGTGAACTTATTAACCGGGAAAGGCTCCGAGGTGTTGCATATGGAAAGTTACTCACCAGCTCTTTTCGGTTTACTGCTTTGATAACCCATCTGAGGCTGTTCCTTCTTGCAATTCAATGTGTTTTGTTGGATCTAAAAATGTAGCAAAGGTGAAGTTGTTCTGATGGTTTGGGGTATTTTGAGAAATTTGTTTGATTTTCAGCTAATATCGATTAGCCATTACTGCAAAAAGTAGAAATCCAGGGCGCCTGGGTAGCTCAGTGGGTTAAAGCCTCTGCTTTCGGCTCAGGTCATGATCTCAGGGTCCTGGGATCGAGGCCCATATCGAGCTCTCTGCTCGGCCGGCAAGAAGACTGCTTCCTCCTCTCTCTCTGCCTCTCTGCCTACTTGTGATCTCTCTCTCTCTGTGTCAAATAAAGAAATAAAATTAAAAAAAAAAAAGTAGAAATCCAGCCCAGGTTTTATTTAGCCTAAACGGAGAGGTCAGCCAAGTGGGAAGTGAGAGAACACAGCTAATACACTCTGTCCTGATGGGTCTTAGAGAAATTAAAAATACAGGACACACGGAATATGAGACCTCAGCAGTAACTCTACCCCCGGTGTCAGCTTTAAAAGGCAGTATCTGGAAGTAAATCTTCTGTTGTTGTTGGTAAGCTTCATTTGTTGTTAAATGTAATTTTGTTTATTTTTAGCCTGGAAAGATGTAACTGGTGGAAGTTTTGATGTTCACGCACTCCCAGGAAATTGCTTTTAACTTCTGGAAAACTTCCGATGAGACCTTCGTCAAGAACTACATAACCAAGTGTCTAGAACTATTGATACTTGCCTATTTTTTAGAGACTTTTTCCTTTCAGTTTGAAGAGAGTCCAAAGTGATTATATGATACTCTTCTTAATTTTTCAGTAGTTCATTGTTTTTTTTCAGAGGTTGGGAAATTACGTATTCTCTACTACCGGGCTGGTGTGTGACATATAAATGTAGTTCTTCAGAGGGCGCTTACAGATCTGGAGACAGAAGACAAAGGGGTAAAGAATACTTCGGGCAGGGTCCTTTAACTTCCTATCAGAATCTCATTTGAGTCTTATCTGTGGGAAGACTCAAGCAGAAAACTTCTGCTTGGTTATTATCCAAAAAATTATCCATTTTTTCTCTTCAATTATTTTAATGGTGGAAATGAGAGGGAACATACTAGAAAACAAATTGTTCCATCAGCACACGATGGTAAAAGCTTGATCCAATCTTGTGAAATGTAGGGTCATCCCATTTAATGAGAAAATGTAACCTACTGCTTTATTAAAATAAGATAGTCTTGAGTGATCACTGGTGCCTCTTGTGAGTAGACAAGTCCTCAGAATTCCTGGAAGCCTGGGTCCCCTCCTCAGGGGCTCCTCCTGCACTGCATGCCTGCTGGCTCTGTGGCGCAGCTGCCGCCCCAGCAGTGACTGACTAGGGCCAACAGGAGTCCTGCCGTGGACAACCAGTCTGGTATCTGGCCCCTGGCATATGAAGAGCTGAGCACAAAGCCCATCCCGACAGAATGTCTCAGCCTTGCTCTGTGACAATTTGGGGTTGACATAAGGAGAAAGCAGAACAGTTGGGAAAAACAGGAACTCAAAGGGAAAAAGGCAGAAATTGGGAAAATTCGCTGAGTCCAATAGGGCAAAACACTACAAATGGGATTCACAGTCACTGGTTCATAGGAATGAAGGGGCACTGCCCCCTTGGAGCTGCATGGCTCCCACAGTCCCTGGTGAGTCCCAAACTGTGTTTGTCTCTTGGAATCCTGGCTGCTCAGTCAGATATGCTGATTTCCTATGCCTCGTGGCTCTTCATAGTTAACTCTACTACTTGGTGTCACTGATGTCTCTTCCTTAAGGCTTAAAGTACTTAACACAGCAATATATACTAATGTTAAATTTTAAAGCATCCATTGGTTTATGATCACATAATATGGGTTCATGTTTGTGTTAAGATTTTAAAATCACATACATAGAATCTTAATAAATACGATTGAGCAAAATGCATACAGGACATGTTTTACAGAATTTATCATTCCTTTCTAACAAAGGGCAAGTCATATGAAGAATTCAGTTTGGAAGGAGTTAGAATTCATGCAATCAACTTGGGCTATAAATAGGCTGAAGCAAGTTATGATACGTCTTTAGTACCCGCTATGCTTTACCCTTTGGTGTGACCATTTCCAGGGCTCCCTTTTGGAAGGATTGGCACAAAAGTAATTTGATTTTGATTATTCATTTGAAAAATTTTTAGTTAATATGGTCCACAATGGGAATCACGTGATGTAGCAAATGCCAGGCTTTTTTGGGGGGGAGGGGGGCCCTCTCACCTGCCTCTCCTCCTGGTAGAGGTGAGGTCCATGTGGGAAGAACTCTGAGAATTTCCAAGCCCTCCCTTGGAAGGAGTAGTGCTGTCATTCCTGATGTCTTCTTTTCCTGCATTTGGACGCTGATTTCATCATAGCAGACTCCTGCTAATCTTCATGTAAGACTTAGTAGAGGGCGCCTGGGTGGCTCAGTGGGTTAAAGCCGCTGCCTTCGGCTCAGGTCATGATCCCAGGGTCCTGGGATCGAGGCCCACATCAGGCTCTCTGCTCAGTAGGGAGCCTGCTTCCTCCTCTCTCCTCTCTCTCTGCCTGCCTCTCTGCCTACTTGTAATCTCTCTCTCTGTGTCAAATGAATAAATAAAATCTTAAAAAAAAAAAAAAGACTTAGTAGAGATGAGAACCATCTTTACTTTCTAAAATTTTCCAGAATAGGAATCAAGCTAGATCTGTTTTTCATGAAACTTTTTATTTGGAGATAACCATAGATTCACATTTTGTTGTGAGAAATAATACAGAACTACCCAGTTTCCCCCAATGGTAACATGTCCAAGACTCCAGTGTAATGTTAACAGCCAGACATTCAGTGATAAAGTCAAATGACAGAACATTCCATCCACACAAGATCCCTCCTACTGCTCTTTCAAGTCACACCTACCTCCCTATTCTGTCTTCTATGACAATCACTATTCTGTTCTCTATGTCTGTAACTTTGCCATTTGAAGAAAGTTACATAAATTACCCTGTGTAACGTTTTGGGACTGGCTTTTTTTTCACTCAGAATAATTCCCTAGAAATTCATCTAGTCAATCTAGATTTTTTTTTTTTAAAGTCACTTGAAATCAATCTATCCCTCATTGGTCATAGCATACCAAACCCAAACCCTTATCCAGGGAATAGAAGTACTCTGTTTTTTGGGATAGTTATCCTATATGATCTCGAACAGATTTTATATGTGCTAAAACAAGACTATCTTCTTTCAGGGAACCTATGCGCAGCAAGAAAGACTGAGGATTAGACCACTATGATATTCTAGACTCTGCATTTTCACTGATAAAACTGAATGTAAGAGGCACAGTAGTTGTACGTTTTATCACTAGATACTACATTTAATTTTTCTGTCTTAAATGTAAAAATTTAAAGAAACATAATTGATAGTTTTTTTCTTTTTTGAATAGTCATGGACTCATAAATTAATTTTTAAAAATTTTAGGGGCTGCTGGGTGGCTCAGTAAGTTAAATGGCTGCCTTCAGCTCAGGTCATGATCCCAGGGTCCTGGGATCAAGCCCCGCAACGGGCTTCCTGCTCAGCAGGGAGTCTGCTTCTCCCTCTCCCTGCCACTCTGCCTACTTTGCTCTCTCTCTCTCTATTTGTCAAATAAATAAAATCTTTAAAAATAAATAAATAAAAAATAAATAAAAATTTTAGTTTATCTGTTTTTAGGTTTTACATAACATATGCTTTAAACTGAAGGTAGGATAATTAGAGTTACCTCAGTTATCACTTCTCAGTTATCTCAAGAATTGTTCAATTCTTACAACCCTGTGAGACTGATTTTTTTTCCCTCTACTCTATAGATGAGGCGTAGCAAGGTTAAGTAATTGGTCTCCGGTCACCTAGTAAAGAATTACAGAGTATGAAATAGAACCAGGTACGTTTATGATTTCCAAGGCCCCAAGTCAGTGAGAATCATCCCAAAGCTACATGGTGTAACAAAGGAAGAAACTTGTTATTTGTTCTTAATAAATTGTTTTGATCACATACCAATAATACTAACTCACTGTAGAAAAACAGATAAGCCAAAAAAACAATGTTAATGTTTTTGTGACATACTACCAGAGCAATATTTTTTTTTAAAGAACTTTTAAAATTACCTGGTTTTAGCAAGTAAAACTTCATTAAATAGTTTCAGCATACCTCTAATTCAGGATTACATTTCAGGTTAATAGCAAACATATTCATGACATGTAGAGTTAACAGTGGATTTCTTCCCTAGATGTAGGACATGATACCATTATGAAGGCTTCAAAAGAAAACCTTTCTTATAGCTGAATTTTAAATTCCATATTTTTCTATCAGCTCTTTTGCTTTAGAAATATAAGCACTCATGGCATCTTCCTTCAACTTCCCTAGAAAGACACAAACAGATTATCTCACTGACTTATGTATTGGGAAATTAAGAAAGTTTATTTCACTTATTTAAGAATTAACAACCTTTTTGGAGGTTCCACGCTTCCCATTTTGCCTTGCCTTTTAAATCTAACATTCCCGGACACTCTGCCAAAAGAAGAATAGATATATTTTCAAGTTTACTTTTTACTTGATGCTTCTATAAACATTGTTCAAATGAGATGTATTATTTTTTAAAAATGTGATTTTAAAAATATTATTATTAACATACACACACAAACACACACACACATATACAATACCAATATTAATGTCTCCAACTACAGATTGTTTGTAGAGCCCATAGAGTTCTTTCAGTTCTTCATCATCTGGTCTAGTTTTCAGCTTCCTCACATCTTCTGCGATCCTATCAAAATCAGCCTAGAACACAAAAGGAAGAAAAGGCAAATGGCACATTCACTAACTTCCAGCAGGCCTATCTATTTTGTGGGTATTTACCACTGAAGAGTGGGAACTCAAAAAGAGGAAAGTTTCAAACAAAACTATTACTGGTCTGCTTCTACCAGAATTATCCTAATTTATTTTAATTAATGGGTACCTCTCCTGGTAGTTACCTGATATTCAGACAAGATATAGAGAACTACATAGAACTGTTACTAGTGAAAATTCCTTTTTTTTTTTTTTTTTTAAAGAAGCCCAATGGAGCCCAATGCAGGGCTTGAGGCCACAACCCTGAGATCAAGACCTGGGCTGAGATGAAGAGTTGGACACTTAATTGACTGAGCCACCCAGGTGCTCCAATACTGAAAATTCTTAATACTGAAAACTTTAAACCCTGAATTAGACATAAATGAAAGATGCTCTATGCTCATGAATTGGAAGAAATATTATAGTTTAAACATCTACCAAAAGCAATCTATAGATTCATGACAATCAATCCCTATCAACATTCCAATGGCATATTTTACAGAAGTGGAAAAAACAACCTTAAAGGTTGTATAGAACCACAAAAAACACTGAACAAACAAAATAATCTTGAGAAAGGATAACAAAGCTGGAGTCATGATGTGTCCTGATTTCCAACTATATTACAAAGCTATAGTAATCAAAATGGTATGGTATTGGCCAAAAAACAAATGGATCAATGAAACAGAATAGGGAGCCCAGAAATAAAAGCATGCAAATATGGTCGATTAATTTATGACAAAGGAGCCAAGTACGTAGATTGGGGAAAGGTGAGTGTCTTCAACCAATGGTGTGGGACAACCTGATAGCCATACACAAAAGGCTGAAACTGGACCACTGTCTGACATTGTGCACAAAGATCAACTCAAATGATTTAACGTCAGGTCAAGTAAGACTTTTTGTTTAGATCTTACTTGAATGTAAGACCTAAGACCACAAAACTCCTCAATAGAAAACATAGGCAGGGGGCCCCTGGGTGGCTCAGTGGGTTAAGCCTCTGCCTTCCACTCAGGTCATGATCTCAGGGTCCTGGGATCGAGCCCTGCCTCGGGCTCTCCACTCAGCAGGGAGCCTGCTTCCTCCTCTCTCTCTGCCTGCCTCTCTGCCTACTTGTAATCTCTCTCTCTCTCTGTCAAATAAATAAATAAAATCTTTAAAAAAAGAAAAAAGAAAAGATAGGCGGTAAGCTCCTGGACAATGGTCAATGATTGTTTGGATCTGACACCAAGAGCAAAGGCAACAAAAACAAACATAAAGACATGAGAGTCCATTAAACTAGAAAGCTTCTGCACAGTAAAGAAAACCATCAACAAAATGAAAGGCAACATGGAATGGGAGAAAATATTTGCAAAGCATATATCTTTAAAAAGTGGTTAATATCCAAAATATATAAAGAACTTAAACCACTCAACAGCAAAAAGAAAAAATCAATTAAAACTGGGCAAAAGAACTAAATAGACATTTTTTCCAAAGGCATACAAATGGAGGCGGTCTGATGCAGCAGGGGTCATGGTGCAGCTCCAGCCTTGTACATCCCACACCCCTGCATCAGTGATGGTGGAGGAGGGCCAGCATGCCTGGGGGTGGGAGGAAGGCAGAGAANAGGAGGGGGCAGAGTGCCGCCTGGGGGAGGAGAAGGAGGAAACCTTTCCTGGATGGGCCTTGCCTGGGCGGGGTGGGGGGGGAGCAGGGAGGAGAAGGCAAAGCACCACCTATTGGTCTAGCAGCCCAGCAAAGCCTGTTGGGGAGGAGCTGACTGACCAGCACCCAGGAAGAAGCACAAAGGGGAGGAGCAGGTTGGGGATAAAGCACTCCCGAAGAAGACAAGCTGTTCATCCAACAAAGAAAACTTCCAGATTAGATTCTTGAGAAGTTAACTACGGATGGCAGACTAACATAACCACATCATCAGAAACGTTGAAAGAAACTCATTTGCAAAAGAAAAACGAAGAATGTGAAAAAGGAAGGGATTCCAAGAAAGCTGAACAAAGTACAAAAAGTACAGTCTATGGGCCAGAATAAAAGCCACCTGGCTCTAAGGCTAGATGATCAAGATCTGAGAGATTCAAGGCAATAAGCAGCAAAAGCCTTTAGAGAGGATTCTTTATATGGTCCCAGAACCAACAGAACTACTGTAAATAAGTTCCTATGCCTTGAAAATAAGAGGTTATTAGGGGAAAGGGCCGCCACTCAGTTTCTGAGTAATGCTTGAGGAGCCCAGAAAAAAACAAAATGCCAAGAGGTTTAAAAGACAGTGGCTGGTCAGAAACATGAAAAGTTCTAAGAAGAAAATCCAAGCTAAATGAAAAATGAGAAATTGTATGTATAGAGCTTATTCAGTTTAAAGAATTAGTTTTTCTTTTTTTTTTTTTTTTTAAAGATTTTATTTATTCATTTGACACTGAGAGAGAGAGATTACAAGTAGGCAGAGAGGCGGG
>LNAC01000317.1:429348-511979 GCA_002007465.1 Ailurus styani | reverse complement strand
CCACCCAGGCGCCCTAAAGAATTAGTTTTTCTTTTTTTTTCTTTTTTTTTTTTTAAGAATTAGTTTTTCTTAAAAAAATCCAATAAATCATTTACAAATTAAAATAAATAAATAAAGACATACAAATGCCATGTGATTCAGCAATCCCACCTCTGGGTAAGTACCCAAAGGAAGCAAAATCCCTCTTTCACAGTGATGCTTGCACCCCCATGTTCCCTGCATTATTCTTTACAACAGCTAAGGCATGTAAATTACAACCTAAGTGCCCGATAATAGATGAAGAAAATATGGTATATATAGACATAGACATACACACACAAAATGGAATATTGTTCAGTCATAAAAATGAAGGAGATCCTGCCATTTGCAGCAACATGGATAGACCTTGAGAGTATTATGTGAGGTGAAGTGAGTCACACAGAGAGAAATAAATACTGTAGGACCTCACTTACATGTGGAATCTAAAATAACTAAACTTAGAAAAACAGAGGATGGATTGACAGTTGCCAGAGGGGGGTGAAGGGTGGGGGAAATGGGTGAATGTGGTCAAAGGTGAGGAAAAAAATCTATCAAGAGAAATTTCAATACATATTTCATTTTTTTAAAAAGATGTACTGATTTATTTGAGGGAGGGGCAGAGAGGGAGAGAGAGGGAGGGAGAGAATCCCAGGCAGACTCCCTGAGCATGGAGCCCAGCGAGGGGCTGGATCCCACAACCTGGAGATCACAACCTGGCCAGAAAAAAATACACTGTATTTTACCTTGTGTTATTTAAATCAGGGATAAGCAGGAAATGTCACCAGCCTGGGTGTCAAACAAGAGAAGTTCAAGAGGCATTCTACCCCACTCTCCATTTTCTTTCTTCAAAAGAGAGATCTCTTTTGATCCAAAGATGCAAAGTCCTAGTAGGGAAAGTGGATAGCCTTGCTGTTATGTCAGAAGCCCAGGGAGCTCAGCAGAGCTGCTGGATTAAGTTTCCATCCAGCACCAAAGACAGGACAGTAGTGCAGCTAGAGGAGTTGTTTGGTGATGAACAAACATCACTTGTAGATCAGAGACTGTGTTCTCCAACATAAATTACCTTGAAAAAGGCCCAGGGCTCTAAGAAGCATGTGTGCATGTGACAAGGGTCTAACACCCTGCCTCACCTTTCTGAATGTCTCTCTAGGAAGTTGTCGACTGCTTTAAACAACGTCAGGGTTAAGAACATAGGCTCTAGGGGTGCCTGGGTAGCTCAGTCGGTTGAGCGTCCCAGTCTTGATTTTGGCTCAGGTCATGATCTTGAGGGCATTAGATCAAGCCCCACATCAGGCTCAGTGTGGAGTCTGCTTGAGATTCTCTCTCCTTCTCCCTCTGCTCTTCCCTCTCTTAAAAAAAAAAAAAAGAACACAGGCTCTAGAGCCAAACTGCCTCAGTTAGAATCTCAGCTTCATCACTTAGAAGCCGTGTATCCTTGGGCAAGTTACTTAACTTGTCTCTGTTTTCTCAGCCAGAATACAGGACAATAATACCACCTATCAACAAAATTGTTAGGAAGATTTAAGTAGGTAACACATGTAAAATATTTAAAATAGTGCCTGGGACATGGTGAGTGTTTAATAAATGTTACCAGTATTATTTTTAAGTCTCTTTGGGGAAAAAAAAAACACTGATTCTAGGGGAAAAAAAACTAGAAAAAAAAGTACTCACAATGAAGACACAAAAAAATACTCTGACTTAACAAATACGAAATTGTTTTTATAAACTCAGCTGTAAGTTATGTAGAAAAACTAAAGACCAGCAAAATATATACTAAAATATGGTAACAATAATTGCCTCTGATTATTGGTAAGTTTTCACGGTTTTTAATGCTTTCTATACTCTCCAAATGTTGTATTGTGTGCACATATTGTGTCTGTAATAAGGATAAAATGAAAATGTTCCATAAGTGCCCAGGGCTTCCTAAGGGCAGGGCTCTTCAGGGAGGTGTAGGGATCTTCCCCCTTCAGATTTACCAGCATCTCAGGTCGTTTACTTGCTGTGAGGTCTTGTGCCCTTCTCCAGTGACAGCAACTCAATTCCTCTTGTCAAGCCAAGCCTTGAAGAGAATTCTAAGGCTTCTCAACAACCATAATAGGTCTCTGCCTTCCAGAAGGAATTTCTGGAGAATTGCTCTTCATATACAGGGTGGCGGGTGGGGCATGGAACCATGACAACCTAATGAAATCTTGGACCCTCTCCACAAGGGGTCAGGCCCTGACAGGGTTTCACACACAACTTCAGGGATCCCTGTTCCTTCTTCCTTCCAGGGTACAGAAGCCTGGGCTAGAGCAGGGGCCAAGATCATTCTTTTCATCCAGCATGACCTTTTGTGGTGCCACAACTTGAAACATTCCTGCTCCATGATGTGGTTCCAATGTACCCTCCGCTATGGGGGCCTTTCCCAGTTCAACCACGATGAGTTCTAGGGGAAAGAACACTGGCCTCACATCAGGATCTTGGGTTTGAATTCTAGCTTTGAGACACAATGCCATGAGATTTTATGCAAGCTACAAAGCTCCTCTGAGATTCAGCCTCAGTCAAAAGAAGGACACTATCAACTTCAGTGGGAAGGTGTTAAGATTAAATACCATTAAGAACAGATATATTCCTGATTTCGCTCTGTTGACTCTGCCCACCCAGAAGTCATCACTTGGATCACACTACTTAAGGACCTACTGAACACCTCTGTTGCACCAGGCCTTTGCTAGGCAGATAGGGAGGGACAAGGCAGCCGGCGCTCAAGGAGTTCAGGCTCTAGTGGGAGATGAGGTCAACAGTGATCATGTGACACTGGCTCCGGTGGAGGAGCTGGGGTCCTCTGGGGATGCAGAGGAGGGAGTGTCGGCAGGTGTGGAAGAAGCCTTCCCAGAGGAGATGGCGCTCAGCTAAGCCCGAGCGGGCGGCACCTGTTGGATGGACAGGAGCACGGAAGGGTGTTCCAGGTGGCATGGACAGCATGGATTAGGGCTCAACAGGAAAGCTAGGTGGGACTGGATTTTTTCCCCACATATGCATAACAGAGGGCAGGCCTAAGTATTCATCTTGGAAGCAAGAGCCATGCCTTACAGAGAGCACGGTAGGCAGTACGAGCCCCTTGGAGCGAATAAATAAAGGAGTGAGTGGATATGAGGAGGGTCTGAAAACTATCACAGATGAGAAAAGGCTTTTAATGTGCAGTTGCTTACACTTAATTCCAAAGCATTCTGGGCCAAAGGGCAAGTTTAGTAATGCCCCTGTGCCACTGTGGAGCTGGGCTCATTGCTTTTGGTGAGGACTTTCAGTCTCTGCTGAGCTCATTCTTCTAGTGGTGGGGCCTTGGTGTCCTGCTTGCATGCATGTGTACATCATTTTCCTCACAAGGCCTTTCCCCAGACTCTCTCCTGTTCATATTTTCACAAGGCCCTCTGACCACACCCTGGTGTAACAGTGACCCCAGTGTCACCACCAACATTCACAGGGGGTGCATCCTACTTTCCTGGAGTTGGAACCCTTTGTCTGCTTACCACCTAGGAGTACTGACCACTCTGGCCTCTGGGTAAATTTCCTTTCCAATTTCATCATAAAAATATTTCCTTTCCAATTTCATCTTAAAAAAAAAAAAAAAGAATCCTCATTCTGTGAAATTGTATGCAGTATTTTTTCAAATTTTATTTTAGAAGAATATTTAATGATGAAAAATGCCCCTAATATGGTGATAGGTACAGGAACAAAACTGTACATACTTAAGAGTATAACTGAATCAGTGTGTGTATATCCACACAATATGCACATGTATGTACATATGCATGCACATGCATGTGCAAGCACATAAGGCACATATACGCACACACACTTTTTTCACACAGTACCAAAAGGTAATCCCTCATGTTAGCAGTGGTTATCACTTGGGTGAAGGAATTCCTAATGGGTTTTACTTACTTTATATTTGCTGTTTTCCCCCAAATTTCCCACCCTGAATATATATTTTTTCGCACATCAGCAAAACTACTATTTTGTAGTTTTACAGATCTCTGCTGTTCAGAAAAACACTTACCTTACCAAGGAGCGAAGGCGCGCGGGTGGGGCCCCGGCCGCCCTCGCCTCCCTTTCCCAGATGGAGAGCGCGGGCGGAGTAGGGCCTCCTGGTCCTCCGGGACCAAGCCGGCGTCCGACCTCCCGGGGGCCAGCTCTTACTTCGCGAGTAACAAATCCCCGGGGTTCGCGAGTGTTGCCACGGGGAGCCCCGGGTCTCCGTCAACAGGCGACACCGGTGTGGTCCCCAGTGCAATGAGTGGGCGCTCGCGATGTGGGTGGGAGTGTCCGCGGGGTCACTCCGGGGAACTGCCGGGAGGGTCCTGGGGACGCGAGGAATGTCCCAAGCTCCAGTTCGGAGTCGCCCGCCACCCAGGGGCATCAGGCCTGCCCCATGCCCCACTCAAGCGCTTCCTCTGAGGAGGAAGCCGCTTCCGCACCCTTCGACTCACCTGCAAAGACATGGTGGTGAGACAGCAGCCCGCTACCGCCGCACTCCTTAGGCACCAGTCCCCAGAGCCCGTTCCGCGGGCGTCCTTAAATGGAGGCGCGCCTCCGCCCGCCGGCTCTCATTGGCTGCGCTGTAGTCCCGGCCGGTTCCCATTGGCCACCAGTATTAGGGGGCGGGGCTAAGCATTGAGTGGCACCTGCCCTGACCCTGGCGCCCGCCCGCGTCTCAAGCAGAGCGGAGGGTTGTCAGCAGCCAGCGCCTCTGCAACCGAAAAAGCGAGGAGCAGGGAATTTAAATGAGTTCTACTCAGCTCTTGGCTCGTTCCCCAATTCTTTCTCAAGAGATTGTTCACAGGAAACCCACAGAAATCTCCCTAGGGCAAAGACCTCAGTGGGGATTCCTTTCTGTATGTATATCCTTCTGCTCTCTTGCAATTCCTAGAAACCTGGATGGCAGTTTTGTGAGAACTCTCAAGTCTCTTCTCATATCTCTAGGCACACGTCATCAGGAATGAAAAAGGCGTCTTCTCTTTAAAAAGCGAAAACACGGGCGCGTGGGTGGCTCAGTTGGTTAAGCTACTGCCTTCGGTTCAGGTTATGATCCTGGAGTCCCGGGTTCGAGTCCCACATCGGGCTCCCAGCTCCACGGGGAGTCTGCTTCTCTGACCTTCTCCCCTCTCATGCTCTCTTTCACTCTATCTCTCTCAAATAAATAAATAAAATCTTTAAAAAAAAATAAAGAGCAAAAACACGTTCTCTGAACACGCGACGCAACCACCCTAACTAGTTCTCCGTTATTGTAAAGGCACAGAAGTATGCACCTATTCAATTTGACCCCATTCTCCGGGGCAACAAATCCAATGTCCCTGCAAGTCTGCAGACACACAGAATGGGGTTGTGGTACACATTTGATTAAATTTTCAAAGAACTGGAAGAACATTTCCTGGTCATAGGAGGAGTTCATTTCCGACTCTTTGAAGAAGAAAACTTCGTGGAGTTAAGTCACTGGAAGAACTGACAAATTCAGGGTTTAGAGAGTTACTGATCTGTAACGTCTAACATATAACAACGCAAGTGATGGAGAAGGCCCCAAAACATTTTAGCTTGTTTTTGCATAAAACTACATTTAAAAAATACTGGCTTTGAGGCGCCTCTGTGGCTCAGTTGGCTAAGTATCTGCCTTTAGCTCAGGTCATGAGCTGAGGGTCTGGGATGGAGCCCCACATGGGGTTGTCTCTGCTCAGTGGGGAACCTGCTTCTCCCTCTCCCTGTCCCCCCTGCTTGTGTTCTGTCTCTCAAATAAATAAAACCTTTAAAAAATATCTGCTTTACCTTTTCATGTAAATCCTTTGGTTTTTAAATTTTCTCCTCCAAAATATTTTCATGGTGTAATCAATGAGTTTCCAAGTAAAAGACAAAAAGCAAATGTTAGCAAAATGTACTGGCCAGGATTTTTTGGGTTTTTTATTTTTAAATTTGCAGGTGATGGTAAAGACACTGTGGGGGTACAAAGGCAAATGGCAACTTCAGAACAGTGAGTGCTTTCTCTGCTGAGGAATCCTTATCAGTGTTTCAGTAGGGAAATACTGGGGGTGAACTCCAGTATCTGTGTGTATCTAGAACTGAGACATTTGGGCATTGTAGTCATTATAAGAAATCAGGAAAAGGGGAAAGGGAAGGTACACCGTCCTCAGTTTTATTCTCTAAGTCTAGAATGTTCTTCTAAGAACTCTTTTTCAAAGCATGTTCTTCTCCTGAGATGCCCTTCCCTGAACAGAAGCTAGAGCCGTGGTGTCTTGTTCTGCAGAACAAAAAGAAAGAAAAGACAATGGAAATATTGATGTCTTCTGCCCAGTGATAATAATATACTAGGTACAGTAAAAACTCAGCCTGCCTTAGGGAGTGAGTCAGTTTGGACAATCAAGTTCCTTTTCTTTTTTCTTTTTCTTCTTCTTCTTTTTTTTTTTTTTTACTATTTATTAAATACTGATCACAAACCAATATACATATGTCCGTATATATGTAAAATTCTAAAAATAGAAACGAAAATCTAAAAATCACTCATGACACATGTGGTTATTGATCTCTGGGACTAGGGATGTTGTCCCATGGGCGTAAGATCCTGCTGATGTTGCTTTTGCTCTAAGTATAATAAATGGTCTAAATCCAAATAGATTCTCTTTCTCCTTGCTGACCTATCTACAGACACGTGCACTGACACCAGCTGTTACTTAGAGATCCCTTAACTGCTTGAAACACTTCACATTTGCATATTTACATTGTCTCTAATGACATGATTTATCACCAGTTCCCTTAAGCTCCTCTTACATCACAACAAGCATATAAATTTAACAATAATCCAATTCTAGAGTTAAAATAAAAAGAAAACTTCCATTATTCAAAAACCAAATTGAGGTTTCACAGGGTAAAATAATTTTAACAGCTGTCATTAAATGTTATATATATATAAAATGTTATATGTTTGTATACATATATGTGTATATACTCATGTATATGTACACATACAACACATATATGAGTTAAACTGATACCTTGAAGACTATGTGAGAAACATGCAAAAGTGTTATATGGGAAGAAAATCAGAACACAGTATTTAATCTATGTTATTATTTCACAATTTAAATGCATGTATAAATGTGACACAAACTAGAAGGGAACACAGAAAGGAAATATGTTTTGAGGTAATCAGGTCATGGGACGATTGCTTACTTTTTTCTTGTAAAGTTTGTGTGATCCAAATGAGAGAAATTACCTTTAAAATGTCTTCATTTTGGCAAAGTTCTTGTGGAAATTATATAGGTAGTCTCAAAATAAGACACAAGCACTAAAGTCATACAGGCTACTGTTAATTTTTATTAACTCCTAATTCAGGTTGTCACTAGATTCATCATAGTGAGAATTATCAAGCACTTTCTGCATGCCAGGGACTGTGCTAAGCACCTTACACAGATTATCTCTTCTAATAAACACAGCAGGTACTATTCTTATCACTTCATGGAGAGGGTTAATGAGCTTGCTTTAGGTAGGAGTCACATGACTAGTCAGAGATGAAGTTAGGATTTCAAGTAGGCAAACTGGCTCCAGAGTTGTGGGATGTAATGGTAGGTGATCTTCATAGAGCGAAGTAAACCGAGATGACGCTATAAATCTAACTCCACACTCTGGAGCCCGAGGGAGACAAAAACTTGTGCACAATTCCTTCCCATGACCCCAGCATTTCGATTAGATATGTGTGTCCGCATTTCTCTTACAGCTTGAAAGCCAGATTTATGACTAATGTTTGCAGTTTATCATAATGAACCAATACTGTTCATTTTACGAAACAAAAGCCCGTTGTTACACTCAAACTCACTGTAACTTCATTCTTTTTAATCTTTTTAACAGTGATTTAAAAAAAAAACACATTTTACTTTAACCCCGTGTAACCTGCAGAAATCTTTGATCAAAAGGAAACTGGTTTTTGTTTCCTTTTCTTTCTTTTATTATTATTTGCCCCAGGAGTACAGGTCTGTATTGTTTGTTTCCTTTTCTTAATGGCCAGTTAGGTACTATGTAGGTGATAAAAACTGAAAATGGAGAAAATAGATTTAAAAATGGTAAACCAAATGAGTAGTGACGAGATTGAGAAGGGAAGAGTTCGGAGACAAATGGAGAGAGGAAAAGTAAGGGGGCTAAGTTAGGCTGGAAAAGAGAAAGGACTGGGATGGCGAGGGAGGCGGCTCTTTAGGTCAGAAGCAAACTACTTTCTCGCCACAGGTAAATCAACAGATTCAGACGCCTGGCCTTCCAAATGTCCTTCAGCTGTTCACAGTTGTCCTTGATTTCCCAGCGACTCCATTCGTACCTTTAGTTCCCACTGGTCGAAGCAGCTAGAGCAGACATTTGAAGTTTTCAGAGCTGCTGTCGCAGAACGCAAAGAAGCCTTCACTCTCCTCTTTCAGGGGGCTCAGGATTACCTGCATTGTTGCCTGTAGGCACGTTTTTATCTTAAACCACCCCCTCTTCCCCAGTTTATCTTGATTTTCCTGCTGCCGGAGAGTCGACAGAGATGGGGACACTGGACAGGGACGAGGGTTTCGCGTCCCCTTAGGCAAGCCAAACACAGAAAAGCGAGGAGAGCGAGCCAGGACTTCCAGGCGCTGAAAAGTAGACATTGGATTAGAAGGGAGTGGGCAACGTAGGAGGGAACCAGCCTTCCGGCGCCTACCTGTGGTAGAAAAGTCCCCGGACCAGGCAGTGCAGTCTGCGAACGGCGGTTACCAGGGCAACCGTGAGGTCTCGCGAGACCGGAGTTGCGCCTGTGCACTGCTGCTGTCGGGCTGTGTCCTGAGCCTTCCAGCCCCATTCCCAAACTGAAGGCTTTTATAGTTCGGGCCTCGCGACTCCGTGGGCTGATTCTCTCCATTGCGAGAGACAAGGTGAGATGATGAGACGCGAAGCTCTCAGAGCATTCGGAAGGCGGGGTCAGGGAGGGCGAAGGCTCTGCGCACGCGCGTCGCACGTGGCGGGGTGCAGTTGCCCTCGTGAGCGGGATCGGGGTGCTGGGGACGTACGGGGGACCGGAGGAGCGCGCCCCGGTGGGGTCCGGCCTGGGAGGCGGCGGAGTGCGGAGGGCGGCTGGCACGCGAGGTCCCGAGGTCTTCCCCGAGACCCCCCTCTCTCCGGCCGATCGGCCCCCGCGCGAATGGGCATACTTTATTGCCTCCGGGCCTTGGTTTACTCTGCTCGGTCTGGAGTTGAACATCTGTAGGGTACGGGAAATAGTAAGACAAAGCCCACCCCGGTCCTTCAGTGCTCCACAGCCTAGAACCGGGGACAGACCACAAAATAGAGTTGGCGAATCTAAATAGTGAAGAATGAGGACAGTAGATACGGGGCGGTGTGCACAGGGAGGGACTCTGGGACAGGAATGCAACCAGCGGGAGCTGGGACTGTCCTCCCCTGCCCTACCAGATCTAGACACCCGAGTCCTTCCTCTGCTTTAGTCCCGGCTGATAGCACCAAGCCTGGTGGATTCTACCTCCTAACTATTTCAGCTGTATGTATTTCTGTCCCATCCCCTCTGCGGCGACTCTAGTGCAGGCCACCATCGTGCCTACTTTGCACCTTCCACTCTTGGCAAGGGACGCTTCCAGGCCGGGAATCCGCAAAGTTCTTTTTGCAGTGCCTTTTCAAATCACGGCACTCTTGTTTTAAACGTTACAGTTGCTTCCCATTATAAGGTTTGCAAGGACCTTCGCCCTCTGGTCCTTGCTTCCTTTCCCTACCTAATAACCTCACCATCTCTAGCATCTCTGCCGCAGCGACACTGAACTTACTTCATTTCGCTAATGTTGTTCCCTGGGGTACTCTTTCTACTCCCTACTCCCTTTAGCACGCACTCTTCAGATGTAGGTTAAAAGGCTACTTTCTCCAGGACATCTTTTCTGACCCCTTGAGCTAAGTTAGGCTCCTGCTGTTTCCTTAGTATTCTGTAGTTCCCGGACTTGAATGTGCACATCTTATTATTACCTGGTGATATGTCTTTCTCATGGATTCTAACTACCGTGAGGCTAGTAACTGTTTTTACTTTAATACTTTGTGGCTTGGTGCGTTGTGGGTAATCCAGAAATACTTGAAGAAAGGTGGTTGTGGGGCTCAAGGTGGAAGGGAATAATGTGTATGAGGATGTGAGGTTAGAAACTGGGGGCCTCGTTCAACAGTAAGTGGTTCAGTAGCGGGGTGTAACCATGCATGGTGGAAGATGGATCCAGAGTGTGGAGGGCCTTGTAGGTCACCTTAAAATGGTTTGCCCTTGATCCTATAGGTAGTGAATGCCTCCAAGACCTACCTCAGAAGGCACCTCAGCAAACCCTTCCTGTTTTTCTCCTCCAAAACTGTTACTTCTCATCAATCAGTACTGTTTTTGGATTATATGGTGTGTAAGATTCTGCTTACTGTTACTACTTGGCTCACATCTCAGTTCCACTAGATTCTGAAGACAGTTCATGCCTAGCTTGCTCTCCCTCTGGGGCCCACAGCTATACTTAAGGATTTCTGTGCTGTTTGAATGCTGAGGCCCAAGAGCTCTCTTAGATTGAATTTGTCGTGCTTGTCTTCCGGACCACCTTCAACCTGATGCCAGGCTTTACCAATCCCGACTGGATTTGACTGAGCTAGTTCCTGACTCCCTGAGCTGGAGAGGAACATAGAGAAAATGAGGGATGAGGAGGGCTGTGCGGATGGGCTAGGATGGAGGAAGCGGCATGTACAGCAGGTACCCAGGCCCTGGCAGCACTGGCATGAACGAAGTCTGACCCTGCCCCGAGGAGCTGAATTTTGGATTTCTGTTAGAAGGTGACTTAGGAGGTGCAGTGGAGAAGAGTGGAGGTCAGGAGGCCGTTTCTCACGGGGTCAAGAAACAGCCTCTCCTACCCCAGCTGTTCTAACCCTGTTCTGGATCACTCACCTGGACAGCTTTTTACAAATACAGATGCCCTGGTCCTATTCCCAGGGGTTCCAATTCAGGAGATCTGGGATAAGGACCAACCCTCTGGATGTTTTAAAAGGTGACAGGTTATTTTTGAGGTGCAGCCAGGATTGAAAAAACATAAACTTTGGGTTTGGAAAATCAGTTGTGACTGTGGGCAAGGCATTTAACCTGACTCTTTCTTTACCCATATGGTGGGCAATTCTATAGGAATTTTGTGAAAATCAAGTAATACATGGAGAAAAGCCTTCTAAATTCTGACACGGTCCACGAAGACACCTGCTCTTTACCATCAGTAGCAAGCCTGGTGAGTGGAAGTTTAATTGGAGAGAACTTAATTCTTAATTGTGCATGGGGCATTTCAGGGAAGGGGAAGGGGGGCCTCAATGGGATAAGCGACCACCTGGAATGAGGGACTCTCTGGAGGGAGAAAAGCTGGTCATCTGAAAATAGGGTCGGTTCCAGATGCCAGACTTCTGGGGGGGCTGGCTTATTTAACTTCCGTCAGTTTGCCATGTAGGTCACTTTGGGGTTCTTAGCTGAGCACCAGGAAAAAGTGAGGAATAAAACTGAGGGAAGAGAAATGCGCTTGCACCGGGAAGGAGAGCCAGGATATACTCTCTCTGTCAGTTGTTTATAACATTTTCCCAAGAAGGATTCTTATTTTTCTTTAACAGATTAGTATTTTTAAATTTCATTACAAAATTTCCCTAGTTTTCACCAAGTTGCCAGCTGCAGAAGCAGTCAGCTTGGGATAACTGTTAAGAAGGGGACTAGTTATACCTGTGTATGTAGGAGTTATTCAAGGAAGGCTATACAAGAAGCTGAGAGTCCAGGGAAGGAGGGAGACTTACAAAAGGACATCATTGGAATTTTTGAGCTTGTGCATAGATTACTATTCTGGTTCTTAAACACCCACACCTGGCTGATTATGAATAGCCAAGGCGTCTGGGCCCGCACAGCTTGGGGGCTCTGTGCACGTGGACTTGTTCACTGCCAAACCCCGGAACCGGAATGCTGCCTGCACACGGGAGGTGCTCAGGGGGTCTTTGTGGGATGGAGGCCCAAATGGAGAGCAACTCAGAAAATGGTAACAGATTTGTAAGATTAATACCACACAGTCATTAAAAAAGATAATCATGAACAGGTAGAAACACGGAACATTTTTAATAAATGAAATAAATAGAATTTCACTGTGATTGCAGTAATGCAAAAACACTTATATACAACCGGTATATGAATAAAGACAAAGTCATGAAAAAATGGGGAGAATAAATTCCTTAATCTTAAAAGAGTCATTGGTTCTGTATAGTGTCATTGGTACTGTATAGTCAGGCTTGCTGTAGCCTATCAGGAATCAGAAAGAGTACAAACAAGATATTCTTCTGACATGCATTGCTAATAACACGAATTTACTTTGTCGTCTGCTGCTTTAGGAGAGATTTTCAGAATGGCTGCAGCTCCTCAAGCACCGGGCAGGGGCTCTGTTCGGAAGACAAGACCTTTAACAGTAAAGACATCGTTGAACAACCCATACACTATCTGCTGGAGTGCGCTAGAGAGAGAAGACATGCACTTCATATTACAGACCCTTGAAGACAGATTTAAATCTCTTGGGCTTCAGAAGATGGAGGATAAGAAGAAAAAGAAAAAGCAGTTTTTAAAAAAACAAAGCCCAGACAAATGTAGCACAGAGGTTGCTATGAGTGAGGATCTGAAGGAGAAACACCCAGGAGATAATGAGCAAGGGTCAGGGTGGACTCCTGTCTGTGTCAGGAAGCAGCTGGCCATTGGCGTTAATGAAGTTACCAGAGCTCTGGAAAGGAATGGGCTGCTGCTGGTACTCGTGTGTAAGTCAGCCAAGCCTGCGCTCATCACCTCACACCTGATTCAGTTAAGTCTGAGCAGATCCGTTCCTGCCTGTCAGGTTCCCCGTCTCAGCGAGACACTTGCACCTGTTATTGGCTTAAAATGTGTCCTGGCCTTGGGGTTCAGAAAGGACACCACTGCCTTTGTTGATGAAGTCAAAGCCATAATTCCCCGTGTACCCCCTTTACATGTACCATGGCTTCAAGGCAGACCAGAAGACTCCCAGGAAAATTTAGACAATGAATCTTTGGAAAGCCAAGACAAAGAGATTTTGGAAACTTCCTTTGAAGACCTCTCCAAACATAAAAGGAAGCTTGTTGAAGGTCAGCAGGCTGTAGTGTTACAACCCCTTAAAATAAAGAAAGTGATTCCAAACCCCAATAAGATAAGGAAACCACCCAAAGGTAAAAAAACGACTTCAAAGTAATCTTCTATAAACTTGTCATTTCACACAGTTGTAAAATGACACTTTGTAAGGAAGCCTTGAAACTAATAAAATGGGTTATTTTTATATATATCCTTGGGATACTTTTAGTAACACTCCTTTCATAGGTGGAGACTTTGTATAAATAGGCTGACGCTTAAAAACACTAAGTGCAGAAAATTTCCAAAAGCATGAATATCAAAACAAAAGTTTATTGAAACTAATGTCCATGCTTGTATAAATTCACTTTTTAAAAGGCTGGTACAATGCTTGTAAGCAAGAGATTCTGTATCCTACAACACTTGACATCTTTCTATCAAACTTGGAAAATGTGCCACAGTAAACAGGTTCTAGTTAGTAATGCAGATGAAACTGGATTGCAGATCAATCAGTTTTAAAAGAAGGATACTAGACACCAAGCAATATAGTCTTCAGAAACATCCGGAAAAAAAATTTTTTTTTACTTCCTATTGATTTGACTTTCTTTGTAGGTAGGCATATGCATGAGCTTAATGTTTATAGGAAAAAGCCAGATATGGTATTTTGAATGGTTGAAATTTACCCCTTTACATGGTTAACTTACTTTCTTGGAAATTTAACATGGGTAAAAAGTAATGCTGGTAATTAGGTCAAATGCAGGAAGAGAATTAAAAAATAAAATGAAAATGAAATAAAATAAAAATTAAATTAAATTAAAAAATAAAATGAGGAGCTTGAGGTCTCAGATGGGTTTGTGCGATGACTGGGGTTCTTCATGTTAGGAAATTAGCATAATCAATACTCTATGTCTGTGTTAAAGAAGTGTCTGCTATTTGCAGTATGTGTTTGGAAAAGGTCCTTTTGTAAGGAGGGGGAAAGGTACTGGATCACTGAAGTCTGTTTTCAGCCTAAATTCTGGTTGACTCTTGCATTATGCCACCTCTGTTCATTTAAATTTTACTAAATGCCATCTTGGTTAAAAAAAGAAGGGAAGGGAAGGGAAAGGTACCTCATGGGATAGAGCATTTCCACTGCTGATGAAGATGGAAGACAATATTTTTTTAATCTATAAGACACTGTATATTGTAGTGAAATTTAATTCTAATAACTAAACACAAGCAACTTTATCAATTTTCATTTTTGAAATATTCACTGGTAATCTGAATTTTAAAGAGGCCTTGTAAAGAGGGAAATATGCTCTATATTAATTGCTGTATTTAAAAATGAGCAAAACCATCTGAACTCTAACAACTGGAATTATGTAAACAAAGGAAAAGTGCCACAGTTTTATCACAAGGTGAACTTGTGATAAAATTACAGACTGGCAGTTCTGCAATCATCTGAAAACCTACATCATCATTAAGACTGTGCCTTAAAAATGAATGGAACACAATTCTCAACTAGAGCCTTGACTCCAGATTAAAATCCCATTTATTCTTAATTCTTGGTGTTTTGGTAGATTGGTTCAGTTTTGCTTCTGAAGCCACTCTCCTTCTGTTAAGAAAGAATGGTAATGCAGTGAAGTCCAAATCATCGTATATGAGAAGGCTTCTCTAGGTCTTCAAAAAGGTAAACACTGCTGCTGGAATTACGCACTACTGTGTAGTCCCCGAGTGCCCTCTAGCGGTAGTCACAGCTGTGGGTCTGTTTGTAGGATGATGGTAGGAAGGTGTAGAGAGGCTTTCAGCTCTAGTGTAAGTTAGGGTTGACCAAAAAAAAAAATTTTTTTTTTCCCTGTAAAGGGCCAGACGGTAATTGTTTTAGGCCTTTTGGGCCATACAGTTCTGTGAGAATTAACTCTGCCTTCGTAGCGTGAAGCAGCCGTAGGCAATATGTAAGCAAATGAGTGTGGCTGTGTTCCAATAAAACTATGGATGCTGAAATTTGAATGCCCTAGTTTTCACATGTCACAAAATGTTATTCCTTTGCTTCTCCCCCGGCAACCATTCAAAAATGTAAAAACCATTCTTAGCTCATGGGTCATAGTTTGCTAGCTCCTACCTGATACAAAATATGACTGGTTTCATTTGACCAGTTAGAACATAAAGGAGAGGCTGTCATGTTGTCTAAAATTAAATTTTTCTGGACTGAAGAGCCTAGGCACTGGTACAGTAAAGGCAGGAAGAAGTATCTACTCTGGTATAGGAGTCAAGGCCAGTTCTACACGGCCTCACTCGGCATATTCCCCCGCCTTGGACTACTGGCGATATATACATATATATGTACACTGCGAAAACTGGGTTTTCAAATTCTAGATAAAAACACCATCAGTAACAAAATTATGAATACTTATTTACATATAAGACATTTCCATTAGCATGACAGCTTTTATGATAAATTAAAGTCAGCATAAAGGAATATGTGCAATTTTGCATAAGTAATAAAAACATTCAAACTATCTATGTCCTGATAGCACTAATAAATTCCACTGAGCATTTCTTTTGACTTTAGAGCTTTTATTTTCTTTGCCTGACATCTCTTGCTGCCGCTGAAAAGACACAAGTTTGTAAGGTGGCGGCGAAATCTAGCAGTCATGGGTATAGACTCTCAGCAATGTTTGCACAAAACTTTGCTTTTGAACCAATCCACTGACCTGCTGGACATCAAAGTACACATCTGTGTGTTTATTTATTTGGCAACTCTGCTTCTGGAGAAATAAATGTACTTCCTAGTTCTCAGTACATTTTTATCTCCCTCCATACTTCAACATCCACCTACTCGTCAGAGTTAGGAAGTGCTGATTCCCTAAATGTTCCCCAGTGATTCTGTGTAAGGGGACGGAGGCTCACATTTTCTACATGGATCCTTCATTCTATTACACGGACAAACAGACCAACACTTAATAAATAGAAATGCAGCAGTTTATCTCCACACAATAGCAAAGATTTTCTTACACAATTCTGTGACTTATCTTCAGTCCATAGAAAAACAGTCCCTTTTCTACAGAGTGGAAAAATACCTTCTCTTCATCAAGAGACAGCCCTAAGTCTGAAAATTAGAGGAATGTGCTCTGTACCCTTTCATCCCTCCTACAAGTGGGTAAACAGTGAGAAAAAAGTATGTTAACATTCTAGCTAGAAATATGTATTATTGGTCACATATGGGTGTTTTTTCATCTTTTCTGATTGTTACCGACTACATGGATTTCATTTAAGTTGTGCTTTTATTCTTCTTTGGAATGGCAGTTCCAGGAATCATTAAATAGAATATTAACAAATGATGATGTCAGAGTTCTAGAAATAGAAATATCCATCTATTGTAATACTAGTCCAACCTAAAGGGAGGGAAAAACAGAATGGTAAGAACAGGTAAGCGAGAAAAAATAAATCATAGTATAACTCTATTTTTTAAAAGCTACTAAAAAACACCTTAACAGTCCTAAGGACCACAAGTATAGGATTTTCTAGGTATGTTTATTAAGTTTACAAAGGGTGTAGCCCCTGCACTTACCTTTTCAGAATCTGTTCCTGGACATCTCCAGTTGTACAGGTAATACTGCAAATTGCCATCTCCTATGCCAAATTTGAGTTTTTCCAAGAAGGTCTTATTTTCCATCAAATCTAGTGCATTGAATACATCAAATCCTTTCTGCCAATGTAAAAAGGATTTCAAATTTTAAACATCAAAGGACTAGAGTGTTTTCTCTATTATGTACTTCAGTGTAACATTCCTCTACTAATAGCTTGAATATGCATTTTTAACAAGATACAATATCTACACTCTATGTTTAGGTTAAGAGCTCAGTTCAAACCTGTCTTAGGATATTTTTAGAAGGAACATTTGCCCAGATGGCTCCATCTCCAGAGCTGTTAGTTAGGGCCCTTTTGAAGTTCTGACTGAGTCTTTAAAGACTTTAAATGTGTACTTGTCTGGGGCTGATGCTGGGAAATAAATTTAGTAAAATTTTAGGAGTAAAAATTCTATTTCTTGAAAATGTTAGGTAAAAATACTGTCCAAATGTGGTATAGATTTCTATTTCTCAGGGGTTTTACCTTAAATAATTTATTACTGGTCTTTTTTTGTGGGGAAGTAGTTGAAAAAGAGCAACAGGATCCAAGAATCATAGGATAATGCTGATTTAGAGATGTAAGAGTACTATATTACAGTTTATCAAAGAAGACACTTTTGACGTATTGTTCCCAATTTCTCGTGAATATTTTCTCATGTCCAGTAATTAGACTAAAATAACTGTCAGCTAATTTCAACTTCTTTTTGAAAAAAAAATGTTTATTTGTAGCAAGAATTTAACAATTACCCTAACTACCGNCATGTCCAGTAATTAGACTAAAATAACTGTCAGCTAATTTCAACTTCTTTTTGAAAAAAAAAATGTTTATTTGTAGCAAGAATTTAACAATTACCCTAACTACCATACTAAAGAAATAGAAAAATATTGGAAATATAGTATAGCACATTTTGAATTTATTTATTTATTTTTTAAATTTTATTTATTTATTTCACAGAGGGAGAGAGATCACAAGGAGACAGAGAGGCAGGCAGAGAGAGAGGGGGAAGCAGGCTCCCCGCTGAGCAGGGAGCCCGATGCGGGCCTCGATCCCAGGACCCTGAGATCATGACCTGAGCTGAAAGCAGAGGGTTCAACCCACTGAGCCACCCAAGCGCCCCACATTTTGAATTTAATTCCTCTCATTATAAATGCCTCTCTTTAAACTTAATTTTAAAAATAAAATTCCTTTAATTTAATTTAATTAATTTATTTATTTTTAAAGATTTTATTTATTTATTTCACAGAGGGAGAGAGATCACAAGGAGACAGAGAGGCAGGCAGAGAGAGAGGGGGAAGCAGGCTCCCCGCTGAGCAGGGAGCCCGATGCGGGCCTCGATCCCAGGACCCTGAGATCATGACCTGAGCTGAAAGCAGAGGGTTCAACCCACTGAGCCACCCAAGCGCCCCACATTTTGAATTTAATTCCTCTCATTATAAATGCCTCTCTTTAAACTTAATTTTAAAAATAAAATTCCTTTAATTTAATTTAATTAATTTATTTATTTTTAAAGATTTTATTTATTTATTTCACAGAGGGAGAGAGATCACAAGGAGGCAGAGAGACAGGCAGAGAGAGAGGGGGAAGCAGGCTCCCTGCCGAGCAGGGAGCCCGATATGGGCCTCGATCCCAGGACCCTGAGATCATGACCTGAGCCGAAAGCAGAGGCTTTAACCCACTGAGCCACCCAGGCGCCCAAAAATTCCTTTAATTTTAAAATTCAGAGACTATTTAGTTCAGAAAAGTTTCCTGCTGCTAATTATGCACTGCAACATGAACATGTATGTTTCTTCTATCAAGGTACCATGTATTTTTCCTACATTTCTTGTATTATGGGGTTTTATGCATTCTTCTATAAGGGTTAAGAGTTTCTAATTTCCACAAAGTATCTTTTTGGCTAAGTTGCAACAGAATCAACGACGCAAACAGCCTCTGAAGTTTTAAAAGAAACTCTTAACAAAATTCTTCCTTTGACGGATGGTCAACATGACAAATATCTCAAATGAATTGCACCTATGCAAAAGGAACTCTAATAAAAGGTTTTATTTTATTTTATTATTATTTTTTTAAGTTTATTTCAGAGAGAGAGATTGAACACAAGTTGGGGGAGGAGCAGAGGAAGAGGGAGAAACAGGCTCCTCACTGCGCAGGGAGCCTGATGCAGGGCTCAAAACCAGGACCCTGGGATCATGACCTCAGCTGAAGACAGCGGCTTAACCGACTGAGCCACCCAGGTGCCCCTCTAATAGTAAGAGGTTTTATATAGGGCGCCTGGGTGGCTCAGTGGGTTAAAGCCTCTGCTTTCGGCTCAGGTCATGATCTCAGGGTCCTGGGATCGAGGCCCGCATCGGGCTCCCTGCTCAGTGGGGAGCCTGCTTCCCCCTCTCTCTGTCTGCCTGCCTCTCTGCCTCCTTGTGATCTCTCTCCCTCTGTGAAATAAATAAATAAAATCTTAAAAAAAAAAAAGAGGTTTTATATACTCTGACACACACATTTGGAGAAACACAGGACAAAAACGGAGAGAGCTGCTTACCAACTTGGCTATAATGAGCGCGTCACTCATGAGGTCTAGCAGGGGCGTCTCCGTGTGAATGTTGTAGAAGGAGTAGGCGGCCTTGAGGCTCTTGTGCGCAGGGTGGTGCATGACTGTGGAGGGGAGTGTGTAGAAGCTCAGGAAGTCAGTTAGTTTACCACTGGAGTTCTAAAGGACAAAGGTAATGTCAGGTAAATACCTCCTCGAACACGTTGCATCCACGCATTTAAGCTCACTTGTTGATTTTTTTTTTTAAATATTTTATTTATTTCTGAGAGAGAGACAGAGAGAGCACAAACAGGCAGAGTGGCAGGCAGAGGCAGAGGGAGAAGCAGGCTCCCTGCCAGGCAAGGAGCCCAATGCGGAACTCGATCCTAGGACCCTGAAATCGTGACCTGAGCTGAAGGCAGCTGCTTAAGCAACTGAGCTACCCAGGTGTCCCTCACTTGTTGATTTTTTGACGAGTACCTTAACTTTCTGTTAGAACAAAAAGTAACAACTCCTATTACCTCTCTCTAAGCATTCTGTTTGGGGGCCCTGAGGGTGGGCTGGGTAGAGCCTGGAAAGAGCACGGAGTTGTACCTTTCTTAGCCCAGTGCTAGCTGGCTGTTTGCATAACGTTACTAAGAAGCAGAATGGTCTAAAAGAAAAGTTTCCCCAAGCCTGACTCATGAAGTCTCCCTAGACCTAGGGAACAGGAATGAAACTGGATTCATTGTTTTTGCAGAAATGAAAGCTCCAGGGATCAGAAAGCTGCCTTTTCTAACTCACAGATACTGTATCATACCAACATCTTCTTGGCACAAAGCAAGAATTTTATTATCGTAAAGTGAAGTTGGATAGAGTCTGGAAGCTGTTTTGAGAAACTTGTGAAAGGCATCAGTACCGCAGCCAAACATGCACCTGTGAATCTGAAGCTACCAAAAAATCAAAAGGGATGCAAATGATGGTCTTGGTTTCATCATCACTGGGATACCTGTCAATACAAGAAATGAGCCAGCACTGTTTGCGTTCCTTTAAGGAGCTGTGGTGGCCTAGGCGGTTGGCACACAGCTCGAACTACGCTATGTCTGAATTACACAGCCGAAGAGCCTACACCACATGTATGCTCTTGGTAGTATTTCAGCAGAAAAGAAAATGCCATACAGGTGCTTTATCTGGTTTTTCACTGCTTCTGATTTACGAAACCTTTTTTCAGATACTAAGAAAGTAAGGAGATTTCGCTGAAGTGATTCTCTACTGCTCTATATTAGCAGCTCAGTATTCGCAATGAATTAAAGACCTAAACTTTCAGCTCAGTAAGGATTTTCAACTCAAAAAATTGAAACTGAAAAACAATTGGCTCAGTAGTGGAGTGGAGATGATAGAGGACAGAAATCATTGCACTTGAAGAATTCAGTAGAATTTACCCAGTCTGAACAAAAGAGAGAAAAGAGATTTAAAAAAAAAAAAAAAAAAAAAAAAAAAAAAAAAAAGAATTACGTCTCAGGGACCTGTGGGACAGTTAACAAAATACCAGGCATTCCTATCACTGGAGTCCCAGAAGAGAATGAGAAATGTGGGGCTGGGAAAGCAGACGAAATAATGGGTGAAAACTTCCCAGATTTGGCAAAACACACACAACAGAATCAAGAAGCTGAGTGAACCTTGACAGGAAAAACCGAAAGAAATCCACTCCAGGATGCATCCTAATTAAATTTCTGAAAACTAAAGACAAAAGCCTTGAAAGTAGTCACAGAGAAAAGGCATTACCTACAGGAGAATACCAATTCAAATGACAGTGGATTTCTTATCTGAAACCACAGAGGCCAGAAGNGAACCCTTTTTTTTTTTTTTTTTTTTAAAGTAGGCTGCATGCCCAGTGTGGAGCCCAGAGTGGGGCTTGAACTCAGGGTCCAAGACCCTAGCTGAGATCAAGAGTCAGCTTAAGTCAGATCAAGACTTAAACTGACTGAGGCACCCAGGTGCCCCAGTGGTACATTTTTAAAAAACTTATTAATTTATTCTTTTGAGAGAGAGAATGCATGAGCACACACGAGTTGTGGGAGGAACAGAGGAAGAGTGAGAGAATCTCAAGCACACTCCATGCTGAGTGTGGAGCCCAATGTGGGCTCAATCTCACGACCCTGAGATCATGACCTGAATTGAACCTTAACCAACTGTACCCCTCAGTCACCCCCCCCAGGGCACAACATTTTGAAGGGCTGAAAGAAAAGAATGATCAGCACGAATTCTGCATCTGGCGAAACCATCCTTCAGGAATGAAGGAGAAATAAGGACATTCTCAGACAAACGAAAACTAAAAGACTTTGTTGCTAGCAGACATACCTTTAAGACTGGCCAAAGGACATTCTCCAACAGAAAGGCAGTAATAACAGAAGGAATCTTAGAGAGTCAGGAGAAAGAACAACAGAGCAGACATCGTGGTCCATGCTGTAAACTATGCTTCTCCTCATGAGTTTTCTAAATCTACTTGGTGATTGAAACACAAGTTGTAACACCATTTGATACTCAAGAGAATATTTAAAAAGTCAAGAAGATAAAGGGATCTGATGGAAGGTCACCTGACATATTAAAATGTTGAAACCAGGGACACCTGGGTGGCTCAGCTGGTTAAGCAGCTGCCTTCGGCTCAGGTCACAATCCCAGCGTCCTGGAATCAAGTTCCGCATCGGGCTCCTTGCTCGGCAGGGAGCCTGCTTCTCCCTCTGCCTCTGCCTGCCTCTGCCTGCTTGTGCGCGTGCTCTCTCTCTCTCTCTCTCTCTCTGACAAATAAATAAATAAAATCTTAAAAAAAAATAAAATGCTGATACCAGTTGACTGTTAAGTCACATGTTCCTATATGTAGGAATACTCAGAGCAACCATGATACAAACTACACAAATATATTCAAATACTCCATAAATACATCAAGCCAGAATACTAAAAAAAATACTCAAGTAGGAGAAAGGAACAAGAGGAATAAAAACCAGAGAAAACAAACAGAAAACAAATAATAAAACAGCAGACTTAAGCTCTAGCTTAATTATCAAATATCAATGGCCTAAATACACCAATCAAAAGAAAGACTGGCAGAGTGGCTAAAGAAACACAGTTCAACTACATGCTGTTTATAAGAAACTTTCAGTTCAATGATGGAGATAAGTGAAAGTAAAAGAGCTGTAAAAGATATACCATGCACTACTTTAATCTTAAAGTAGTAGGAATGATGGGCGCCTGCTGGTTAAGCATCTCCGATTCTTGGTTTTGGCTCAGGTCGTGATCTCAGGGTTGTGAGATCGAGCCCCGTGTTGGACACTGCGCTCAGGGCTGTGTCTGCTTAAGTTTCTCTTACCCTCTCCCTCTGCCTCTCCCCACTGTGCATGCTCTCTCTCTCTCTAATAAGTTTTTAAAACAGTAGGAGTAACCATATTTATATCCAGTAGAGTTCACACTGAGGAAAATGACTAGAGACAAAGAGGGGTATTACATGCTGATAAGATTGATCCCCTGAAAAGACATAAATGTCCTAAATGTATTAAGTACCAAAGAGGACCCTCAAAATATATATTAAAAAAAAAAAACCTGATAGAGGTGGAAGGAGAAACAGACAAGTCCCAAGTTACAGTTGGGGACTTTCACACCCTCTCATCAATTGATAGAGCTGCCAGAAAATCATCAAGGAGGTAGAAATTCTGAATAATACAATAGGATCTAAATGACATACATAGAACACCACCTAAAAAGAGCAGAATGTACATCTCACACACATTCACCATCTGCACATAAAATAAGCCTCAACACCTTAAAAGAGCTGAAATCATACAGAGTGTCTTCTCCAATCATAATGGAATGAAACTAGAAATCAATAGGAAATCTCTGAGAAGTCAAAGTTGAACAACAGAATTATAAATAATCCAATGCTCAAAGAGGAAGTTTCAAAAGAAGTTTAAAAAAATACAGGGGCAGCTGGGTGGCTCAGTCAGTTCAGCATCTGCCTTCGGCTCAGGTCATGATCTCAGAGTCCTGGTATCAAGCCCCACATCAGGGTCCCTACTCAGCGGGGAGTCTGCTTCTCCCTCTCCCTCTGCCTCTCCCCCCTGCTCATGTGCACTCTCTCTCTCTCTCTCTCTCTCAAATAAAATCTTCTAAAAATAAATACATACATACATAGAACCAAATGTAAATGAAAATATGACATACCAAAATATGTAGGAAGAAGCCAGGGCAGTGCAGGGAGGGACATTTACAAAACTACATGCTTACACTGTAACAGGGAAAGGTCTCAATGATCTAAATCCCTCCCTCAAGGGACAAGAAAAGGAAGAGCAAAAGAAGCCCAAAGCAAGCAGAAGGAAGGAAATAATAAACATAAGATCAGAAATCAATAACACTGAAAAGAGAGAAAATCAATAAAACAAAAGCCTTGTTCTTTGAGGGGAAATTCAATTAAAACTGATTTGATACAACACTAGCAAGATCGACAAATATAAAAAGAGAAAAAACACAAATTGTCAATGTCAGGAATGAAATAAACATTGTCACTATACATCCTTTGGCCAGTAAAAGGACAAGAGAATAATCAAGGAACTTTATTCTTATAAATTTGACAATCTAGAAGAAATAGACTAATTCCTCAAAAACCACAGCCTATTAAAATGCAGTCAAGATGGGCGCCTGGGTGGCTCAGTCCTTAAGGGTCTGCCTCCAACTCAGATCATGATCCCAGGGTCCTGGGATCGAGTCTCACATCAGGCTCCCTGCCCAGCAGGGAGTCTGTTTCTCTCTCTCTGTCAAGTAAACAACTTAAAGATATTAAAAAAAATGCAGTCAAGATGAAACAGATCACTTGACTAGTCCTATACCATTAAAGAAAGGGAACTTAATTTACCAAAAAAGAATTCTCTAAGGTCAGACGGTGTCAAGTGGAGAATTCTAGCAAACATTTAAAAAGTATTATCACCAATTCTATACAATCTCTTCTAGAAAAAAGGGGAGGGAACACTTCCCAACTCATTTTTTTTTTAAAGATTTTATTTATTTATTTGACACAGAGAGAGAGATCATAAGTAGGCAGAGAGGCAGACAGAGAGAGAGGAGGAAGCAGGCTCCCTGCCAAGCAGAGAGCCTGATGCGGGCCTCGATCCCAGGACCCTGAGATCATGACCTGAGCCGAAAGCAGAGGCTTTAACCCACTGAGCCACCCAGGCGCCCCCCAACTCATTTTTGAGGCTGGTACTATCCTGATGCCAAAACCAGACAAAAGCAGTATTAAAAAAAAAAAAAAAGAAGAAGAAACTGCAGACCAGTATCTCTGATGAACTCAACAAATACTCAACAAAATATCAGCAATCCAAATTCAACAATGTATATAAAAAAATTATACAACATAACCAAGTAAGTTTTTTCTAGGAATGCCCAGAGTAGTCAAACATTTGAAAATCCACCAATGTAATATACCGTATCAACAGAACAAGAAGAAAAATCACATGATCGTATCAACCGAAGCAGAGAAAGCAATGGACGAAATCCAATACCCATTCATGATAAGAAACCACCAAGTTAGGAATAGGGGATATTATGTCAAATTGATAAGAAGCATCTACAAAAATCCTTCAGCTAATATCATACTTCATGGTATAAGACTGAATGCTTTTCCACTAATATCAATAACAAGGATGTCGACCTTTAAAACACTCTTATTCAATGAAGTATGGGAGGATTTAGCCCCTGCAATAAGGCAAAAAGAAGAAATAAAAGGCATGCCGATGATAAGGGAAGAAATAAAAGTGTCCCTATTTGCAGATGACTTGACTATCTATGTAGAAATCCCAAGAAATCTACACATAAACTCCTGGACCTAATAAGTAATTTCAGCAAGGATGCAGGATACAAGATCAACACAGAAAAAGCAACTGCACTTTTATGCACTGACAGTGAACATTCAGAAACCAAAATTAAAGACATGATACTATTTATAGTTCCCCTAAGGAAAATCAAGTATGTAAGGATATACACTTAAGAAAACATTTATAAGATCTGGATGCTGGGGTCACCTGGGTGGCTCAGTGGGTTAAGCTGCTGCCTTCGGCTCGGGTCATGATCTCAGGGTCCTGGGATCAAGCCCTGCATCGGGCTCTCCACTTGGTGGGGAGCATGCTTCCCCCTCTCTCTCTGCCTGGCTAACTGCCTACTTGTGATCTCTCTCTCTGTCAAATAAATAAATAAAAATCTTAAAAAAAAAAAAGATCTGGATGCTGAAAATTATTAAATACTGATAAGATAAAATTAAAAAGATCTAAATAAATAGAGACATATCATGTTCATGGACTGGAAGACTCGTGAATTCTCCCCAAATTAATCTATAGATTTAATGTCATTCTTATCAGAACCCCAGCAAGGTACTTCGTATCCAGGAAGCTTATTCTAAAATTTATATAGAAAGGTCAAAGAAACAGATTAAAACAATCTTGACAAAAAGAATGAAGTGGAGGAATCACTCTACATATCAAGACTTATATAGTAATCAAGACAGTGTGGTGTTGGTGGGGGACACCAGAGATCAATGGAACAGAAGAGAGAACCCAGAAATAGAGCCCAATACAAGTATTAGTATTCAACATATGGAAAACCTTTAGAAACCAAGAAGATTACAGTTAAAAAGAACAAGAGGCAAAGTATATGACCAGCATTAAAATTGCAAACAGATTTATTAGATGATGTTCAAATTCACTAGTGATAAGAACACATGAATGAAAAACAAGATATCAGTTGATATCCATCAGACTGGCCTAAATTTGAAGTCTGATAATAACCAAGTGTGAGTGAGATCTGTGGAAACAGGACCTCTCCTACGCTGCTAAGAGATACTTGGGTGAGCTGTAGGACAGTCTTGCTCAACCTCTGACTATATACTCGAGGGCAGCAGTTCTCAAAATGCAGTCTGTGAACCCCTGGACGGTATCTGAGACCCTTCCACGAGTCCAAGGAATCAAAACAATTTTCCTAACAGTGCCACGAAGTCACCAGCCTCGTTCACTGTGTGGACATCATGGGCATTAAGAATGCAGAGGTGATGGCAGCACCACCGTCCGGGCCTCAGCACAGAACACAGAGCAGCACCAAACCATGCCGGGGGGCTTGTTACTCTTCACCACCACAACCTCACGGTTAACAAAAAAAAAAAAAAAAAGGTTTTACTTAAGCTTGTCCTTGAGTAAGAACTTTTTTTTTTTTTAAAGGTTTTACTTATCTATTTGACACACAGAGAGAGATCACAAGTAGGCAGAGAGGCAGGCAGAGACAGGAGGAGGCAGGTTCCCTGCTGAGCGGAGCCCGATGCAGACCTCCATCCCAGGACCCTAAGATCATGACCTGAGCTGAAGGCAGAGGCTTTAACCCAATGAGCCACCCAGGTGCCCTAAAATAATAATAGTAAATATTTTTATTTCAATATTCGATGTAATAAGTATCTGTAAATATAATCCACAAAAATAAAAGCTCTTTGGAATCCTCAAAAATTCTTCAGAGAGTAAAAGAGACCTGAGATCAAAAAATTTGAGAACTGCTGTCCTGGAGAAACTAACCAAAAGGGTATAAAGGCTTTTACCTAAACTTTTTTTTATATATTTATGCCTACACTTTTGCACAGCAAAGGAAATAGTCGACAAAACCAAAAGACAACCTGACAGAATGGGAGAGGATATTTGTAAATGTCTTATCAGATAAAGGGCTAGTATCCAAATTCTATAAAGAACTTCTCAAACTCAACACCCAAAGAACAAATAATCCAGTCAAGAAATGGGCAGAAGACATGAACATTTCTCTAAAGACATACAAATGGCCAAGACTTATATGAAAAAAATGTTCAACATCACTTGGCATCAGGGAAATACAAATCGGAACTATAATGAGTTATCACCTCCCACCAGTCAGAATGGCTATAATTAACAAGTAAGGAAATGACAGATGTTGGTGAGGAAGCAGAGAAATGGGAACCCTCTTACACTGTAGGAATACAAACTGGTGCAGCCACTCTGGAGAACAGTATGGAAGTTCCTCTAAAAGTTGAAAATAGAGCTGCCCTCCGACCCATCTAAATTACACTACTGCGTATTTACCCCAAAGATACAGATGTAGTGATCCGAAGGGGCACGTACACCCCAGTGTTTATAGCAGCAATGTCCATAATAGCCAAACTATGGAAAGAGCCCAGATGTCCATCGATAGATGAATGAATAAAAAAAATGTGACACATACACACACAACGGAATATTACACAGCCATCAAGAAAACACGAAATCTTGCCATTTGTGACAACGTGGATGGAACTAGAGGGTATTATGCTAAATGAAATAAGTCAATCACACAAAGACAATTATCATATGATCTCACTCATATGTGGAATTTAAGAAACAAAACAGGACCACAGGGGGAAGAAAGGAAAAAATGAAACAGGATGAAACCAGAGAGGGAGACAAACCATAAGAGACTCTGAATCACAGGAAACAAACTGAGGGTTGCTGGAGAGGAGAGGGGTGGGCTGATGGGGTAACTGGGTGAGGAGCATTAAGGAGGGAAAATGATGGAATAAGCACTGGGTATTATATGGAACTGATGAATCAATGACCTCTACCTCCGAAACTAATAATACACTATATGTTAATCAACTGAATTTAAATAAAAAAAGATTTGTGCTTAAAGATGTACACTCTAGCATTGTTCTAGAAATAAGAGCTTAAAAACAAAGACTGTTCAGTTGTTCTCCAGAAACGTCCCTTGAAATCACCCTGTTTCTACCATTTCTGCCCTATCTTGGCTGCCATCCTACATCCAAACCAATGCCTGACAGTGTTGAAAAGACACTTGCAGCTCAGTGCTCACACCTGAATGAATGGGCTGCTGTCAGAACTTCTACGTGGACTCCTCATTCTTTCTCTCCTCCAGGTACATACTAGCTTAAATCTCAACTTTTGAACCCAATCCCACTTCAACCAAAAGAGCCTATATGTGAAACATCATTTGAACAACAAATTCCAAGGTTTTTTTTCCTTCTAGAAAAAGGTTTAAAAAGCACTGTGTTAAATTCATCCGATCGAGAATCAGAAAATCTAGACTGTTACTTTTCCTTCCCTTGAACAAGGGTTAAGTGGCTAAGTTATGTCATCTCAACCGAAAACAGTTCAGTTCAAACCAGCTTTGTAAAACCCAAGGATATTAAACTTTGGAAAGTATCTACCTCAGATAAGGCTATTCAAATCGACTTTTCCAAAACCAAATAAAGCAATCAATCACACAGGTACCAACAGAAAGGTCTCTTGTTTTCCCATTAATCACTAGCAAAAATGTGCTCTTATCCAGGAATGGAAACTATAAGAAGAAATTCCGGTTCTATTGGGATGAGCAGAAATCTGGTTTGGAAGCAGTGTGTCATGGAGAAAGAGGAGAGAGAGGGACACTCTTTGATCCTTCAGGAAAACAGACTCAGCTGTGTGGTGATTCCATACTTGTCTGTAGTGCTTTAGCACCTTATGTTTACCTCCACTACAAACGTGTCAATAATGTGCTCCTGCGGGAGGAACCAGTGAGCCACTTCCTCTTCATCCATCACTGGGGCGAGATGAAACTGCTTCAGGTAAGTGTTGGTCAAGTCTCGCACGGCCCGGATATCTCTAGGTTCCATCGGTCTCAGGCCTGAAGTCTTGGTAGCCTTGTAGCAGTGAAAACAAAACAAAGTAGGAAGCTGAACTGTGAGAGGAACAGAAGGTCACCTGCATCAGCGCCACCTGGGAGCATGTCAGAACTGCCAAAAATCCTGGCTCTCCCTCAGACCGGCCGAGTCAGAATCTGCAGTTTACCCAGACTCCCTGGTGATCTGTCTACACATGGAATCTTGAAAAGCACCGAGTTAGGATATACGTTAGACAATGTGCTGTACCTTCTATCTGTGGCCCGGGTCTGGGGTCAGTGCCTCCCCAACAAAGCCAGGGCAACACCAATCGATGTGCCAAAGCCCAGCATGTTAACAACCTCCCCCATGGGGCAGAGGAACCCGAGCACGTGTTTTGGAAGGATGTGCCTTAAAACTGTCCTGTCTGACATGTTGAAAATGCAGGTGAAGACAGTTCAGAAACTTATTTTAATCAATGGCCTGTGAAGAGGCTGTAAGCTATTCTGTTCTTGTAAGCAAACAAAAATGAAATAACAGTAAATCATACTGGTCAGAAGAGGGAAGGGCAAGCATTTTAACAGCCAAGTATTTTCTAAATGTGCATGGCTAGCTGCCAAGTACCAGCCGTGGATTCCCAGGTATTTTTGATTTTAAAAGGTGATTAAAACAGGCATTGGAATTTATCATTCTGGAGCATCACGATTTCTACAGTATTCTATTAGGAAATGAATTAACCTAACAGGCCAGGTCCCCATTTGGATTTGTTCCACTGTATCCTCAGAAGAGCTCCAGACATCACTTAGCCCCCTTAGGAACTGCCCAAACACCAGGACACTTGAGCTGAGAAGTGAGAAAACCCACCACAAGTTCTTGTTTGTACAAAATACTCAAAACTTAGCAATCCAATTTCATCTTTCCAGTTAGTTTGATGTTTTCCTAGAAACAGTGGATACATTTTAAGTGATAAGTAACCTGTATATAAGTACTTCTACTCTACCTTCTATAAGTTATTTTTAAATACTTTAAAATTAAATACTGCCTTTAAAAATAGATCACGACAGCTCCTGTATGCCCCCAGACTCATAGCATAGCAGAAGCTTAAGGTGGAATATAGGTTTCATTCTGAGTGCTGGCTCTGATCCATCTTAGTGGCTGTGCTGAGGTCTCTTGGGGTCCATGACAAAGGATGCTGACTGATTCACTGACCGGTGGGGACTTGGAGGGAGGCCGAGAGATCTGTTCTTTGTATTTACAGACCCAAATGTCCTTACTATGTGCCATTCTGTTATGACTTATGTAATCTATAAAGATGTAGTAATGCAGCTAAAATACAGTTTACTAAGTCCACATCAAGAGAAGGTAAGCCCTTAACATTTAATAGAGAACTCATACTTCTAGCCTTTGTGTGGATCACAAAGCTGAAGCACAAGAAATCTCCAGGCCCTGGCTTCCATCTAAGGCCTAACCCTTCAAGGAAGAAGGGTAATAATAGCCAAATGAATGAATGAATGAATTCCTATGTTTCGAACCACATTTACACAGTAAGGTACGGTGAAGGCTGCATGTAGGGAAAAAAGTTACTGTCAGCTCCACAAAGATGACATTTCTTGGGTCTGGCACTTACGTGTAACCCGGGCAAAAATTCTTTTTTTCATTTTCCCTGAGCCAATTTTAGTGTTTGGTAGCATTTCTATACTGCAGATTCATGGCACAATGGAAACTATGTGATTTCCAAAAACTGGAAAATGTAATAAACATACATTTCTAAGTGCTAATAGGAAAAACCGAATTACATACACAGAAAGAATGTATTTAAAAAGTCATTTACAAAGATGATTTTCTGCTATAAGGATGATCTCAATAAAGTCTTAAGTAGCCCTGCTCAATAGTAACTGCTTTTTCTTTTGTTACTGGTTCAGGAACAACGGTATCAAGCAATTAGATTCATTAGTGAAAGCAACAGGACAGTGCATCTGTGAGGCGGACATTGAGAAAGGAAGAATAAGCTTGCCAACTTCTTTCTAGACCAAAACACTCTTCTTCAGCAATATTCTCCCTCACTATTTATCCTGCAAAATCACGAAAATCAATCTTTTGCCTAGCAGACACCCTTGAAGCAGCAGTTCCCGAATATTTTTGTCTGAGACCCCTTTACCCTCTTAAACACGGAGTATTCCCAGCAAGTTTTACACATGTGGGTTATAACCACCCGCACCTATTGTCTTAGAAATTAAAACCGAGAAAATTTTAAAACAAAAAAATGCGGGAGCACACATTCCGTAAGGCCTCTGGTAGATGCCACAGTACATCTTGTAGGGTAATTAAGTGAAAAATGCATTTTATGTCTGTTATTATAAAAACAGTGTTGATGTCACAGACCCTACCCCCTGGATTGGACTGGACTCGTGGACTTCTCAGGGGTCCCAGGACCAACTCTGAGAACTGCTGTGTCAGGTTTCCGAAGATCAGAATAACAGGTAGTCGAAGGGGGAAATGGAAAATTCCGTGAAACAGTATGTTTGGGCAAACAGGCGGAGAGGAAGTATATCCACTGGACAATTTATAAGCCCTTGAAGTGTTTTACAGAAGTGTTTTTTTTTTTTTAAAGATTTTATTTATTTATTTCACAGAGGGAGAGAGATCACCAGGAGGCAGAGAGGCAGGCAGAGAGAGAGAGGGGGGAAGCAGGCTCCCTGCTGAGCAGAGAGCCCGATGCGGGCCTCGATCCCAGGACCCTGAGATCATGACCTGAGCCGAAAGCAGAGGCTTTAACCCACTGAGCCACCCAGGCGCCCTAAAGAGAACATCAGACTGTATCAACTATAAAAAGAAAAAGCAAAGATCCCAGAAAACAGGATAAGAATATTTACATTTGCTGACTCACAGTGGCCATGTGTCTCAGGGCCTAAATGTGCTTCTTTCTAATATGGTGAAATCACACACTCTCCAAAAAAAAAAAAAAAAAAAAAAAAAAAAAAAAAAAATAAATANGAAGCATGAAATACATTTTAAAATATAAAATAAACCCTCCAATTATAGCTGCAGTCTTCAGAGAAAGGTGGGGAGAATGTTAAGCCTAGATTAAAAAAAAATACTAAGTTTTGGCATGACCCAAAAAAGAAAGGTGGTTTCCAGAGAATTCCAAAAAAACAAAAAGGCATTTCCAGTGACTGGGAAAGCCTTGTATTTCATACACAAACTCTATTATCTTGGGCAGACTCACTTTCCTAGTCATGCCTGCAGGCATGACTTGTTGGGACTCTCTGTACATTGAAGTATGTGTAAAATCTGCTTATCAGTGCATATGGGAAAAACGCTCAGGGGTCTATTAAAAAACAGAAGCTGTGTTGTTCTCTGTCAAACTATGTGGCATAAACTGTCTCAGAGCCAAGATTCCAGAGTAGAGATGTAAGCAATGATTATGGGGATTTGATTTAAAAAGCAGCAGTAGGACGCTAATCACTAAAAAAAGCATCTACTGCAACTCACTGTAGAAAGAAAGAACTCCTTGTGTCTTAGCATGTCCTCACCAGCATGTCCTTCTTGCTACACCATGGAAAGATACCAGGAGATTAACCTGACTCTGGGTGTTTGGCAGCATTAAATTCCTTCACCTTATTTAAGAGCACTGACAAACAAAACAAAACAAAACAAAACAAAACCCTCCAACTTTGTTTGAAAATGCTCAGAAGTGGGGCACTTGGGTGGCTCAGTCGGTTAAGTGTCTGCTTTTGGCTCAGGTCATGATCTCAGGATCCTGGGATCGAGCCCCATGTAGGGCTAGGGCCGTGCTCAGTGGGGAGACTGCTTCTCCTTCTGCCTTTGCCCTCCCCTCCCTGTTCATACTCTCTCAAATAAATAAATAAAATCTTAAAAAAAAAAGAAAAAAATGCTCAACAGCAAACAAAAAACAAAACAATGTTTACAAGGTAGGGAAAGGCATTAATCTTGGGAAGACCTTTAGCATTGCAGAGAGCAGAGGCTGGGGGCCTGGGTGCTGGGTGGTTCTATCCTAATTAGAAGATGACGATTCTGGGCAGAGCAATTTCATGGTCTCTTCCGTGAAATGGGGAGAATGCCCGGCCCTCCTAGGACTGTCCTGAATAATAGTTGAGACTATGGATGTTAAGTGTTTAGCACAACGCTGGCTATGTTAACTCTTTATATTCAGAATATATATTCTTTATATTCAGAAGTCCACAAACAAGACCTAAAGTAGGCTCTGTAAGCAGAAAGAGTAATGATGGATCAGAAGATGAGACTGATCCAGAGAGCAAAAGTTGTATGCAATAAGGTTCGTGTTCTTTACACTTCAGGGTACAAAAATGTTCTTAAATCACACAACTTGGGCCCTGTGCAGGGAAGCTGTTGTCCAGCCTTTTTTTTTTTTTAACAATTTTATTTTTAAGTAATCTCTACACCCAACATAGAGCTTGAACTCACAACCCCGAGATCAAGAGTCGCACACTCTACTGACTGAGCCGGCCAGGCGCCCCTGCACTGTCCAGCTTCTAACTCAAAGGGCCTACTACCAGGTGGCTCCGTGGGTGCCTTCCAATTTTCTAATATCCGCACTCTTATCTCTTCTACCCTCTCTTTTTCATTATTCTACTCTTCATTTTTCTCTCCTTCCCTAGGACTTAAAAGCAGGGCAGGAGACTGGAACACGCCAACAAGCACTATTTGGACCATGCTTTCTTGTGTTCACCTCCGCATGGCAAGATACCCAGTAGGACTGGACCAAGTTGCCCCTGGAGGTGTGTGAGAGGCGATGGCAGGAGCAAAGGAATCTAACAGGCGAAACCCGGATGTCTGGGGCATGCATCCTGGATCCCCCACTTACGTACTAGTGACAGGCCTGTGCCTAAGTGTCAATGAGCCCCAATCTCTTCATCTGCAAAATGCAGACAGGACATACTAGCTTTGAAAGGTTGTTGTGAGAATAACATGAATATATATACACATGTGAGAGCACTTTGCAAACTTTACTTTACTGGGGGAAACTCCCTATGCTGGATCTGTGATTTAGTATCAACTTGTTAACACTGTTACCTGGGTTGGTTGATGTAAAAACAAAGGATGAGGGATGAGAGTCAAAAATACTCTTAGCAGCTCAAAGTCTGATCACCCTGAATAAACCAATGACAAGTATTAAATCTCCTTCATCTCATTTTAGGAAACCTATGTGGTAGTGGGAGCTTTCCTTACACACAAGCTGGATGGATTCAGTCTCCAGAAGCTGAACCGGGGAGACCACAGGAGAACAACATTAACCCCTGGGGAAAAAAGTCAGCACCCCTGAAGTTTTTAATTTCCACTCCTGAATGACAAAGTCATTAACCGGGGGCAAGGAGGCCACTGAGAACGGACAAGCCTAGCCGTGTCCTATGCCTCTATGGGACTCTGTCCCTCTCGGGTCGCTCTGGGTCTTGGCCCCTAGCAGCAAAAGAATCCTGGCCAGTCAATATTCAGTGTCACGTTGCTAGTGTGAATGCTCTAAATGTCTTCCATGTACATGTCTCCACACACCTACCTTCTGTTCTGTCAGTCCAGCAAGAGGGGCTGCCTCCCCCTCCCCAGGTCCTGTGGACCCTCGCCTGTCATGTTGCCTGCATTTTTCCCCCCTCTCTTCTGGTCTATGTTTCCCCTCCCTCCTTGGCCTCAGAGGCAGTGGGTTCATTAGTCTGAGCCCCATCGTCTGCCACGACAGACAGACCAAAGGGAAGAAGAGACCTTCTGATCCTTCTGCCAGGTTACAAAGCTCCAGAATGATGGTCCTGTCATCTCCCACATCTGGTTTCCTCACCTCCCCTTTTCTCTTCATGAAATTCTGCCTAAGGTCAGAAATCAGTTGATTCCTGTCCGTCATTAGAAAAAAATACATCAGTTCACATATCTACTCACATGTACTCGGTAAACACACAACTGTCCAAAAGACAAAAAGAAGTGGAGTTCATCGCACCAAGAAAGGCCACTGCAGGGAAGGCCTCCCTGTGTTCAAGAGGAACATGGCGACACTCCAAGGGAATCCCTTAATCAAGTTAAAATAGTCACGAAACTACCTTCTAACAACCCAAGAGAAAAAATAGCTCTGGCGAAATCAACACTTCAAACGAAAGATCCCATCTGTGGCAGACAGATTCTAAGATGGCCCCCAGTGATGCTGCCTCCTGGTACCTACAACCTTGTGCTCCTCCTGAGTGTGGGCAGAACCCAGGACTTGCTTCTAACCAGTGACATACACAGTGACAGTGACTGGATGTCAGTTGCAAGCACTGGTTACACAAGGTTCTAACTTCCACCTTGCTAGCTATCTCTGTAGACTCAGTCCCTCACTGGGTTTGATGAAGCAAGCTGCTATGTTGTCACAGCTGCTGCCTATGGGGAATCTCACTTGGCGAAGAACTGACGGAGGCCTCAGGCCAACAGCCAGCAAGAAGTAAAGCTCTCGGTCCAACTGCCAGCAAAAACTCAGGCCTGCTAACAGCCACGTGAGCTGGAGGTGGACACACCCCCAGTCAAGTGTTCAGATGAGACCCAGCCCCAAGTGGATACCTTGATGGCAACTTCTTGAGAGACCCTGGGGTACATGCCCCAGGCAAGCTGGGCTTTGACTCCTGACCCACAGAACATGGGAGATAATAAATGTATGTTTTAAACTGCTAAATTTGTGGTAATCTATCACAACAGCGATAGATAACTAACATACCATCCAAGCCTCAAATAAAGGCAACACTGGTAAGCACATGTAACTTTTGCTCTATTAAGAGACAACTTAGCAGGTTGGGAACTTGCTAGCTTAAGATATTTTTATGAGGGGGCACCTGGGTGGCTCAGTTGGTTAAGCATCTACCTTCGGCTCCGGTCACGTGAGATCGTGGGTCCTGGGATGGAGTCCCATGTCAGGCTCCCTGCTCAGCAGGGTATCTGCTTTGCACTCTCTCTCTGGCCCTCCCATCCACTCAGGCTTTCTCTCTCAGTCTCTCAAATAAATTAAAAAATATATATATATCATATATATACACATATATATGATATATATACATATATATATTTTTTAAGATTTTATTTGAGAGCGTGGGGGGGACAGAGGGAGAATCTTTCAAGCAGACTCCCCACTGAGCACAGAGCATCAGGGATCAGGGCTTGATCCCATGACCCTGAGATCACAACCTAGCCAAAACCAAGAGTCAGATGCTTAACCAACTGAGCCACCCAGGCACCCCTAAAAAGATGATAATTTAGTGAGACGTTATTTCCTTTCCTTGGTCTCTCCTCTAAGCCTTATTCCTTAGTTCCTTTTTGTTAAAATAGCATCAGAAACCTCAAGTTTTCTTCCTTCTTAGGTAATAAATGGTAAATACTCGAAATTTCAAAACTTACATGTCTTGAGTTCAATCCCATCCAACCATAAAATGAGGACTTAAAAAGCCTTAAAAAACAAAAAACAAAACAAAACAAAAAATGTATTTTCAAATGAGCTCCCCTATTTTTCCTAGCCCAGAGTTCCAAAAAGCTACATATGCACATTCTCAAACACATGAGCTGGTTTTTTAAGACTCTTGCAAATAACTCTTTTCTACATTAAACGCTTCAGTTAAGGTGAGAGCTTCCCAAAACTGCAGAACATTCTTACTTACATCCGGAAGTCTGTAGAGCTTCATTGTTCTCTGTAAAGTCATATTTCTACTTAAGTGAGAAAACTTCACTTCTACCAGTTTTCTGGGGTTTAGTGATCGATGCCAGTATCTGGAACACAGTAAAGGTTTTTAAAACCTGATTGGTTTCTAACCCTACCAAGTTCTTTACTCTTTGTCTCAGCTCAGCTGTTGCAGAAGCATTTGAAGAACACTCATGATGTCCCCAGTGCAGTGCTGGATGCTGGCCCTCTTCTTGTATAATTATTTTATCAGCTGTTTTTTTTTTTTTTTTTTAAAGATTTTATTTATTTATTTCACAGAGGGAGAGAGATCACAAGTAGACAGAGAGGCAGGCAGAGAGGGGGAAGCAGGCTCCCCGCTGAGCAGGAAGCCCGATGCGGGCCTCGATCCCAGGACCCTGAGATCATGACCTGAGCCAAAAGCAGAGGCTTTAACCCACTGAGCCACCCAGGCGCCCAGCTGTTTTTTTTTTTTTTAACATCTAAAATGCGTCCTTGCTTTCCTAGTTATGTTCCTTTGTAGTCTGTGACCTTTCATCTCTTTCAGTAAAGAGCAATCATAAAATTGCAAAATAAAGTTTAAAAAAATGCCCAGTCTGCAAGTATTTAATGACCAGTGCTGATTCTACAGAAAGCAAACCAAAAAGTTTAAAACATGAAAACATCCCCTCTGAATTAGTAGATGTCGCTTTTATATAATGCACAGCAAAGAAAGCAACTTTTTTTTTCCATTCAATTTTATTTTTTCAGTGATCCAAGATTTATTGTTTATGCACCACACATAGTGCTCATGTAATATGTGCCCTCCTTAATACCCACCGCCAGGCTCACCCCCCCCCGCCCATAACCCAGTTTGTTTCTCAAAATCCAGTCTCTCATCTTTCGTCTCCCCCTCCGATTTACCCCAATTCACCTTTCCTTTCCTTATCCTAAAGTCCTCCATTTTATTCCTTATGTTCCATAAGTGAAACCATATGATAATTGACTTTGCTTGACTTATTTCACTCAGCATAATCTCCTCCAGACCCATCCAGGTCGATACAAAAGTTGGGTATTCATCCTTTCTGATAGCTGCATAATATTCCATCATATATATGGACCACATCTTTATCCATTTGTCTATTGAAGGGCATCTTGGCTCAGAAAGCAACTTTTTGAGAAACTACCTTGAATTTCTTTAGTGATTCCAGTTTAGGCACTAGGATGATTTGTATTAAAACACACCTGCAAAGTCTTATCTGTTCAGGTTATTTATGAATAATTTAATGGGAGATAGTCATTTTACAGTTTTACTTTTTGTACTATGGGTTTAGTGTAAGTTTCATCTTATTTGAGTCAAAAATAGTCAAGAGAGATAAGGCCCTGAGGCTTTACAAATGGGTTAGTCCAGGGACAAATCTGATAAACCATTTTCTCCCTGGATTAACCTTTGAAAGCTTGATAAGAACAGATCAAGTCATAAAAACAGAGCTTAAGCCTCTTCTTACTCTCAGCAAACAAGTCTGTTTGGGCCTCTCAACTGGTGTTTATCAATCATTTGGAATAGTTCCCTGACAGCCAGGGCAGAGCCTGGTACAATAAACCTGAGTGCTTGGAACGAGAGAAAATGCTAGCAGGCTGGATGTTGCAAGGTCACAGAGAGGCAGCGCTGGTCTTTCCAATGGAAGGGACACAGAAATATAGAAGCAGCGTCATTAGCAGGAAAATGTTAAAAAGTAGAGTTCCTTTTTTTTTTTTTTTTAATCATGAAGTGGTTGTATGGCAAACTGGAAAGAACACTGGTCACTGTGGTTCTTGGGTCTGGTCTCTTCCCCCTCTGCTACCAAACCAACTACATAATAACAGCTAAGCCCAAATCCCCAAGTTACACGTGAGAATAACTGGTAGCAACACAGCAGGGGAGCAAGACTCAAGTGAGACTTTGGTGCTGTTACCTGCAGGTGGCCACTGGCTTAGGAAGAACCACTCCAGCTGTATAGACGGCCTGGAAAATCCCTTCCAGGTTCACTCTTCTGGTTATTTCTCGAATTAACACTGGGGCTACCCGTTTTGATCTCAATTTCTTATGAACACAAAGAAAGTTGATTTCTACCATCTTTTTCACACTAAGAAAGAGAAAGATGCCAAAAACTAGAGGGAACGTACAACGAAAACATTCTTAAAAATAAGACAACACCTACGACATTTCAAAGAATAAGAAACCGAAAGACCCCCCCAACACAATATTTAGGAAAAATAGCCTATCATTTAGACATTTCACAAGTTCAGATGGATACACTAGTCTCCCCAAATCCCCTGCTAAAATGATTATAACTCTAGGCCACCAAGACCCAAACCCTCTTGTCCTAAATAAATTTAAGACTTAATTTTTTGCTTATTAAATTTTCACTTCGGAAAATAGGTAAGATGTGCCTCAAAGTTTCTACATCTGTTTTTTTTTTTTTTCCTGTAATGTACACAATTAGGACAGTAACTGGGTCACCCAGCTGCACAATCTGGTAAGAGGTTGCTTTGGAGTATAACGCAATTCCTAGGATCCTGACAGGTGCCTTGACCAGAGGAGAGCTGGTGTTTTTCTGAGCTATAGTAAACCTCGCAGAGCTTCAAAGCCTATTCCCTGCTCTGGTTCTAGATAGGCAGGCATTCCATGTGGCACAGAGACTCCTTGACATCAAATAGATTTCAGCAGCAAAGAAACTAACCCAATACACTGAAAGGTAAACAGCCCTACTATGCATTAGATCTCTGACTTTCTGGGCCAGAGACCCAAGAACAAAAATGGAACATTGTTATCCTAAAGATAAAAATATTTAAAAAAAAATCTCTCTCCTAAAATCTTTTAAGGTAATTTTTTTCTCCAGAAATAACTCTGAAATACCTATTTACAGCTTTCTTTATTCGGATTCCTACGTATCTACATGTATATATACATAAACCGTGTTTGTGTGTGTACTGATGAGACTGAGAGCGAGCTATCCTTTTTTTGCTGTTTGCAGTCCAATTTTATTTTTATTAAATCAACTTTATTTTTTAGAGCGTTTTAGATTTAGCAAAATGAGCAGAAAGTGGAGTTCCCATAGACCCCCCGCCCTCGCCCATGCACAACCTCCCCAAGATCCACAATCCGCATAAGTAATTTTCAAAAGCCTATTGTAATAGCAATTCTTGGGAAAGTAACACATCGAAACTGACATAGACAAGCTTTAATAGGTACCTGTCATAAATCCGAATGTTTGCTGGAATGGCACTTATGAACCCCACTAGTTTTTTGTTTGAAGACACTCGGACCCCACAGTGCCACTGCAGAAGCCAGCCCGGGGGACGCAGGGCCCTGAAGTCCAAGCAGGTGAGGAAAACAGGTGCAGGTTAATGTGCAGGAACCCAGAGAGAGACCAAGGCACACCACCCCAACTGCCCGCGCCCAGGGCGCCCTCCAGCGGCCGGCCAGACTCACCACAGCAGGAACTCGGGCGAGTAGTCAAACCGGAACACACTCTCCTCGTCTTCCACGTAATTCTCATTTAACAGCGTGTACAGCTCCTTGAGCTACAAGACCAAGTGAGTGTCCTGGCTATGGTGCTCACAACCCCCGCCCCCCTGAAGCAATGTGTGCGAAGGCAGGTGTTGCACCCAAGAGTGTTACTCACCACGTCAGCGTTACCCAAGTCCAGGGTGTCCCACATAAAACCCTGCGGCAGGGAATAGGGCTCCTGACGCACATTGTCTTTATCTGCTTCAATTGCCCCGTGAGAGGTTATGACTTCATCTGGGGACGGGCAGAGGAGAAAAAAAGACAGACAAAAAGAGAATATTCAATGACAAGGTATTCTGATGATCCAAAATGGTCCATCCCAGAAAACGAAATCATTTCTAGGGGACTTCAGTTTCATATCATCACTGAAAATATGCTATTGTTTCAGCTACTTCTGGAGTGAGACAGGGAAGCTAGGTAGTAAAGAACTGCTATCTCACCAATCAAACAGGAGGAGCAATCTTTATTCATGCAATGACAAGGTGTGTATTACGACATGACTGTGACTTCTCAGCCTCAACCCCTAAGATGACAGATCCATTGCACTGCACCGCAGTGGACAGCTTAGGTCCAAAGACGGCCTGGAGATGCTCTCTTCTTACTCTGCATTTCAAATGCCTGGGGTGGGTAGGGGAGGGCTACGGTGACCTCTGACCCTTCCCAGCAACACCTGCAACTAATTTCAGGACTGCTGGCAGTGCAGCCGAAGTCACCCATGTCTCCAGTGACCTCCACAAAGCTCCCCTTTTCCAGTTCCACTCCCACAGCTTCCCAGTGTGACTGGGATAGAACCCAGGCCCTCTGCCTGTGGCTGATGCCCACCCGGCCTTGCTCTTCAGCTTCATCCATGCTGATCCCCCTCAGGTTGGCCCCAGCTCGTGGCGTCCAGGGTTTCCCTCTGCTCTCACAGCCCTTCCCCTGCTCTCCGTGCTTGAGTGTTTGCAGATATGAGCTTACACATCACTTTCGCACAGCATCTTTTCCTGACTAAACCTTTTCCCTTCCTGGAGGATGCCCTCCCTCCCTCCCCACCTGGGCGCCAATTTTTTTTTTTTTTTAAGATTTTATTTATTTATTTCACAGAGGGAGAGAGATCACAAGGAGGCAGAGAGGCAGGCAGACAGAGAGAGGGGGAAGCAGGCTCCCCTCTGAGCAGGGAGCCCGATGCGGGCCTCGATCCCAGGACCCTGAGATCATGACCTGAGCCGAAAGCAGAGGCTTTAACCCACTGAGCCACCCAGGCGCCCTGGGCGCCAATTTTATCCTACTTTCCCATCACTGTTTCCCCGGCATGTTTCCCAGTGCCTGGCACCGAACAAGAGACACTCAACACTGATCTTTTATTACTCAGCCATAAAAAAAAGAAGGAAATCTTGCCACTGGTGACCTTGAAGGCATTATGTGAAGTGAATTAGGTCAGAGAGAGACAAACAAATACTGTATGACTTCACTCATATGTAGAATCTAAAAAAACAAAAATTCTTAATTCCTAGACACAGAGAACAGTTTGGTGTTTGGGAGGAGTGGGGGTGGGGGTTGTGAAATGGGTGAAGGGGGTCAAAAGCCACAAACTTCCAGTTATAAAGCAAGTAAGTTCTGAGGGTATAATACACAGCACAGTGATCACAGTTAATAATACCGCATCACATATTTGAAAGTTGCTAAGACAGTAGATCTTAAAAGTCCTTATTACAAGAAACAAATTCTGTAAATTGGTGTAGTGAGGGATGGTAACTGCACCTACGGCGGGGGGCAGGGGGAGTCATTTCACAACGTATATCAACATTATGTTAGATACCTGAAACTAATATAGTGCTGTATGTCAATTACACCTCAAAGAAGAAATAAACAGAACCAGAACGGAAAAAAAAGAAATAGTTATCTGCTGAATAAATGACCCTGAGGTACAGGTTTTCAGCTTACCTTCTTATAGGTGGAAGCCACAGGTGCTCTACCAGCTCCAAGGTGTCCTTCTTCTCATTCTTTCTAGGCCCTGACTTTGTTGGTCACTGACTGCTGCAGCAGCTCACCCCCGTATAATACCTTAGGCTCTGTCAAGTCAGCCTGAGTGGCCAGATTCTCAGCCGCTCCCTGAGAGTCCCTTCAGGACGTCTGCCTAGAGCTTGGCTCCCCATCCAACACTGGGGACAGCCTCAGGCCGCCTCTGCCTGCCACCCCCCAACCTTGCTGCTGCCTTAACTAACTAAGGTTCCAGGAACTGGGGGGAGTCCTGCAGGGATTTAGGGGAGGGGCCGAAATGTGGTGCACCCCGGCTATCTTCCCAAAGATGTGTGCTGGTGTTAGGAGGTGGCTTGCTTGTCCCCGGGGCCGTGAACTGAAAGCCAGCAGCAGTTTGCCAAGCAGCATTCCTCTAAACCCAATACATCTGGATCAACAGACCCACATCCCTTTCACTAAGGGTCACTCAATTCAATGGCATTTAAAATCCTATAAATTCATTCTAGAGAGTCTTCCTCCAGGACCAAACACATGTATTTCTAGAGCCTGAAGGAAAAGACAAGGGAGGAAAATTGCTTCCTCGGTATTTCACACTCCCGAGCCCGTGCTTTTTCCAGATGCATGGGGTGGACATGGCTGGGAGAGGAGTGGGAACTTCAAAAAGGTTGAAAACCATTATTTGAGGACACAGACAAGGATTGTTCCCTGATTTTTATGTGATAAAATTGGTAATTTGTACATGACTGGACTCTTAAGATATCTGGATGACAATCCTTTATCTTACACGGATTCTGGAACCCGAACAATCAAGAAAGAAGAACAGAGAAATAACTATAATCTATTTTCAAAGGAGGACAATAGAAAGCAGGTTGAGCTTTTAATGCTGTCATAAACATTTTTAGTACATTTCCATCACCTTTTCTATTATGAAAAGGGGAAGAGCTAAATGCTGTTTATAGAAACTTAAGAGGCGCAAGCCGGAGTGGAACGTGAGGGAGCAGGCCCCATGCTGAGGGGAGAGGCTGGCTGCCAAGATGCCCCTGCGTCGGCGGCCCCCCCGGAGCGCCCCTGAGGGGCCCACGGCCCTTACTGCACTGCAGCGGTCTTGCCTGCTAGAAATTCACTCGGGCGCTCAGGGTGCAGGATCCTAGCATTAAGCAGCATGAAATCTTCCATTTCAAGAAGATCTAGGAGGTGGGAGCCTGGGTGGCTCAGTGGGTTAAAACCTCTGCCTTCGGCTCAGGTCATGATCTCAGGGTCCTGGGATCGAGCCCTGTATCGGGGTCTCTGCTCGGCAGAGAGCCTGCTTCCTCCTCTCTCTCTGCCTGCCTTCTCTGCCTACTTGTGATCTCTCTCTGTCAAATAAATAAATAAGATCTTAAAAAAAAAAAGAAAAGAAGATCTAGGAGGGCCAATATCCTATGTCTTTTGCAGTGAGATATGAGACTGCTAAAAATTTATGTACAGGGAAAACAATTTCATGAAGCTCAGGACCAAAAAAGGTACTGAGACTCTGTCTTTTATATATATTTTTAATAGACTAAGGTTTCAAGTGGGAGAAGTTGGATATTTTTTATAGGAAGAGAAATTAGACTCTAAAATTGTGCCTACTGAAAGCCAGTGTCACTACCCAATATTTCTATTTCAGAAGAAAAACAGGACTTTTGTGTATATTGCTAATCTGTGGTAAAACACAAATTATGGAAGCCAAGTTTCTTTTGTGGTTTTTGGGGTAGGTTTTTTTGTTTTTGCTTTTTGTTTTTTTGGTTTGTTGTTAACCCAGTTGTTTCTTGGGGGTGGGGGAGGAGAAAGGCAGAAAAGCTTACTTAATTTGGGTACCGGCTGTGTGTCCCAAAACTGGTATCTGTGTTTGGCAGCCTCATCAATGCTCCTGGCGGGGCCCTGGCACGCGGACAACAGCTCCATGGCTCTCTGGATATCCTGCAACTTCTGCATTGGAATGGTGGGATTCTAGAAGAACAAAGACACACGGACACAAAAATTAGGAAGCTGCCACCCGCTCCCAAACCTGGGGCAGACACACGTGCCATCTGCCTTGGAAACTACAACACCAACCACCTTCCTCTAAGCCTGGTCGGGGATCGGGCTCAAGGAGGCTGACGTCTTAAAACAGAAGCAAACACATTATGTTAAGGGTAATGATAGCTCAGTAGTTTTAACGGGGCTTTGACAGTTTTGGGAAATCTGAAGTAGAGCCGACTACCCCCAGCTTCAGGGTCCCTCCTATCTGCAGAAGGTCCTCGCCCGCACTCATCTGGCCGGAGCAGCAGAAAGGAGGGACATGCACACATGGGTTATGACCACAGCAGCCTGTCAGGCACACCCTTGGTTTCACTGTTGGGGTTTAGGCCCTGCAGTAGCAATGTGTGGCCAAAGGAAATAACTGCTAGAATGGAAACCGGGCAGGTGAGGGAAATTTTAGCTTATTAAAAAAAAAAAAAAAAAGAGAGAGGAAGGAAGGGAGGAAGGGACCAAGGGAGAAAGGAACGAAAGAAGGAAGGGAAAGAAAGAAAATGACAAGGGAGGGGAGGGGAGGAGAGGAAAGGAAGGGTAGGGAAGGGAAGGGAGAAGGGAATGGAAAGGAAGAGGGAAGGGAAGAAGGAAGGGAAGAAAAGTGAACTGCGTGCTGAGTTGGGAGCGAAGTTAATCAAGAATGGAAATCTCTAAGCATGCCTTCCACCAGGACCACACCCTGCCCTCTCCCAGCTCCGATGCCCCTCCAGAGACAGACCTCCCTACGAGAACAGTTTCTTCTGTGAGTTTAGATCTTTGGCAACCCGTAGCCTCTTTTCCCCAACCCAAGTGTTGGAAATTAACCTTATAAAGGAAAACATATTCTCAGTCTGGAAAATTGACAATATCTTTCAAATCTCAAGTTCCTTCCTCAAAGCCAATATTCCTCTTATCTCTGAAGATTCCCCAGCTCTTTTTTTGGAAAGTCCCTGAGATAACGTAATCCCACATGGAAAGCGAGCCTATACTTTCCACTTAGGGCTGAACAGGAAAATCGACAGTTTTTTCAGTATGCAAAATTATAAGTTTTAGAACTTTGATGTCACACAAAGAATGCCGTTCACTGTAGTTCAGAAGTGGTTATCAAGAATTTCAAAGGCCTTTGGTTTTCCTGTGGGCCAACATACTGGGGGCACCAAGGAAAGCTACCATCAACCCTTGCTGGTTTATTAATAACAGCTCTGGACTTCTGGTAACCTTGAATCTGATGTCTGTGGTCTGGAGCCAATCCTGTAACTTGGGAAGCTTTACCCACACAACACACTACAAATCAGGGTTTATTTAATATAGACCTTCCTGTGTTTGCCTTATCATTGGGTTTGCTTAGGATTCTTGCTGGGGTCTCTTCTGAACCTCCAACATAGACTAACTGATTTCTAGCAAAATGAAATTTACATCCATTTGAATCCCTAACAAAGCAATCTATTAGAAGACCTACAGCTTAAACAGGAACTCTGAGCACAGCATATTTCAACTAATAATGCTTGAACATGTACCCGTTTATCTTTAAAAAGGCAAATTTGAACCTACAAAGCCTACAATGAATTTGTCATGGGAATTTTTCTTTCCTAATTCTGGAGTTAAATTCTTGATCACGAATATACCAAACTCTAGCTAGTTTGCAGCAAACATGAATCAGCATCTTTGTTCCAAAGGAGCCAATAATATCCCAATTCCATGAAGACAGACCTCAGAGTGGTTTCAACCCTACCTAATTAGCCTCATCGGGTTGACTAGCAGTCTTTACATAAAACGACCATTCATGACATATTTATATCTGAATGCTCACTATTTTAAGTGCTTTCTTAAAGTGGATACAAGTAAGCACAATTTTCAAATCCATGGTGACAAAGCAGCAAGGAAAATTCAGCTATGATACATTTCTCAAACCTATCCATTCACTTTCCACAGCAGCACCGCCTGGGGAGAAAGATGAATTAGTGTTAGGGAAGGTGAGAATGTGGATCAACCCCATGGTAACTTCCCCTACCATATCCCTAAGTCAGGCACATGTCTTTCCCTCTGTGGAACACTGAGCTCCAACTGCACTCTTTACTCTTTCCTTTCTAAAATTTAGTATCTTGGAAAAGTGTCCCAAGTCCTCTACCATTAAAGAGTCTAAAGAATCCACCCAAATATCATCTTATTCTGGTTCTTGGGTACAAAACAGAATATTTTCTACACACAACCCACTGTAATTTACAGTGTTACTTAGAGTCAGCATTTTGTATAAAGAGGCTCAGTTTTGGGGGTGCCTGGGTGGCTCAGTCATTAAGCATCTACCTTCAGCTCAGGTCATGATCCCAGGGTCTTGGGTTCGAGCCCCTCATCGGGCTCCCTGCTCTGTGGGAAAGCCTGCTTCTCCCTTCTCCCACTCCCCCTGCTTGTGTTCCCTCTCTCTCACTGTATCTCTCTCTGTCAAATAAATAAATTAAAAAATATATATTAAAAAAAAAAGAGGCTCCAGTTTTTAAAAAATGCAATGGAGAAAGGCCCACATTAACGCAATTCTGATTTATTCTCAGTTGAAAAAGAAAATAACTTCTCTACCATACAAAGCTAGCCCTTCCTCCCGTCTTGGCTAGCTCTAGTTTCTTGTAAGAGACAAGTAAGAGAAGGGCTCAAAGTCACTGGGGTGCAGCAAGGGGTACGAGCTGATGGTGATGGCAGAAGCAACACGGAGGGTCAGAACCGAATGTAAGTGACACTGCATTTATCCAAGGAAGCGACACTGCGAAATGGGAAAAATGTCTCGTGAGTTGATGGCACAGCTTATATGAGTGACCTAGGGAAGTAGGGCCAGTGGATAAGAGTATTTATTACCTGAGAGACGAGCTGAAAAGCAAGGGAACAACAGCCCATTTTCTTCTCGCCCCGCACAGGCAGTCAGGGAAAATTGGGCAAAGTATCCTCTCAGTGACTCCTGGTCCTTACGTGTAAAACAGTAACAACAAAAACTGCCTGCAAGGCCCACTTCACATGATACAGGGTCAACTGTGTGCAAGAAAGAAAGAATTCCAACCCTGCACAAGTTGCACAGTGGTAATAGCTGCCATCTATAGAGTGCTTTAGACTATAAAGATCATTCAACAGAAAGGTCTAACTGTAACCTCCTAACAGACCCGTGAGCTGGGGCCAGAAGGCATGATCCCCACCTCGCAGATGAGGAAAGGGGCTCACAGACGGCAGCGCCCACAGCTCGTGAGCTACGGGGCCAGGACCGAGCCCGTGTTCCCCAGTGCACTCCCGAGTCCCCTGGCCACACCATGACCCCTGCGACAATGGACGTAGAGCTGCAAACACTAGGATCATTCGTGTGCTTCGTCACACTTCCAACGCCACCCCTGTGCCCTCTGAGTTTCCTGCATGGAGAGGGCCCTGTGCTCCCCTGTGGCGTGTACACATGGCTGGTGCTCCCAGCCAGGGTGACCCGTCGGCCCCCCAAGTGGGGGCGCCTGCCATGGGCACCACCAGAGCCCCACGAGGCTGGCCAGCCACCCACCCCGGGGATCAGCGACAACTGCCGCTGGGTCTCTGATAGGTGTTTCTCTGGCAGGACCGTCAGGAGCTACGTCCCACCCTCGGCAACGGGATGTAATCATGGCCACTCAAGCCTACTGGTTGGAGTCAAGGTCGTAAGACTTACCTGTGGCTGCTCCCGTGGGAATCTGCTGCCAGATCGTGGGGTGCTATTCAGGTAATTAGACAGATACCCAGAAAAATTAAAATGTGAATATCTTCTGAACTAAAAGTAATGACATACTAAGCGTAACTTCAAAACAAGAGCAACAACACACACCAAAGAAGCTCACTCCGAGACTGACTTCTATCACTACATTCTATGTACAAATTTGCTCTGAGAAAAAGGAAAAATGCAGGTCGCATACACACAGAAAGGCAGTCTGCACCTCCTATTTAGGTACGAATGTCAGCAGCAGGAAGGCTATAAATGCCCTCTGGGGACCAGCGCCACGCAGCACAAGGTCACGGCAAAGCCCCAGGTACGCCTCTGCTCCCGTGGGGCGCTGAGCCCTCCACTCTGACTCACACATGCAGGAGGAACCAGAGAGGCTAAAATAAAACAGGGGTCTCACTTTGGAAGGCTGCTGGATTTTAATCTCTTGGGAATCAGAGGCTGAGTCTGACTTGGTGCCTCCGGAGTTCGGTTTCTCCTTTTTTCTCTTCTGTTTCTTCTTTTTCTTTTTGGCACCCAAATCCCCTCCAGGACTTCTGTTAGGAAATTCACAGAGGGTAAAACAAGAACAAAAAAACCATTATATAAAAATTAATCATTGAGAAAAACGCAAATTATACCTAGGAGGAAAAAAAAAACTAGGTTAGGATGCCTCATATTGTGATTTATAAGAAACGTATATATTTGAACATTCAGACAACCTAATATAGTCGCTCTCATACATATTTCCTAAGTGAAAAGAGCTTTAAAATGTCTATTATGTTAATAAGGTGACTTCTAGAAAGGTCCTAAGGATGGGGGTTGGTGGCCAGGGGAGCCAACCCTGTGATCAGAGGGTTGGAATTTCCATTCCCAGCCCCCAACTGCCAGGGAGGACAGGAGGGCGGCAGGAAGGCTGGTGACTTAATCAGTCGTGCCTATGTAATGAAGTCTCTACCAAAACCCCGGAAAACAGGGTTTTCCTTGTAGAGATTCAGGGAGAGTGGGCATGGAAGCCGGGCGCCCTTTCCCCACACCTGGCCCTGTGCATCTCTTCCTCTTGGCCCTTCCCCAGTCCTATCCTTTGATGACAAACCAGTCATCTAGTAAAGGAAATATTTCTATTACTTCTGTGAGCTATTCCAGTGAATCAATTGAATCTGAGCAAAGGGTCTTGGGACCCTCTGAAACACAGCTGGCAGGTCAGTAGGACAGGTGACAACTTGGGCTTGCTTGTGACTGGCCTCTGAAGTGGGGGGCACTGTGGGGTGGGGGCAGTCCTGTAGGACTGGAGCCCTGCCCCAGGGAATCTGATGCTACCTCCCAGGCAACCGAATCCGAATGTATCAGAATGGAGTTAAATGAGGATTCTGCTGGTGTCATGTGGGAAACCTGTCCTCCACATGCACATGATGGGATTAGATCCAGAAACTCAAAATGGGATGTAAAGCGGGAAATGACATTTAGTCAGATGAGAAGTTACCAGGACAAGGAACTCTGAAGAATCACTAGGCTGCACGCAGTCACACTGCAGGTGCTCAGATAGCATTCGAGCAGGAAAACTATAGCTAGAAACCGTATTTTATGATGGAAGTCAAGTAGCTTTCACGCTGAACCACAGCTCCACTAACCGACTTTGTAGGCAGCCTTTTAAGGGAGAGAAACATATTGTAAAAAAAATTCCATTATAAACATCTCTTGGGTACAACAAACCACAAATCTCAACACAACAGAACCAAAGAAACTGCTCCTCTGCAGAAGGGGAAATTTTCCTTGGTAAATCATTTAACAAGAAGAATTAACAATAAAAAATTCTACGTGAAAAAAATGTTCACTGGTAAAACATTTGTCTGGAACTCCTGTCATCTTATGGCTGTCACCCCCTGAAAGAGTTTAAGAGACCCCAGGAGATCTGCAATTTCCAGTTACTTGGGTCTGCACTGGCACAGTATTCCCAGAAGGGAAGTTAAAATTCAGAGACTGTTACTGCATTACTGCCTGGAAGTAGGGAAAAGTGATGGAAACAATCAGTCCCACTCTATTGCCCTCAATGAACTGTATCTGCTGCCACCTACTTTCGCTCTTGCCTAATTATCAAATATCTATACATCAACAAGACACAATTGTCACTGATATCTATGTATTAACAGCCTTGTAACATTCATTGTCCCTCAGAGGCAACCAGTGGTTTTCTGATACACATTCTTCCAATATTCTCTTTCTTCTTTGAGCACCCCTTCATTTTCACTGTGAATAAGTTTTAAACAATAACTGAATCTTAAACACACCATTTGCCAACTCGCTTTTTTTCTCCTTCCACTTAACAATGTGTCTTAGACTTCTTCCCATGTCAGGATATAGTGAGCTACTTCATTTCCTTTTAGCAGCTAGAGAGCATTCCATTGTGTAAATATATCATATTTAACCATCCCTACATTAAAAAATGCTGCTGTAGGGGTACCTGGGTGGCTCGGCCGAGTAAGCATCTGCCTTTGGCTCAGGTGACGATCCCGGGGGTCCTGGGATCAAGCCCCATGGCAGCCCCCTGCCCAGCGGGAAGTCTGTTTCTCTCATCCACTCCACCCCCTGCTCATACTCTCAAATAAATAAATAAAATCCTTTTTAAAAAATGCTGTAAAAAAATATTCTGGTACTTACATCTCTATGCATTCATGCCAGTATGTCCAACGGTGGAAATGCTGAGTCAAAGGGCATGCATGTTTTTACTTTCCGTAGATAATTAAGATTACTTTACTAAATACTGTACCAATATCCACTCCACCAACATGGTCTGCACGTAAGGAGCTTAGAAATCACTACTCCATCTTAACAGACTGAAAAGCCAACAACTGCTCTTGGATTCATGGGAAAGGCAAGGACACAGGACTGAGACTGGCCCCGAGACTGGCCACACAGGTGAATACAGGGCATTGCAGCCTCCCTGAGCAAAGCCTCAGGAATGCAAACCTCCACTGCAGCTGTGCGCAGGTAAGAAAACCAGAGGTGTGACTGCCCAATGCTGGGGCCTGTGTGTGGACCAGGGGGGACCCAGTCCCAAGGGTCTCCAAGACTTTCGTTGAGTTTTCCCAGAACAAAGAGCAGACAAAAGTACCCCCATGCTTCCAGCAGCGGGACCCTTCTGCAATGAGCCAGAGCACTCTGTTCTCAACAAGGCCTGCCCCCAGAAAAAACTAGTTGACCAGAGCCTAACTGACTTGGGGAAATACCCAAACCCAGCCCACAGTAGCATCCTGTCGCACATAAGAGGGGAGGAGAAAATGGAGGAAACACAAGCAGGTTCAGAGCCCAGAAGCCCAGGCTCCCTAAGGGCTGGGAGGGGCTGCAGTGCAGGACGGCAGAACCCCTACACCTTCACCTTTTACCACCACATATGAAGCAGCCTACAGCAGCCTCTTACCCGGTACCTCATGTCTGGCTATCCAGAAAAAATTATAAGGCATACTGAGAGGCCAAAAACACAGCTGGGGAAAAGACCAAGCATCAGAATCGGACAGGGCAGGGATGCTGCAGTTGTCAGACCAGGAATTCAAAACCGCTATGATTAATATCCTAAGGTCTCAAAGGAACAAAGTAGACAGCAAGAAAGGGCAGACAACATTAACAGAGAGACAGAATACCTAAGAAAGAGCCAGAAATAAATGATAGAAATAAAAGACACTCTAAGAGAAATGAAGAGGTCCTTTGATAGGCTTAGTAGTAGACTGAACACAGCCGAAGAAAGAATCTCTGAGCTTGAAGATACAGCAATAGAAACCTTAACAGAAACCTCCAAAAGTGGGGCACCTGGGTGGCTCAGTCAGTTAAGCATCCGTCTCCTTGATTTCTGGTTCAGGTCCTGATCTCAGCATTGTGGGATCAAGCCCTGCACTGGGCTCCCTCCACCCCCACTCTCACACACAAGCACACAGTCTCTCAATAAAGAACAAAAACAAAAGCAGCAACAACAAAAGAAATCTCCCAAAGTGAAAAGCTAAGAGACAATGATGAAACAGAACAGAATACCCAAAGACCATGGGACAACTACAAAAGGTGTAACACGTATGTGATGGGAATACCAGAAGGCAAAGGCAAAGGAGGAACATAAAAAATATCTGAAATCACGACTGAGAATTTCCCCCAATGAATGTCAGACACCAAACCACAGATCCAGGAAGCTTAGAGAACACCAAGCATGAAACATGCCAAGAAACACTATGCCTCAGCACTGGCATATCCTTTTCAAACTACAGAAAATCAAAGATTAAAAAAAAAAAAAATCCTGAAAGAAGCTAGAGGCAAAATGTGCTAACTAAAAAGATCGCTGGGGAAAGGGTTGAAGGTGCTGCCTTCACTCCGCTATCTACAATGAGAAGAGAGAGATCAACTACAGAATAAGCTAGTTTCTGAGTAGAAATTTGAGAACAACAGATACACTTAGCCAGTACTTTGTAAGTTAAAAAATAAATGTTTCTCATCCCAGGGTCTCCAGAAGGCAAAGGGTCTGCATATGAATAAATGGCCTCAAAGGGCACCTTCAGCTCAGGCTCAGGTGGCGATTTCATCATGGGTCATGGGACTGAGCCTGCCTCAAGCTTCTAGCTCAGTTGGGGGAGTCTGCTTGAGACTCTCTCTCCCTCTCCCCCTACCCCCCTACTCTCTCTTTCTCTCAAAGTATAAATAAATAAATCTTAAAAGAAGTGGCCTAAGAACAGAAAGTCAAAGCAAGGGTGGAGCGGTAAGCCCTTTGTTAGGATGGGGGACCATTCCAAACAGACAAAAGGCCTTCTCAATTTCTGAAGGATGGACCCCCTCTATCCTCTGTAAACAACAGCGCTTCTAAGAACCTTTGTCCCACAGCACCTTCACCTGGCGCCTGACAGAAAAATTTATCTGACAGAAGAGATTTCAGGGTAGCTCTTGTTGAACAGAATGCATTATAAATGGGCATGGAGGAAAGCCCATGACATCTCTAAAAGCATCACACCAGCTTGAAACAGAGCAGAATAAAGTAAATAGAGGCCTTTGGACCCTCAGCCTTTTACATCCAGGAAACAGACAAAGAAAGTTACTCCCTAGGGTGCAAAGTCAGTTATCTTTTGGAAGGATGACTGGAAGGCCAGAACCAAGAGCCCCAAAGACAGAGCCCACAGCCACAGATGACAGCTCCCAAGAAGGACTGAGCACCAAATCCAGGAGCTGGCAACCCATTCCTGGTTGGATTTCAGAACTGTTATGGACCACTGACCGTTGTTTGTGCTCTACTTCCCCCTCTGGGGCTCTCCTACATCTGTCCACCATTCCACGAGGGGTGTGTGAAAAGCAGACAAGGTACCGATTCGGTTCCCAGTATTCAGTTGACCCAGAGAGCCCCCAGCCACACCTTGACTTTATTTACATGAAATCCCGGACTTTCAGCCTGAGCCTAATATCAAAGCCAAAATACAACATGATTTGGGGGAGGGCCTTAGGGAGGGTAAATATATTTTACATGTGGGAGAATGGAAATAATTTTTGGCCCAGAAGATGGATTGTGGCAGTTTTCAACATGTCCTCAATATTTTTAAGAAAAACAAAAGATGAAAGATGCGTGTGACAGTTCCCAAGTGGTTACTACTTAGTTTTCAACAGAGACTAGGGTTTCTAAAAGTAAAAATTGTGATAAATGTAATTGATACTTCTAAGAAATGATAAGGAAAGCAACTCTGTATGCAGGGAAACTAAGATGTGTTTGGTTTGTTTGTTTGGTTTTTTTTTAAGATTTATTTATTTATTTATTTGCAGAGAGAAAGAGAGAGAGAGAGAGAGAGCACAAGTAGGCAGAGTGGCAGGAAGAGCGAGAGGGAGAAGCAGGCTCTTCATGAGCAGGGAGAGATGTGGGACTCGATCCCAGGACCCTGGGATCATGACCTGAGCTGAAGGCAGCCACTTAACAGACTGAGCCACCCAGGTGCCCTGGTTTGTTTGTTTTGAGAGAGAGTGAGATTGTGCCAGTGGTGGGGGCCAAAGGGAGAGGGAGAGAGAGAATCTTAAGCAGGCTCCACACTCAGTGGGGCCCAACAAAGGACTTGATCCCTAAGATCATGACCTGAGTTGAAATCAAGAGTCAGATGCTTAACTGGCTGAGCCATCCAGGTGCCCCGAGATGTGTTTTTGCTAAGAAAGGTATGAGGAGAGGCACTTGGTGGCTCAGTTGGTTAAACTGCCTTCAGCTTGGGTTGTGATACCTGGGTCCTGGGATCAAGTCCTGCATCGGGCTCCTTGCTCATTGGGGAGTCTGCTTCTCCCTCTCCCTGATGCTTCCCCTGCTTGTGTTCTCTCTCTGACAAATAAATAAAATCTTAAAGAAAGAAAGAAGAAAAGAAAGAAAGAAAGAAAGAAAGAAAGAAAGAAAGAAAGAAAGAAAGAAAGGTATAAGGAATAGGAATACATTTTTGTTGAGGGAAAAGCTAGTAATTTTGTCCTAAAATGAGACTGGTTATTTGAAGAAGGAAAACTTAAGACAAAATTTGAATGTAAAAAGAAAGTTGTACCAGGTTTGTGAAGGGAATCTTTGAAAAATAATTTTATGTGTGGTCAGGACTCAGCCTGGAATGAATGAATTTTTTTCTTTTTTAAGATTTTATTTATTTATTCGACAGAGAGAGACACAGCAAGAGAGGGAACACAAGCAGGGGGAGTGGGAGAGGGAGAAGCAGGCTCCCCATTGAGCAGGAAGCCCCATGCAGGGCTAGATCCCAGGACCTAGGGATCCCAGGGATCATGACCTGAGCCTGAGCCGACAGACACTTAACAACTGAGCCACCCAGGCGCCCCTGGAATGAATGAATTTTAAAAGTACACCTGTAGGGACGCCTGAGTGGATCAGTTGGTTAAGCAGCGGCCTTCAGCTCAGGTCATGATCCCAGAATCCTGGGATAGAGTCCCCATTGGGCTCCTTGCTCAGCAGGGAGCCTGCTTCTCCCTCTCCCTCTGCCTGCTGCTCTGCCTGCTTGTGCTCTCTCTCTCTGACAAATAAATAAAATCTTAAAAAAAAAAAAGCACGCCTCTGTAAGATTGAAATTTGCCTCTTCTCTCTGTTAAAAACACAAAGTTTTCCTGCATTGTTGGTTTGCTCTTGATAAGAATTGCAAATGAAGCTTTTTTTTCTCTATCTGCCCAGAAAACCAAAGTTTCTAGCTTTATCAGGTCTTTGATTACTTAAGAGAACTGAAACATCTCAATATGAAAGGAGCTAAGTTTTGCCAACAAGGAAGCTTCTACAGAATGGACTACTCCCACCTTCATTAAATAGATAATTAAATATTAAGTTTTGTAATGATCTTTAATCCTATTTGGATATGTGCCTCAAAACCTCCTGAGGCTTTTAGCAAAAGTTCCCAAATACTCAAATCTAAATGAATGGTTTTTAACTAGATTAGATTTATTTGGTTATGCTCAGTTACTTGGGAAACACTGTCAAACAAATGATGATAAACCTTCTTAGGTTATGTTGTGTGGGTAAAATGCTATCACTGTTGTAGACATTATATGAAATCTCTCAAGTTTTACTATGTCTTGGTATAAGGTCATCACTTGACTTTCTAATTATTGAAACGTGTGTCACAGCAATAACTGGACTTCTTGTTAACTGCACGATAATGAACTCTCACCAGATCTTTAAACATGGCCATTTTTGAGTCATTGATAATTATTGTGCTGATGCTCTTACAAAACCTGTTTCATCTTCAAGGAGATTAACTGAAAGGACTTTTGACAAATACAGGTTTCTGATATCTTTAAGATCATAAAATTAAACTGGGTAAGAACTTCTGGAACTAAAGGAAAAGTTGCATTCAAACAGAACAAGAATTAGTAAAATTGCACTGAATGAACTGAGGAAGAGGATTATAGTTTTTGTGACTCTTGCTTGAAACATTGCTGGTTCTCCAATGTCTGCTCTTCCAGATTTAAGGAAACGGTTTTTCCTAGGATATCTATGACTTACATAAATATGGTGAAATATTCCTTTGTGAACAAACTGAAACATTTATCTTTTCTCCCTTCTCAAACCCTCTAGAATTCAGAAACTCTCAGTGAGTTTTCTTTCTTCGGTGGCAATTATAATTATTTGCATAAGTTCAGTAACAACCTGTTCTTGTAACAGGACACCACTGGAAACACAGGAGAGAGGAGGAAGCAGGCTCCCTGCTGAGCAGAGAGCCCGATGTGGGCCTCGATCCCAGGACCCTGGGATCATGACCTGAGCCGAAGGCAGCGGCTTTAACCCACTGAGCCACCCAGGCGCCCTGTTACCAAGGTTTTGACTGGAATGTCATTCTAGAGAGACACACATAGACTCAGATGTGACCAGAGAGTTTTAAAGAACTATTAAAGTTGACTTCATGGTACCAACAGAGCCCTGTGGAAGTGCTGGCCTGGTACTTTGGTTATAGTTTCCAGCAACCTTACCAAGCTCACGTAAAGAATGTCAGTTCCTGGCAGGTGCGGGAAACTTCAGGATATTCTGGGGACCTGAAGAAGAGGAATTCACCCAAATCTACAGGCATTGCAGACAAATCTGACAGCAAGTATCTGGCTTGGTTTCTGGCCTTAAGAGGCTATTAAAAGTTCAATCTGAAATACCTCATAAAAAGTTCCAGCAAAGCAGATTTATAAGAACTTATACTGTCAATCACTATTCTTACTGTGCTTATGTAAATATCAGGCCAAGTCTGTTAAAACTGGACTTATTTTACAAATAAATTAGTCTTCATTTGGCTACCTTTGATGGAAATGAGGGTGATTTTATTTATTTATAATATTTTATTTATTTATTTGACAGAAAGAGACACAGCAAGAGAGGGAACACAAGCAGGGGGAGTGGGAGAGGGAGAAGCAGGCTTCCCACTGAGCAGAGAGCCTGATGTGGGGCTCGATCCCAGGACCTTGGGATCATAACCTGAGCCGAAGGCAAATGCTTAACGACGGAGCCACCCAGGCACCCAGAGGGTGATTGTAAAGAGAAAAATTGTATTTCAATAACACACCTTTGGAGAGGTAAAATCTACCTCTCATTGTCTAGGCAACATGAGGTAAACTTCAGAGAAATTGCTGCAATAGTTCGTGTACATTCTTCTTGGCTGTTTCTCTATGAGGATAATAGAACTCCATTGGCACATGATTATTTTAATAGCTGGACAATAGGATGGACTTCCCAACAGCTGTGTAACTCAACTATCACCTTGCCTGATTCTATGTGGGGGATGGCAAAATCGCTCCTCAAAAGCCGGAACAGACGCTACTCCATGGGTTAGCTATGGACTTGTGGAGAGAGTGAATGGCCCAACATTCCTCGTGACTGAGATCGACGATGCACTTGGGGATGCCCATATCCCCTAGGAGGAGTGTCTCCCACCTGCCAGGGATTCTTTATAATTAGGACATTGTTAAAGCCAGACATCAGGCAAGGTGGTTTCTTCATAGTTTTATCCCTTAATCGTATTTGTCCCAAGAGCTTTCCTCTATCAATGTAGAATTACAAGTAGAGGCTTTAGCTAAGCATACAGCGGCCATGTTTAATTAAACCTGGCACCCGCTCACCCTCCTAAATGACGAAACCACATAAATTTGAAAAGTAGTCCTTTAAAACTGGCCTGTGATATTCTGACAGCAGCCCAAAGAGGAACCTATGCTTTCATTAAAACAGAATGTTGTGTCTGTATTTCAAATTACTCAAAAAATGTAACTGAAGCCAAGGAAGATTTAAACAAACACATCATTGCTATAAATGCTCTAGCTCTAGATCCTTTTAGCAGGATCTAAATTTGATTCCTTCCAAATGGAAATATGCCCTGCTAAGCATTGCTGTATTTCTTGTTCTTTTTGGTTGTTGTCTGACTTTCTGTATTCGTCAAATAGAAGCCTGTGTTATTCAAAAACGCTTGGAGATGCCTTTAGTGTATATTTCAGGAGGGACTAGAGAAATGAAGTTCTCCTACCCTGTCAAAGCCTTCTACCCCAAAATCTCTCCCTCATCCCTGGTCAGCAGGAAGTAGCTACAGAAGAAATGGCTGCAGTCCCTTCTCCTTCCACAGAAATGGAATGGTGTTTTGACAGCAGGGATAGGTAAGAGGACTCCAACTACCCTCATTTTTACCTCAGTCTGTACTTTCTAACTGATTAAGTTCTTCTTTCCAGGTTATCTCTTAACTCAGGCAAAAGACCTTCCAGGCAAAGCAACCCTTGACAGGGACCAAAACTACCTCCTCAAGCAATAGGGACACCCTAGGCACCAGCAAGACCCCCGAGGCAATGATCGACCTGACCTTTACTGCCCTCCTCCTGTACCCACCAACCTTTGCCCACATTTTACTGATATAAACCTGGGAGTATTTTCAGCACTTTGGAAACAGTCTTTTGAGACACTAGTCTGCTGATTTCCCGGTATTGGCCTTACAGAAATAAATTCCTTTCCTGTTCTACCACCATTCATCTCCCTACCTTTGGATTTTGTCAGCGATGAGTGGCTGACCCTGGTCTGTTTGGGACTCCCAAAGCCAGGTGCTTTTGCTCCCCTGTGCCCTGGTTATAGTTCCCTTCCCCTGGATGTATGCACTTAGTCTTGTGACTCACTTACAACCAATCATTCACAACAAATGTGTCAATATGTGACTTCCAAGTCTAGTGAGAAAAACGAACAGCTCCCACCCACTACTTGTGGAATGCTCTCTCCATGGGACGACCTTGAGACCTGCCCTGCTGGTGAGGCCGCAGACAGGAACACGGAGGGAGAAGCAAGCTGAGCTCCCACTGACGGCCAGCCACATGAGTGAGCCACCTGGGGGGTCCAGTCTAGTGGGGCCTTGGGCTTCCTGCAGTCCAGCTGAAATCTGCATGCCACCACCTGAGACCCCCAGTGAGAAGTTCCTCCAACTGGGCCGTTTCCAAATTCCTAACCCACAGGATCTGTGAGCCTAATAAAATGGTTGTTGTTTGTTACACAGCAACAGTTACTGGAACATAAAGATATAACAACAAATAAAACAAATTCTTGTTTTATGACGCATATATTTCTAATGCAACAGATAATACACAAATGGCAGACCCATTTGCGGGTCTTATATACAGGGTCTGTAAGTGTGTAGCCTCGTGGCTTGCATAAAGAAAGCCAGTCAATAAACAGTAGGTACTGTTATTATTATACAGTTAAGCATGTTGTTTCCCTGCCAGCACACCCTTCCCTTGTTCACTGCCTGGCAAATTGCTTGTCACTCAAGATTCAGGCCAAGAATCACCTCCCTGGAGAAAGCTTCCGGTTCCTCCCCTAATCTGAATCAGAGGCCCCTAACTCAAAGACTCCCCTGCCATCTGAGCATTGTTCTATTCAGCACACTCTAACTCGGTGTTCTTACCTGCTTTTCCCACTACAGTGTAAGCTCCTTAGGAACAGAATGACTCTCATTTCTCTATAAAACGTATGAAATAGTAGAAGAATATGTATCAGTCTCTGATCACCAGGAAGACCAAGCCACAATTAGAAGTTTGGAATTTTCAGCCCCAACCCCTCATTTTCGAGAGGGGAGAGGGGCTGGAAATGGAGTCAACGATGGACCATGTCTACTCATGAAGGCTTCATGAAAGTCCCAAACGTCCAGGGTTCAGAGAGCTTCCAGGTTGATGAGTATATGGAGGTGCTGGGAGGGTGGCACACGGGGTTTGAGGGGGGGAAGACAGGGAAGCTCTGTGCCTCCTCCCACATACCTTGCTTTATCCATCTCTTCCATCTGAATGTGTATCTGTATCCTTTATCACATTTTTTAATAATAAACTGGTAAACAGTAAGTCGCCTGTTTTCCTGAGTTTGGGGAAATCAAAGTAATCGAACCCAAAGAGGCAGTCATGGTAACCTCCCAATTTATAAGTACTAGGTCAGAAGCAGGGGTGATGACAGGTGCTCAGGACTGGCATCTGCGGCAGGGGGAGGGCAGTCACATGGGACTACCTCCAGGAAGACAGTCTGGGAACTGAGTTAATGCCTATGGCACCCAGCTGGTGTGGCAGAACCACCTGGTGAGGAAGCCCCCCTCCCCTGGTATCCCAGTGCTGTGATGGGGCAGTAGCGTGAAGGTAAAGGAGAAACACAGTGGGAGAGCTGGATTTTTCCCACTCAGATGGGTGGTAAATGTTATTCATGCTCACCAGTATTTCTGAATCTCCTCTCCTGTGGGTGCTAGAAAGTATGATGCATATACACCCTCCACCCCCTTGGAAGTGAGGTGTGGGCAGGCAGTTTGCTTAACCAGTGGGAGATGAGGACAAGTTACAGGTGTCGCACCCAGGTGGAAATTGTAGAGCCATTATACCTTTCCCTTTGCTGACCATCCTCCCAGGCAAACCCCATAGCCCTGAGTCAAGATGACAGCCATCAGGAGAGGACGGAGCCTCCCGCTAGCCAGGCCCCCAAGCACCTCGAAGGAGTGGAGGCCCTTGCCTGCACACACACACTGTGTGTGGGAGACAGATCTATAGTGACTCACACAACAGAATTGTGAGGCTTTTTGTGTTAAGCTCAAGATTATTTAAAGTCTACTAACTGATACAAAGCATTAGCCCCTCACCCAACAGCAAGGTCGTAAAGGGAGACCTCTTTCCGTCGGTTAGTATGTACTAAAATTATAAACTTTACATTTTTAAAATGGACAACTCACTCCTCTGTAAAGTCAAAATATGAAAGGTATCTTCCATAGTGAGAAAAACTGTCGAAGAACAGCGCCTGAGATAGAGATTCATAGTTCCCTATTCCTGCTCCTAAAATAGAAAGTAGTGTACATTTTTGGAGACACATGAAGACCCTGCCAAATGGTACCCTAGTGGTCTAAAAACAGTAATGCATTTCCACCCCAAAATGAGTGGTTTATTTTCATCAGATTTGAGCAGAATCAAATTTGTACTATTGTGATGTTTACATTTAAAATCATCTGGTGGCTGAAGACAACCATAAATATCTGACTAGCAACTGGGCTTAAACAAACACATCAGAGCCACACAGCGGAGCTGGAAATACGCCGTGGGCAAGTATGGTTTTGTGATTCTGATTTGAGAGTCCGAGTATTTCAGGCTTTCCTCCCTCAATGCTCCCATGGCTGGCGCCTTGTAAAACAATGAGCTTGCTGAACTGTGGTGCCGTGGTTTACGTCTGCAAGGTGTCAGTGTTGGGGGGGTGGGGACAGACAAAGCTATTCACATTTGCACCCCCAAGGTCTGTAATGCTTTAATGCCTGACACTAGCAAATTTTTATTTCAAATGCTTGTTGAATGAACGAGTGAATAACTCTGGCTCTTGAGATGATTCCAATCACCTATTGCCAGGTGGCAAAATACTTCTGAAAGCTACAATTCTCCCTACCCGCAGGGTAAACTTACTACAGCCTAGTATCACGTTTTTATTGTGCATCTACTATGTGCTCAATAGTGTGCTGGGTGCAGGGGTGGGCTGGGGGAGGGAAGTCATCGAGGACTTGCCCTTGGCTTCATAACCCAGGGAATTACCTCGTCCTGCCTCAATTCTTTTATTGCTGCTGGTTATTGCTTTTCTGGAAACCACTGGGAGCCCAGGACCTTACTCAGCTCTTTAGTTTAAAATATCTCCAAATTTCCAAGATGCTTGCATTCAGAGGGATACAAACTGAGAAGTTATGACTGGCATGGATGCCTACCCAAATGGACAGAAAGGAAGAATAAGGACCAAAGAAGAGTCCAGATATTTTGGTCCTGTGTTTGTCAATCACTTTTTTTCTAAAAAAGATAAACAAACTCAGGTGCCTGGGTGGCTCAGTGGGTTAAAGCCTCTGCCTTCAGCTCAGGTCATGATCTCAGGGTTCTGGGATCGAGGCCCGCATCAGGCTCCCTGCTTGCAGGGAGCCTGCTTCCTCCTCTCTCTCTGCCTGCCTCTCAGCCCACTTGTGATCTCTCTCTCTGTCAAATAAATAAATAAAATCTTAAAAAAAAAAAAGATAAACTCATGGAAACTGGAGTTGATACAGAGACAAAAAAATAAATAAAAACACCAGCTTATTTCCTCAAAATGTTCTTAAATATGCCTACATCACTGATTCTATAACTTCTCAGACACTTGTACAATGAAGTTTTCTGTTAAGTTGTATTTTGGGGTCAGGTATTACACACCACAACTTCCCCCACTTCCCAACACTGTCTCGTTAAAATTATACAATCTTATTTTATTATGATGGAGAAACTAGAATGCGCTCAAGGTTTTTTTGTTTTTGTTTTCCCCCCTTTTCTCTCATGGGCACTAAATTAGCCATCCTCTCCTCCAAACTCCCAGACAAACCTGATAGTATTTCCACGTTGAAAAGAGGCAGAAATCCCCCACCCCTGAATGAGGACGAACTACATTTCCATTTTCAAGAAGCCTCCAGTGGACTACAATTTGGAAATGAGAATTGACAGGCATACCACTTCACACTTGTGAGGATAACTGTAATCACAAAAGGTAATAACAAGTGTTGGCAAGCATGTAGAGAAATCAAACCCCTCATACACTGCTGGCAGAAATGCAAAATGGTGCAGGTGCTTTGGAAAACAGCTGCGGAGCTCCTCGAAATGCTAACCACAAAGCTACCATGCCACTCAGCAATTCCACTCCGAGGTCTATACCCAGGAGAAGCAAATACATAGATCCATCCAGAAGCCTGCACACGAAGGTTCCCAGAAGCATCATTTATTTATTTATTTATTATTTATTTGACAGAGAGAGATCACAAGTAGGCAGAGAGGCAGGCAGAAAGAGAGGAGGAAGCAGGCTCCCCGCTGAGCAGGGAGCCCGATGCAGGGCTCGATCCCAGGACCCTGAGATCATGACCTGAGCCGAAGGCAGAGACTTTAACCCACTGAACCACCCAGGTACCCCCAGAAGCATCATTTATAACAGCCAAAAAGCAGAAGCCACCCAAATGTCCACCAATGGATACAAAATAAAGAAGATGTGTTATATCCATACCATGGTGTAGGACTCAGCAACAAAAGATGAAGTCCTGACCCACGCTACAACGTGGATGAACCCTGAAATCATCAGGCTAAATAAAAGAACCCAGTCACTAAAGACCACATATTACAGGATTCCCTTTACACAGGGAAATATCCAGAGCAGGAAAATCTACAGAGACAGAAAACAGACCAGTGGTTGTCAGGCGCTGGGAGGATGAAGAGCACGGCGGGGGGAGGGAGGGATCTCTTTGGGGGTGATGAAAATGTCCTAAAATTGATTGTGGGGATGTTTGTACAACTCCATGCAAATACTACATACCAGAGAACTGTACACAGTAAATGGGTGAATTGTAGGGTATGTGAACTGTAGGCCAACAAAGCTGTTAAAACACTGGCAGGTGCAACTCCTGTCCTTGGAGGGGGTAGGATGATGTCAAGGCCTTTGTAGACCAAGAGCTGGCGATGGTGGCCTGCCTCCTACAGACCAGGAAGAGTGTGTGATACACAGATGTCACAGCCCCTGGGTAGGACAGAAGCCGCTCGGCCTCACGATAATAAAGAAAAATCCCTCCTCATGAAGACTCTTCTTGAAAATCCAATGAAAAAAAACTGATTCAAACCCTCGGGACTCAAAACTAAATCCTGAACCACTGGTTAGCCATGGAAATCACGCAGCCCTCTTATAAAGATCTCTTGGTTCTTAAGAACAGAAGTTGCACTTCCTACTTCCCCAAGAATTTATATGAATGATTCATAGCAGAAAGCTGCTCAGTTTTCCTATCCCAGGAAGGACAGGTACTTCTGTCTGTGCCCACTGAGAATCTAGCATATTCAAACCCCATTTATCCTTAAAAAGTTAACCCATAAACTCCTTCTTGGCCATGGAAATGGCAAATAGTTAATATGTACATCCAGCAACTCTCTTCAAAGAAATATTCAAGGGTTCTACAGACGGGACTACAGCCAAGCAAACATTTTTAAAGATACTCCAGGATAAACAAGTGGGGTAGAGATTGCTAGCTGACTACAAAATCCATCTTCCCTTTCTTTCTGGGCTCACAACTAGACTATGTTTTCCAGCTCATTTACCATCAGGTATGGCCATGTGACTAAGTTCTAGCCAGTGGGATGGGAGTGGGAGTGAAGTCTGCCACTTCCTGCTGGCCCAGAGACCCTCTAGGGTGTTCTCCCCACTCCTTCCCAGGTGCTGATGGGATATAGGCGTAGGATGAGACAACAGAGAATGGGGAGAGCCACACGATGGGAGAACGCTAGGCTCTGATTGACAGAATGAAGGAAAAGTCTTCCTGCCACCCATCTGAACACCTTCCTGTCATATGCAATAAGAAGGAAATTTTCATTGTGTTGAGCAAACTGCACATTAGAATCTACCTGATATAGCAGTTTACCTGATCATAACTAATACATTAATATTAAGGACAACATCAGAAGAACTCAATTTAGGGTATGTGAATTCCCCAAAAAACAATTTTAGATTTCACAGGATTCCACCAGAGATAACTTGGTTCCTCCCCACAAAAACTCTTAATAGTTTGCTGTTTTAATTATTTTATAAATTTTTCCCCTTGATTTACTATTTCTGCATAGAAAACGATGGGATTATAGATAAGCTTTGTTATATTTTTATGCATTTTCTAAAGTGTCTATAATAATTATAATGCCTAAAGTGGTCAAGAACAAAGACTCCGGAGGCAAGTTCAAGACGGCAGCATAAAAAGATACTGAGCTCCTCCCACAGACACAACACATCTATATCTATATACAGAAAGGGACCTAGAAGCTGTATGAACAGAGCCACTACAACAGGAATGGCACCAGGGTAGAAAGAAGAGGTACAGATATGGTCTCACTCAGGAAAAAAAAAAAACCCACCACACCCCAGCCATAGAGTTCCAGTCAGGAGGGGCCCTAGCTATAAGAGAATTTTCCCTAAGGAGCAAGAGATATGAGCTCCAAACCAGGCATGCCAACACTTAGATCCTGCATAGGAGAGATGAGCCCCTAAAATACCTGGCTTTGAAAACCAGTAGGGAGGACATTTAGGAAAACTACAGAGCTGTAGGGAAAGGAAAACCCCCTCCTAAAAGGCTTGTGCACAGACTCACTAGACCGAGAAATGAGTACAAAAGCTCCAGATAGAAAAGTACATAGATTATAGGTAAAAGAGACCCATTTACTAATCTGGAGTGCCTCCCAGATAGGCAGGAGGTAGCTGGGCCTCTCTCTAAGGACCGAGACACTGGTGTTAGCCATTTTTGCTGTCTCATTCGGCCATGCTGATCCTGGCACTAGCGGGCACCATTTTGGAATAGTTTCTCTAGACTGCAAAAGCCAGGAGGCATGTTCTGCTAAAAGCCCTGCACAATCCTGTTCCTCCTTGAACCCCACAGCAGACAGGCTGATAACCCTGCCCACTAGCACAGCCAGAGCAGTCTGGGCAGGGCCTCACAGCCCACCAGGCTAGGGGCCAGTCTTGCCCAGCAGCAAGCCACAACATAGTGGAATCCCAGCCACGACACAGGGGTGATGCCCAGTGGACTTGAGAGAACAATGGGTGAACACAGTGAGAACTTCAACAAAGAGATATAAAACAAAATTAAAAAAAAAAACAATCAGCTGAAGACTACAGTTAACTGAAACGAAAAATACACTAGAGGGAATCAACAACAGATGAGAGGTTGCAGAACAGATCTGCGAACTCGAAGACAGAGTAGTGGAAATCACCCAAACTGAACAGCAAGAAGGAAAAAGAGTTTTAAAAAAGGAAGATAGTTTAAGGGACCTCTAGGACAACATCAAGCATACTAACATTCACATCACAGGGGTCCCAGAAAGAGGCAGAGGGAAAGGGGCAAAATACTTATTTAAAAAATAACAGCTGAAATGTTCCCTAACCTGGCAATGGAAACAGACATCCAGGTCCAGGAAGCACAGAGAGTTCCAAAAAAAGATAATCCCAAGGAGATCCACAATAAGACATAATATACTTAACATGTCAAAAATTAAAGAGAGAATCTTAAAAGCAGCAAGAGCAAATCAACTAGTTACACAGAAGGGAGCCCCCATAAGACTACAAGCTGATTTTTTGACATAAACTTTGCAGGCCAGAGAGAGTGATAATATATTCAAAGTGCTGAAAGGAAAAAACTTACAACCAAGAATACTCTATCCAGCAAGATTATTATTCAGAATTAAAGGGAAGTTAATGGGTTTCCCAGAGAAGGAAAAGCTAAATGAGTTCATCACCACTAAACAGCTTTATAAGAAATATTAAAGGGACTTATTTTTTTTAAAGATTTTATTTATTTATTTATTTGACAGAGAGATCGAAAGCACAAGTAGGCAGAGCGGCAGGCAGAGGGGAGAGGGAGAAGCAGGCTCTCCGCAGAGCAGAGAGCCTGATGTGGGACTCGATCCCAGGACCCTGGAATCATGACCTGAGCCGAAGGCAACCGCTTAACTGACTGAGCCACCCAGGCACCCTTAAAGGGACTTCTTAAAGTAAAAAAGAAAAAGCCAAAACTACAAATAGAAAAACATATGAAAGAAAAAAAAGTCTCACTAGTAAAGACATGCATGTAGTGGTATATAGAACCCAAAAGGTAGTGGATCAATCACAAAACTAGTCTGAAGATTAAAAGACAAAAACAGTAAAATTAATTATATCTACAATGATTAGTTAAGAAATTCACAAATTAAAAGATGCAAAATATGGTATCAAAAACATATAATGTGGGTTGCAAGGGAGTTAAAATGTAAACTGCATCTAAACTTAAACACCAACTTAAAACAGAATGCTATGTACATAGGTTGTTATATATGAACCTCACAGTAACCAAAAACCAAAAATCTACCTAATAAAAATGCAAAAAATAAAGAGAAAGGAATCCAACCACAACACTAAAGAAAAATCACAAAGAAGAGAGCAAGATAAGAAACAAACAAGAACTACAAAAACAACCTGAGAACGGTAAACAATAAATCAATACATACAATAAATACATACCTATTGATAACAACTTAAGATGCAAATGAATTAAATGCTCCAGGAAAAAAGACACAGGGTGACTGAATAAATAAAAGACAGACCCATCTGTATGCTGCCTACAAGAGACTCACTTCAGACCTAAAGGCACATACAGACTGAAAGTGAAGGGATGGGAAAAGATAATCCATGCAAACAGAAATGAAAATAAAGCTAGGCGAGCAACACTGATATCAGATAAAATACACTTTAAATCAAAGTCTGCAACACGAGACAAAGAAGGGCATTACATAATGATAAAAGGATCAATCCAACAAAAAAGTGTAACACTTATAAATACCTGTGCACCCAATATTGGAGCACCTAAATACACAAAGCAAGTAGTAAGAGGCACAAAGGGAGAAACTGCCAGTAATACAGTAATAGTAGGGAACTTTAACATTCCACATAGATCATCCACACAGAAAACTAATAAGGACAGTACCCTTAAACCATGTGTTAGACCAGATGGACTTAATGGATATATACAGAACATTCTATCCAAAACCAGCAGAATACACCTTCTTTCAGAGGTGTGAAACCTCCAGCTTCATTTTTGCTCAAGACTGCTTTGAAAATCTGGGGTCTTTGGTGGTCCAAGGTAAAAATGCCACTGGTATTTTGACAGGGACTATGTTGAATCTGTAGATTGCTTTGGGCAGTATATACATTTTAACAATATTAATTCTTCCAATCCATGGGCATGGTATATATCTTTTTTCTTTTTAAAGATTTTATTTATTTATTTCTCTGAGAGAGAGAGAGAGAGAGAGATAGCAAGAGAGGGAACACAAGCAGGGAGAGTGGGAGAGGGAGAAGCAGGCTCCCGCTGAGCAGGGAACCGGATGTGGGGCTTGATCCCAGGACCCCGGGATCATGACCTGAGCCAAAGACAGATGCTTAACAGCTGAGCCACCCAGGCGCCCTGGTATATCTTTTTACTTATTTGTGTCCTCTTCCATCTTTTTCATTAATGTCTTACAGTTTTCAGAGTATAGATCTTTCACCTTCTTGGTTAAACTTACTCCTAGGTATCTTATTCTTTCTCAATGGAATATTAGCCATAAAAAAGAATGAAATCTTGCCATTTGTGACAACATGGATAGAGCTGGAGGGTATATGTTAAGTGAAATTAGTCAGACAAAGAAGAAAAATACTGTATGCTTTATATGTGGAACCTAAAAAACAAACAAAATACAGAGAATAAATTTGTGGTTACCAGAGAGGAGGTGGGGGGGATGGACAATCTTCTAGTTATAAATAAGGTGCAAGGATATAAGTACAGCACAGACAACATAGCCAATTATATCATAACAACTTTGTATGGTGACAGCTAGATTTACTGCAGTGACCTTTTTTTTTTTTAAAAGATTTTATTTATTTGTGTGAGAGAGAGACTGAGCAAGAGAGCACGAGCACAAGGAGAGGGAGAAGCAGCCACCCTCCTCCTGAACAAGGAGCCTGATATGGGACTCGATCCCAGGACCCTGGGATCATGACCATGTCTGAGCACAAGGCAGACACTTAACTGAGTTACCCATGCGTCCCACAGTGACTATTTTGTAATGTATTTAAATATTGAATCATTATGTTGTAATGTGAACTATTCTTCAATAAAAAAAAAAGGAATAAACAGGGGTGACCTCAAAAGCACAAACCACAAATAAAAGGCAATAACCTGACTACATCAAAGTTAAATATTTTGTGGCAAACTGATTATAAATATTTTAAACTATAGAATGAGGCAAGATATTCATAAAACATATGATAAAATACTATTAATAGCCAGAATACACAAAAAGCTCCTTCCCCCTTTACATTATATCTTCAGCACAGGATTAGAGAGATAACATAACATAACATCCTGGCCAGGAATGCAGGCATTAGCCAGGGTCTGGTTTTGACTAATGTATTATTTTAACCTGTCTGTGCTTCAGTTTCCACAGTTGTAAAAGGTTAGAGTTTTCAGTAGATTCTATTAGAAAAATTGCGAGGACAAAATCAGTTACTATGTGTAAGAACTTAGTACAGTAGCTGGCACATAGAAATCACTCACTGAATCCATGTTAGCTATTAATATGATTGTCCTGCTTCGCTTTTTCTTGTAACCTACTGGTAGCTAGAACTGTGTTGTATATGTATTTCTCTTCCTCTAGCCAGTGCCTCAGGTCCATAAAACAGCATTTCCCTTTGTATTCTTAGCATTTAAAACAGTGTCTGCTACACCAAAGGTCCTCAATAAATATTTGTTGGGTGAATGTGAAATCAATTTTAAAAATCAATAAGAGAAAGACAAAAGACTGGCAGACGAATGGGCGGCAAATGAACCCTGCTCAAAAGCAGAATAGAGATTCTGCCAAGAGAGTCCTAACAAGATGCTCCACCTCATAGCAGTAAGGGATCTGAAAAGAAAGCCACCTCGGATTCTACTCTATCGGCTGATTTGTCGAGCATCTGTAAGTCTGATGAAATCGGAAGAGTGCGAGGGAAAGGAACGCCCATACGCCTGACCCGGCCGCTCCGGAGAACAATCTGGAAGGAGCCGCCATCGCCGCCCACGCGCCAGCAACATGGCGCCCTGAGCGCGCCAGGCGCTGTGCCAACCAAGCACTTCACACAGGTCAGCCCTGTGCGCGGTCACAACTTGGAAGGCAGGTGCTACCGGGACTGTTCTCGTTTTACCTTAGAGGAACCGGAAATACAGAGCGGTTCTGGCCCTGGCTGGGAGCTGCGGGACAAGGAGTGGCCGATCCAGGCGTCCGGCCGTCACCACTCCACGGGCCGCACGTCTTCCGAGAAGTATATTGGCAATATTTGGCTCTTCTTGGGTTATCTGCCTATTTATGATCTCTGGACACTTTTTACCAGCCTAATTGGTTTTTAACGAGTTGTAACAGATGTTTAGCGCTGAGTGTGTTATGGTTGGAATGCCACATCCCTTTACGAGATGGAAAGGCATTACAAGGGACAAACTCTGTGCTGAGGTTTTGATATAGTTTAGGAACAACAGGAAAGAGGACGCAAAGTTGCTTCACAATGCCCTGAGGAAAGGAGACGTTTCACACTGGTAGCTGTGGAAAGTTGGCCAGGGCAGAGGCAGGTGCTCCCGGGGCGTGAGCCACAGGCATCTCCTCCTGCTGGATCCCGGCACTCAGTGGTCATAAGCTGATCATGTGGCCGCCCAGTTCAATCATGGATTTGACCTGTAGTTTAGGTTTGCGAGGCAGTCTATTGCCAGTGGCTCATCTATGCAATTCCAGCAATGACTTCACCTGTTTTCTCCCCAAGTGGAACCCACAGTTCAGAGCAGGAAGCCACCCTTCCAGATGTCATCATCTAGCTTTGTAATGCCTGACCTAAAGTAAGATTTCGGCTGCCTCATCAGTTCTGTGGCTTCATCCCTTTCCCAGCATACTCCTCTCCTCATGGGGCTGACAGGCAGGAAATCTAGGTCACAGGTTCTCCATATGATCTCTGACCAAGCATAAGTCATGGACAAGACTTTGAAAGGCTCAGAGCTTAAAGATGCCCTCAAGTTTATGACCAGTGATGGTCAGAGATCATTATAAAGGTCAGCCAAAGAGGCTGCCAGCTGCAGTGCCTGAAACCATAATCCTGGGCAGAGGTCACGGTGGGACCAGCAAATAATTTCAATATTTACACAGGTGTTAGAAGCAGAGGGTGGCTAGCTCTGGGCAGTGGCTTCCACAAGCCCTAGATTCAACCCAGGCCTCGCTGGAGTAGAAGAACTGAGATGACTCCCTTTGCTAGCTTCTGATCAACAGTTTGCTAACCAATCCCCCTTTTTCAGATACTTGGTTGCTTGCAAGTTCTCCGTTGTTTCAACTCTTACCATAAAGTCAATGTGGGAAAATGTGTCCTACCTCTTCAGCCTTCTCTTTCCACAATCATTTCAGTATTATCAAACAATTTCGGAGTCTACTTCCCATAAAACCCAATTCTGATATGAGTTCATGTTAATTACAATAAAATTTTATCAACATGCATTGGCTAGAAACTAGCCTACCGTGAATTACAGTTTGTGAAGTTAAGACTTGTCTTCGCAGATAGTCCAAGATCAGAATAAAGGAGAAAATATTTAAAATGTAAATGAAAATTTTAAATGTACCTTTAAGTTCATTATATATAATTAAAAGACAAAGTACAAATTGTTCAGGTATTCAATGAACAAATTTCTTAAAGGCTTACTTCTTTGCCTCTTAGGCAAAACTGTTCCTAAAGATGAAATAATGAACACAAGTGGAAAAAGAAATTTTTTAAAGGCTTGAGGGAGTTGGCAGAGTATACCTTCAAGAGAGTCCAAATTAGAGAAAAATCACCTATTTCCTATAGCCTTCTCTAACTCATGCCCACGATGTTTTTCTGACTGAAATACACGACTCCTACTTACACGACTTTTCTCATTTCCGGGGCTTTGAGAGGCAAATAGTTAACAAGTCAAAATAAATCTTTTCCCTGGCTGAGATTCACTTAAATAATGGATTAGCACTGTTATATTTAACATTAACGCGTCCGCAAAGCATCAACATGCTTTTCAAATGGTATTCCTATTTCTTAATTCCCTTAATATCAAAGTTTCATTCTCTACTTCCTCTTTTCTATATCCTAATGCTGATCATGGACTGAGTCAAATCTCCCATTACAGGAACATTCCATACGTACATGAAATCCCTGTGGTTACAGAGTGTGACACTCTGTAATGCCACTATAGGAGGAGTGATGAGGCTTGCCACAGCAACAAGGTCATCAGTCATCACCTGGAATCCAAAAAGTGAACTTGGAAGTTCTCAAACACAGAAGGATATGACCTCCCCAACCCAGAGGGTAGGTAAACACAATCAACTTTGGGATGGTAGAGGAAAGAAATAAGCAATTTTTTTTCTTCTGTAACATTTTTTATTAATACATAATATATTATTTGCCCCAGGGGTACAGGTTTGTGAATCATCAGGCTTACACATTTCACAGCACTCACCAGAGCACATACCCCAATGTCCATAACCCAGCCACCTTATCCCTACCTCCCAACCCCCCAGCAATCCTCAGTTTGTTTCGGGAGATTAAGAGTCTCTTATGGTTTGTCTCCCTCCCGGTCCCATCTTGTTTCATTTTTTTCCCTCCCTACCCCCCAAGACCCCTGCCCTGCCTCTCCAATTCCTCATATCAGAGAGATCATATAACTGTCGTTCTCTGATTGACTTATTTCACTTAGCATAATACCCTCTAGTTCCATCCACATCATTGCAAATGGCAAGATTTTATTTCTTTTGGTGGCTGCATAGCATTCCATTGTATACATATACCACATTTTCTTTATCCATTCATCTGTTGATGGACATCTATGTTCTTTCCATAGTTTGGTTATTGTGGACATTGCTGCTATAAACATTCAGGTGCATGTGCCCCTGAGGATCACTACCTTTGTATCTTTAGGGTAAATACCAAGTAATGTGATTGCTGGGTCATAAGGTAGCTCTATTTTCAACTTTTTGCGGAAACTCCATACTGTTTTTCAGAGTGGCTGCACCAGCTTGCATTCCCTCCAGCAGTGTAAGAGGGTTCCCCTTTCTCCACAGCCTCACCAACATCTGTCGATTCCTGACTTGTTGATTTTAGCCATTCTGACTGGTGTGAGGTGGTATCTTATTGTGGTTTTGATTTATATTTCCCGGATACCAAGTGATGTTGAACTCTTTTTCATGTGTCTGTTGGCCATTTGGATGTCTTCTTTGCAGAAATGTCTGTTCATGTCTCTGCCCATTTCTTGACTTGATTATCTATTCTTTGGGTGCTGAGTTCAAAAAGTTCTTTATAGATTTTGGATACTAGCCATTTATCTGGTATGTCATTTGCAAATATCTTCTCCCATTCTTTCAGTTGTCTTTGGTTTTGTTGACTATCTCCATTGCTGTGCAAAAGCTTTTGATCTTGATGAAGTCCCAATAGTTCATTTTTGCCCTTGCTTTCCTTGCCTTTGGTGATGTTTCTAGGAAGAAGTTGCTTCGGTTGAGGTCGAAGAGGTTGCTGCCTGTGTTCTCCTCAAGGATTTTGTTGTATTCCTGTCTCACATTGAGGTCTTTCGTCCATTTTGAGTCTATTTTTGTGTGTGGTGTAAGGAAATGGTCCGTTTCATTCTTCTGTCCAACCTTCCCAACACCATTTGTTGAAGTGACTGTCTTTTCTCCACTGGACATTCTTTCCTGCTTTGTCGACCATAGAGTTGAGGGTCCATTTCTGGGCTCTCTATTCTGTTCCACTGATCTATATGTCTGTTTTTGTGCCAGTACCATACTGTCTTGATGATGACAGCTTTGTAATAGAGCCTGAAGTCTGGAATTGTGATGCACCAACTTTGGTTTTCTTTTTCAACATCCCTCTGGCTATTTGGGGTCTTTTCTGGTTCCATATAAATTTTAGGATTATTTGTTCCATTTCTTTGAAAAAATTGATAGTATTTTGATAGGGATTGCACTAAATGTATAGATTGCTTTACGTAGCATAGACATTTTCACAATATTTGTTCTTCCAATCCATGAGCATGGAACGTTTTTCCATTTCTTTGTGTCTTCCTCAATTTCTCTCATGAGTACTTTACAGTTTTCTGAGTACAGATTCTTTGCCTCTTTGGTTAGGTTTATTCCTAGGTATCTAATGGTTTTGGGTACAACTGTAAATGGGATCGACTCCTTAATTTCTTTCTTTTGTCTTGCTGTTGGTGTATAGAAATGCAACTGATTTCTGTGCATTGATTTCATATCCTGACACTTCACTCAATTCCTGTATGAGTTCTAGCAGTTTTGGAGTGGAGTCTTTTGGGTTTTCCACATAAAGCATCATATCATCTGCAAAGAGTGAGAGTCTGACTTCTTCTGTGCCAATTCAGATAAGAAATAAGAAAATTTTTAAAAAACACAGGGACACCCCAGAGTTCAGAGAATTAAACTGATGGTTAGTGATGGAAGTTTCTTGATCCCCGGTTTAATACTAATTTCATTTTTTTTTTAAAGATTTTATTTATTCATTTGACACAGAGAGAGAGATTACAAGTAGGCAGAGAGGCAGGCAGAGAGAGAGGAGAGAGGAGGAAGCAGGCTCCCTACTGAGCAAAGAGCCTGATGTGGGCCTCGATCCCAGGACCCTGGGATCATGACCTGAGCCGAAGGCAGCGGCTTTAACCCACTGAGCCACCCAGGCGCCCTTAATACTAATTTCAATACACCACACAGCCTCCCTAAAACTTTTTAGCAGAAAAAGATTCTAAAATATTTGTTAAGAAATATTTTAGAGAAGAGATATACATACAAGGATATTAATTTCAGCACTGTTTACTAGCACAAAAGACAGGCTACTCAGGATCTATTCACGGGGGACAGGTTAAAGAAATAATGGTGCAGCCAATCAATGAAATAACATACAGTCTTCTAAAAAATGAGCTTTGGTCTGGGGGCATCTGGGTGGCTCAGTCAGTTAAGTGTCTGCCTCTGATCCCAAGGTCCTGGGAAGAAGCCCCCATCAGGTTCCCTGCTCAGGAGGGAGTCTGCTTCTCCCTCTTTCTCCCTCGCATGCTCTTTCACTTTCTCTCTCTCTCAAATAAATAAATAAAATCTTTAAAAAAAAATGAGGTTGGTCTATGTGGTCTGATATATATACTGACTTCAGTCCCAGCACAAGCACACACAACTGTGCGCACACATGCCTGCACACCATATCCTTCACCGCTGGAAGAATGGGCCACCACCTGGCAACGGCGGCTGCTCCTGAAGAGGGTTACTCTGTGCTGAGAGAGTAAGAGTCACTTCTCACTGGATATACCTTTGTGCCTTCTGAATTTTGTAACCATATGCTCATTCTACCTATTCAAAATATTTTTTAATCTGAAAAACTAAGGTGGATACAAAGCCAAAGCTAAGATAACAGATCTTACATTAGTTAACATACAGGTCAGGCAGCCGGGATGGGGGGATGTCCCAAATAACAGAGCATCTGACACAGCAGCTCACTTCACTCTCCTGAATCTCTGCTTGCCCCATAGGTAAGTTCTAGAAGATGTTCTACTTTGCTGCCATCCCTAGGATGTCTGTCTGCTGGGTTCAGCTGGTCCAAGGCAATTTCGTACCACATGCACACCCCGGCCAGTGGGAGGGGGGAGGGAAAATACTCCAGGTGGCAGGAAAGGGCGGTGTTGATCTGGATGAAGTGGCCCACCTGCAGCCTCTGCCCCAGAGCCCAACAGCATACGGAGAAGATGATGAGTCTCCACAGAGCCATGGGATGGACTTGGAGAGGACTAGGATGTTCACGCACACCAAATGACAGGAATTTCCAGGACAACGGGAAGAGTATATTTGCATTTTTGTAAATACATATGAATAGGAAAATGTTATGTATGTACATATGAATTATATACATGAAATACATATATATATGAAAACGTATATACGAATACACCAAGGCATTGCTTGATGATACATTCTGACATTCTACATTAAAAATGATGCGCTTTTGCAAAAAAGAATTAAAAAAACAACTTCATTTGGAAAAACAAAAAAGAACTCTACTTTTATTGGTTCTTTCTGCAGTTTCTATAAAATGTTAATAAACACCCAAAGGACAGAAAAGAACAAGTATCGCTCCATCCCCCTCCCAAAAAAGCAAATGAAGAGATTATGGAAAATTATCATAATAACTGAATCACCATCTTTCTCGGGAACGTACTCCATGAACTTGAACACTGAATGAACTCAGCTGTGGGAAGAAAAGAGCCCATATTTCCCTGGTCTGTGTGTGTGTTGAAGCCAGTAACAGAAACACAATGTGCTAATAAAAGAGAAACTGTAAAGTTCAAATCCCAACTTGTTTTGGGACACCCCCCCCCCCCCCCCCCCCTGCTGCTTGGGGAGCTTGATGGGCCCTGGCTTACAGGAATTCAAAACACCCACAAAAGCACAACCTGCTCCAGCGCTGAAGTGGCTGGGCCGTGGAGCTGGGGAACCAGTGGGCTCACGGGGATTCCTCCAGCAGTGTTATCCTCCTGAAGTGCTCAACACCAGATTCCCGAGCCCATTTTGTTTCCTATAGCCAACTGCCAGTGGAGACTTGACCAACTGCAGTCCTGGGAGGCGGAGGGCACCAGGTGAAGGAGGCCACACTGGGGCCGCTACAGAACTTGGTCTAGAATGGGGACGAGACTGCCAAGAAACAGGCATGGAAGGAAAAAGATCTCAGTGCAAAATACTGATGCTCTCATTAAAATTAGTCCTTGAACAGACCTGAAGAGAAATTCAAGAGAGCTCTCTGTAATCAAGTTGCAGTATTTTTTTAAACAAGAAAATGTATTCATTTATTTTTAAATCCATTGACATTTCCTGTACTCATTACACTGGTGAATTCTGGCTCTAGAGGTGCTCAAGTTGGTCATTTCTGACTTAAAGGGAGAAGAGCTTGAAACAGTATCAGACAAATTACTCCTTACTGATTTACGGTTCATGCAGTTTAGTTCGGGGCTAAGAGTTTATAGTCAGATGGCAAGAGGCCCAAGACCTAAGTGTGAATCTGAGATGCGGCCTGGATAAGTTTGTTAAACTTGGAAAAGCTCCCATCTCCTCATCTGTGGTTGCAAAGGTTCAACAAGGAAAAATGTACATACGAAGTAGGAAGACCATACCAGAAGTTCAGAAAATTAACAATTATTTTACCATGCTGGGGTCTGTACAGCATAGAAACCAAGTACGAATCTAGAGCCCAAGTCCTTTCAATTAGGATTAGGAAAAAAAAAATCCTCTACATATTCCTCCTGCACATAGAGGGAAATTTTTTAAATCAGAAATTAAGTCAGTGGAGATTCGGAGCCACTGGGACTATTCAACAAATCTTTGTTCAGCCACCACTGTACTGTGTTCCATGAACCAGCTACAGCAAAGACAGAGCCTGCAAGCACCGTCTCCGGGCTCAATCCACCTGGAAGCGGACAGGAAGACACACATTCGTGTCCTGCAGACATGTTTTGAGGTGCCGGCCTTGTCTACTAGCTTCTTCCCTTAAGAGGACCACAGCTCTCCCTGTGGTGGTGAGGGCTATAGGGCCTTTCACAGGGTTCATCACCTTGGTTAGAAGCCTTTCTGAAGAAAGGACATTGGAGCCTGACCTTGAATTTGGACGAGGGGTGGAAGTGGGAAGATGCGGAGAACACCCTGGGAGGGAGAGAGGACTCCCAAGTACATGTGGGAAGCCGTGACCTATGGAGGGGCACAGACACTAACTAAGTGCATTCGCTGAGCAGTGACTTAGAAGTTGTTTCCCGCCCTTATGGGATAATCCAGCCTCTCCCCTCATTATTCACAAAACTTTCAGTCTGTGGCATGCACAGCACCTGATATTAGTGACTCTTGGGGGGCAGGGGATGACAGACAACAAACTAACCCAGTGTCAAAGATCTGAGGAGAAAGAGTGAAGGAGTTAAAAGCATTCTGAGCTGGTGATGGGGAAGCTGGAGGGAACACGGGCAGCAGGGGGCCGTGAAAGCCTGAAGCCTGAAATCTCTATCCCTCTGTCTCAGTTTGAGCCACTCTGGTTAGATATTAAAGAAAAGTATGATTGTAGAATGTAAAAGGATGTGGAAACCCTCAGGTTACAGAAAGACAGGGAGAAAGTCCTAGAAACTTCTAGACTAAAAACAAGTCAAAACAGAAAAAGTCTGGGGTTTCCTATATAACAAAGAGAAGCAGATTGGCAGAGAGACAGCATCTGCACCACTAAATGCTAGATAATAACAAAGCATTTGTGCAGTTTGGAAAAAAATGATTATTACAGAATTACCTGCATGCCAAGACTATGGTTTATGCATGAGGACAAAAGAAAGGCATCATCTTCAGACGTACAAGAATTCGGAAAATATACCACCCGCATACGCTAATAAAAAAAATTAAGTGAGAAAGTCCTCAAAAAAGAAGGTATGGTTTACAAGGAATGGTGATAAGCAACAAAAACAGGGGAATCTAAGGAGTTTTTGATAATATGGCTGTGAATATAATGTAATAGGTTAAGAAGAAAGTTTTAATGGGATACAAGGGCAAAAATAAAAAGAAGCCACATGGAATTAAAATTCCAGACTATTCCAACAAAACCCAAGACACATAAAGGAAAGAAAAGTTAAAATACCCATGTTCTGTTTTGTTCAATGGTAGAATATTTTGAATAATGGTTAATTTTTAACATTGATAGAAATACAGATAAAAACATGCTTGCCCAAAAGTTAAAGATGATTCCCGAAGAGGGAGGGTATAGAACTTCTAAACTGCTACCGGGAAGAAATGAAAAATATTCTGCGAAGATAAGAGAAGAATAAAGAAGTATTTTGAGAATCATAAAAGCTTCTAAAAGTCAAAAGAAGTATATGATCTGAGCTGTCCAATCTGATACACACTACCCAGAAGGGCTAGTTACATTTAATTAAAATTAAATAAAATTTAAAATTCAGTTCCTTAGTGACACTAACCACCTTTCATGTAGCTAGTGATCTGTCTCTTGGACACTTCCATCACTGCAGAAAGTTCAAGCCGACAACAGTAATAGTGAAAAATACAACATAACAAAAGAGTCTGTGTAAAGTTTGATCTTATTAATGTTAAATATGCACTTTTTTATATATATTAAAATGTTAGTTGATTAAACTGTCAGTAGACAGTTGCTACTGTCAGTAGCAAATAATGTGACCTTACACTCCTTACACACTTTATTGTTTGAATTTTTATTAAATCATATTTTACTCTTAAAGTACGTAAAAGTCAGAAACAGATTTTCAAATACAATAACAAAAAAACCAATCAACCAATCCTTTTCTTGAACTTGGTACAGAATTTGGTTCCAATCCAAGTTAACTAAGCAACTGACTCTAACTCATATATATTTACCGTGGACACTTGTGTTAATAAGCAATTTCAACACAACAAAGAGTGTGTCCCACACCTAGAAATTTTCCAGAGTTTAGCTCGGTTTCTGGAAAAAAGTCTGTCTGGGGCCCAAGGGTGGTATCACATTTCATATGCAAGTCTGAGCAGACATTTGATGATTTCGAACTGTATTTCTTGAATTGAGGGAGTTCCTTGGCCATAAGCTGTTAACACACCTTTCCATTTGGATTTACAGAGTTGATAATAGACCAAATTTCAGAAAGGGCAGCTCTGAATAATCCTCAGGAAAAATTCCCACAGCCAGTCTCAAAGATACACAGATAAAGTCAGAAAGAACAACACACTACACGGATAATAACTTCAATTTCTTCCCCCATACTGGGTGTGGGAGAAGAGAGGTTATGTTCTTTGTTAAAAAGAATTCCAAATTTTAATCTTTACCAAACACCAGATCTTTAGTTTTTCTAAGAAAAAAAAATTTCTTAAAAATGTCTCAGGATAACCCTCAAATACTAAAACTATTCCATATCTACCCCAGGGAATAATTTGGTCATTTTCCTGCCAACAACAGCATATTCATATATGCTTATTTTACTCCCTAAGTAAATATTCTTGGTAGCTGCCTCCTATTCCACCACGGTGAATATTGAGGAAAAACCTCTTAGTGGGAAGGAGATAAAAAACTGTCTAGGAAATTTTTTCTTTTCTTTCTTTTTTTTTCTTTCACATTCTGAAAGTCGGTGTCGGTAAAGCCAGAAAAGAGATTAGGTTTGGTGCCAACCTGAACACTAATTTTATTTGGGGCCAACTGTGTGACCATGCTTGGACAGTAAGTAGGCTTCATGTGGAGTGGTCAGCCGAATTTGAGGTAATTACCACTACCCCTGTATTTTACAAACAGAGAAAAGATATATAAAATGGGGGCTAGAATGAGAAGATAGTGAGCTTAGCAGATCCTTCAACAATTTGCCCCATCCTCGATGTTTACCCAAATCCCTTATGAAGAAACAGAAGCCACCTATATATCAAACTGAGGTAAGTATTAAAGATCCTTGAGTATTTACCTAACCTCGAACCCACCTGGGAAACTCCAGGGGAAGTTACCCCATAGGTAACCACAGCCACCCCTGGCAGAACAGAAATCTTCAGCAATCTGGATTATTTCTAAAAATTCACACAGAAACCTGGATTGAAGCTCATTTTTTTCTATGTAGAAAGTCTTGCTAAGAAAATAATAGTTTAAACATGATTACCTTAGAACTTTGAATTTGCTTGAAAGTTTTCAAGTTCCCTCTGAGCTCTCTACAAGGACCTGGTCAGTTCCCCGAATTGTAAATCTCGCATTAAAGGGAGTTATTTAAACAATAACTCTAGGTAATCGTCTATTAGTCTTTTCATTGAGCATAAAGCATATTTCATTCATGGACTTAAAGCATTATCCACAAAAATGAATTAGTCTGTAAGGAAAATTCTACAAAAATGAAAGAAAAGCATACTAGGTAATAATGTTTACATTCTGGTACAAAATAATCTAATTTGGTATCTTCCTTTTATCTGAAGTTCTAGTTACAACTTAGTATGTCTAAAATGAATAGAAAATACATGACCGTTGACTCTTACACAGATGTTAGCGGTTCTGACAGCCCACGGAGTCAGAAATCTTTGTATAACTTTTGATTTCCCCAAAGCTTAACTACTAATAGCATAGTGTTGACCAGAAGCCTTACCAATAACAAAAACAGTTGATTAGCACATATTGCGTATTTTACACATATTATATACTGTATTCTTATGATAAAGTAAGCTAGAGAAAGGAAAATGTTATTAAGAAAATCATAAGGAAAATACATTTATAGTACTGTGCTGCATTATTTATGGGGAAAATAATCACATATAATTGGACCCATGCAGTTCAATCCAGTGTTGTTCAAGGGTCATCTGCATACTCAGTTGTGCGGGTAAATTAATTCCTTCAGGCCACAAGGGTACTATTTAGTAAATTACTGCTTTGTGCACTGACCTATACCAAGAGGCCTCAAAGCAGTAATTCATCATTAAAAGGTAAAGTGTTTACCTACACATTCCTCCAAAGGCTCTTTATTTGTCACTTAACTTAAACCAGTACAGAATGAAAAGGCCGAGCTCAGAAAAGAGTCGTCTTTCAAATTTTAACATCTACAAACTAGAGCCAGGCAAGAAAAAAATCTAGGTTCCTACTGAGCCATCTCATCATCAGTACACAAGCCAAAATAAAACACAATTACCCACAAACTTGGCACATGCCATCTAAATTCAAATCCAAAAAAGCAATCCAACAAGTGTAGCAACTCGAATTTTTACTGATCTCCTCCTATCTAACATACTACAAAGAAATCTATTCTACCACTCTCTTCCTACTAGAAGTTGTTAAATTATCTGCTCTTGGTTAAAACCCTCAGTCCAATGGGCATCCCTAAATGGTGGGTAACTCATCTAAATGGTGAGTAACCACATATTTACATACAATATGTGAATGTGTAACACTGAAAATCTTTGTGGAGGACAGAGATGCCTCTGGGTCTTCTGGAACTTCATGCAGCCTATGCATGGCAAGGCTTCCTGGGCCAGGCCTCAGATCAATGGAAACACAGATGAGTATTTCTCTGTAGCATGAATGTTCTGGATTGTGTAAGCACAGAGGTACAAACCAAGCCTTCAAAAGAATGAATAATAAACAGAAATTACAGTGGAGAAGACAGAACTCTGGGGTGTCGCCAGAAAGATAATGGGCAGTTATTTGGGAAGTTATTTGGGTAATCCATCACATTTCACCTGGGCCCATTTTAGCACTAATGCAATTGTCTCGAAAGCGTATTTATGTGTAGCTAGCTATCACGGGCAAATTTCTATCCCTGCATAGACAGAATGCAGGCTTAGATTTCTGTCGAATTTCGTTTCCTCTTCTAAAAAAAATATTCTAGACTTGAATTGTAACATTCGGTACTTGCAGCTGCCACCGAAGTATTATTCACTGCAAAAATATAAAAAGCAACTTGCCAATGGGAGAAACATTTAGTCAGCTTTTCCTTTTCTTGATCTCTTTTAATATTTTATAACACATGAAAGCTCAGTAAAAGTTCCTTTCTTAAATCTTGAAGCAGACGTTAAATAGAATGCAAATGCTTTACACTTTAAATCATCAATCATTTAAACAATCCTCTCCATGAACTGAATAAATAAGCCATCTGTGACTAAGGCCTCCCTATCATGTTTTCAAGCTGACCCACTTCTTCATCAGTCACCATGGTTTGCAAAAATCTCACATCTAAGGGGCGGCAATAAGTGCTCCGTGCCAGCGCATAGTTTGAATCCAACGGGGTAAAAGGGTAACGCAAACACCACCTTTAAGGACACCAGTCTTACTTAAAATGACCGCCCTCCCCCAGACTCTAAAAACAGAACTTCAATACCCTTAACAGGAAGCAATCTTTTCTCCAAAGGGAGAGCAAATCAAGTCTGCGGGAGAGAAAAGGGAGCCAGTGAAAAGGAATAAGAAACCTGATCAGGTGCTAAAACGCTTGGTGCGTCTGGCTTTGGAGATCAAAACACCCGCTTTGCAAGCCAGATCTGTTCAGATCCCCTAAGCCTGAGCCCAAATCAGCGTACGGGTCCTGCTTCAGAGAGCTCTGCAGGCACGCGGGGCAGTGACAAATCCGCGCGTCCCCAGGAGCGGCGGGGCCCGGAACCCCGGCGCCCCCAGCCCGGTTCGGTGCGGGGCGGGCCGGGGGCCGCGCCCGGCAAGCACAACTTTCCGCAGTTCCCTGCCACCAGCGCGTAAACGACCCCGCGCTAACCTAAAACCACTCCCCCCATCAGCTCCTCTTTTTTTTCGGAGGTGGTGG